>VZTE01004522.1:229867-252570 GCA_013397775.1 Eulacestoma nigropectus
AGAGGTTTTTTAAAGAGACCACAAAATTTAATAAAAAAAAAAAAAAAACAAAACAACTAAGAAAACTATTTTTAAAAAATATTTTTTTTTTCTGCATGAAGGAAATTAAATAAATCCTATTTATCTACAGCTCTATGTCTTCAGAATCATGTGTCCACAAATATAATACCATCAGCTTCTTGCAGCATCTCAACCATATTGGTGTGGGTTAAAAGAAAGCGTATTCTGTGCTCAATTTATCACTCTACATAGTAGCTTGCTCACCAGATGTACTGAACAGAATGCAGAACATCTACATTCTACCTAAATTTATCCCAGTAAAGCATTTGGAGGTTTTTTTTTTTCTCTCTGCTTAGATTTTTCACTACATTTTGATGAACAGCAACATTGAGTATTCCTTCAGCATTCTCTGGAGTTGACTAATGAGTTCTGCTATTACTGGTGTGGAAGAGAAAGAATTTCCTCACAGACAAATGACTGAATTGCATAAACCTTGTGTCCTGCTGAAATTCTCCAAATAATGCTGTCAAAACTCAACATTCATTTTGTCTTTCTACATATTATCCTATGTATTCTATTATGCTGTCATACCTTTCCACCCCATAATGAAGTTTATTTGTGGTTCCCATTCTTCAATTACATTTGAGAAGAAAAAGACGAGACTGTTTTCTCTTCTTATTGGAGAGAAAACAAAGAAAAGAAAGCAAACACGTTCTATCTACACTAAGCCTATGTATCATAAACAGGAACACATTGGGATGAGAGAGAAAAGAGAGAACCCTGCTAAGTGAAAAATTCAAATGATATATATATCCAGAGAATATGTGGAAGACTTCAAAACCAAAGGATTTTTCCTGGCGTGGTCAGAGTAAGGTCCATCAGTAGGTTTACAGTGGACTGGCTACTTTTACCCCCTCCTCTCGAGTTTGCCAAACCTGTCCATCCCCCTCTTTACAATCTCCTTAAAACATCCCATAACAAGATTTACATATCTGACAAACCTCTTAAATATCCCAAAGTAAATTTTCTCTTACCTTTGAGACCCGTGCTGATCGTGTTTCCTCCATTTTTTTGGTTATGAAGCTCTGGCTAAAGCTGTCCAAAGCTATGCTCCACTGATCCTTTCGGTGTTCTGCAAGCTCTTGGTCTGTGGTAGGGTTTCTGTAACTTTCTCATCACTTAAGTTTTTGTATCTAGATGTTTAACTCTTTAATTCTCCTGATTCATATCATTGTTTTTAAAGTTCAGTTGTCATTAGCCAGATATCATCAGAACTCAGATGTCCTTACATTTCAGGTGCCCACACACCTTTTTACCATCCATATATCTTCACTTTTTTTTAATCTTTTACTTTTATTTATCAATACTTTTTTTTTCCAAAGATAGAAACACCTTAGTTAAGGGTTTATGACAATTGCCACTTAGCAGTCTCAAAACAACAATAGTCTCATTATGCGGGATTGCAACCTTACTATCTGGATTATTTTCAAACTTATAAATAGTTACCCTTCAAAATCATCATATATATTTAAACATGGGAGAAATACACTCTCTTTTAGACTGTTCTTGACAATTAAAATATTATCTTCCTGATGCAGAGTCCTTTGCTCATCACACCAATGAATATGAACAATCTTCCTTGTTTTCAACTCTTTATTGTTATAATGGCTTATTAGTTGCAAAGAACAGCTTTATTTTCTTCTTTTCCTTCACTTGTGAAGTAGCTGGTATAGTGGACTCTTGGTCCATAACTGCTACTGCTACTGCCTTACCAACAGAAATCAAAGCCAAAACAAGCAAAAACAAAAACCCACTGTTAAAGATCATGGCTACAGAGAATAGTTGAACTTCTCTCTGCAACCTTGGCCTTTGGCCTTGCTGGTACTGCTCTACTAATCTGCTGCCCTGCTTCATTTCATCACTTTAATTTTCTGTGTTAAGACCACTCACTGCAGAGTCTCTCTCTCTCTCTCTCTCTCTCTCTGTTATAGGAGGGTTTAATCTCCACCGGGTCACTACAAAACAAATAATAGACTTCAACAATTATGAAAATGCCACTTTCCTTTTTTCTGGCAGAACTGTATAGAACATCTTAGAAAAACATCAAGGTTTTCATAGGGCCCTGCACTGTTATTGCTGTTTGTATTGCACAGTAGATAGAGATTCAGGAATTAGTGATTTTATAATATTTTCTGTTAGAATGCAAATGATGTTATCCCTCACACCAATGTAAAGAAAATAAACAAATAACAGACTGAGTTTTCAACGCAATACAGAATTCTGTTCATTTCTGTAAAGAAAATCTTTCACCATCATCACAGAAAGTTGGCAGTATAATTAAAAAAAAAAAATCAAAGCCAAACCAGAACCAGAATACTCAATTCCAAATTCTATGAGTAAAACACCTTACTTCTTTTACTTACATTAAAGTTTAGCCATTCTGAACAACAAGCAAAGCCTGAGGATTATGGATGTCTCCAGATCTTTTAGTGATGTGCCCTCGAGGAGTTATGCCTCATCACTCCTCACCAGACAAAATCTTTGAGGGTTTTCAAGGACAGCTATAAAGAGAGAGAGCTTGTTGCAATATTCTAGCCCAAAGGCACAGAGTGCTATGGGCAGGCTTCTGTCCGTTATCATCGCTGAATATTTCAGAAATTAAAATGCCTAAATAAATATGATGTCTGAACTATTTGACTACAAGGCATCACCAGTCTACACTTTCATGGTTTTGAATTTTACTGGAGATGTCATCCCTAAGTGAAACAAGGGAAAAATTGCCTGTATTACTAAAGTGAATAAATAAAAATAAAGAGAAGATCTTAAGTTTTTGTAGCAAACTGTAGAGGCGGAAGAGAGGAAAGAAAATCAAAATCAAGGGGAAAAATGGGAAGAATAATTGACAAAGAAGCCTAGCTGATGCTATTACAATGGGTTATTCTGAAAAGAAAACTTATTCAAAAGGTGCTCTAATCTGCGAGATGTACATCCTGAAAGTTGTTTTGTGGTTTTTATGTATGCCATAGCACTTAATTGCAAATTCACTTAAAGAGGTTACAGAAAGTATCATCAATTATTGTACAATCAGATTTTCATTTTTTATTACAGCAGGTTTTTTTAATATTTCTATTATTCTTTAGGGTTCTTGACATGTTCTAGATCTTTGTGTGCTCGTTGGTGGGTAATGCTCATTCTGGGAAATGAGATGCCTAACAACTCAACTCTCTTAAAAATATTTTTCTTTAAGAATTTATGAAGAAAACAAACTTACAAGCAAATAAACATATAAATAAAATCCCTCTGTTTCCAGGGACAGTTGAACATGTCCAATAAAAGGAACCCAAATTAAATAAAATGAAAATTCAAAACCGAACCAAAGTCACTTCAAGGTACTATTTATTCCCTGTCTACTTAGTTTCTCCAGAACCCAAAAGTATACCAAAGGCAAGTAATTAAAGCTTAATAAAATATTATAAAAATTGAGATGTTAAAAATTGCAAAATAAAATAATTTTATTTCTTAAAACATTGAAAATGTCATTTTAGATAATTTTAAATATTTTCAGCTCTTTTTGGTAGATCTTTGTTGACATCAGTCCTTTTAAACAGAGTAAAAATAATCCTGAATGTTCCATTTAGACCCTATGCTACAGATATAACTTTTCAATTGAAATTATTCATCTAAAATGTACCCTTTCAGTTGTTCAGTCTTTCAGCATAGCAGCCTGCTCAGACAGAAGTGATGCAAACACCTGCTTACATCAACTAATTATCACCAGAATGTGTTCAAAAGTTAAACCTATAGAATCTCTCAGTGACCTACTTGTTAATTTCATGTGTGGCATTTCCAGCTTAAGAAATATTTTTAGGAAAAGATTATGCAGTAGACCAACAAAAATGAAAGAAAACCAAACACATCAGTGATAGATTTCAGATACATTGTATAAGGTGTGTGACAAGTAATTTCTGGCTACCTTAGTGAAAGGTAACCATAACTCAGAAACACTGGTCACGTAATTTCTTTTCCCATTTATTTATTTTATAGTGCATTGAGAGTTTACACCCATTGACCACACAGCTGTGAAAATGTTCAGCCATTTTAACTAGGTACAAATCTTCTGTCTTTAATACACCCTGTAAAGCAGCAATTGCAACTAAACAAGACATACAGGAGAATAACTAGCTTAGTTTTTTGAGAATTCTGTGGATTATTTTTTATTTTCTTCCTGAATAG
This sequence comes from Eulacestoma nigropectus, assembly GCA_013397775.1. NCBI lineage: Eukaryota > Metazoa > Chordata > Aves > Passeriformes > Eulacestoma > Eulacestoma nigropectus. Next base: position 234,101 of record VZTE01004522.1, read on the forward strand.
TTTGTAAATCCAAAGAAATTTGAGATCTTGTGAAAAATTAATGTAATACCACCTCTTTATGTGAACTCTCTATCTGGTCCTGGAAAAAAACAACTGTCATAGTATACTGATTTCCAAAGTTTTGCTGGGAAATTCTACGGTTTTAAGCAGTTTGGTGGACTATTCAACCCTTAGGCAAATGCAGTCATGAGGTTAAAAAATTCCACCTCTTTTTGAGATGTATGCAGTGTTCAAAATGTATCCTGACAAAAATCAAATAAAGCATTGTACTGAAATTTTTATTTATGGATGTTAGCTCAGGTCAAGACTTAGGGGTTCAGGCAAGTATAATGAAAATTTGTAATTATAACGATTCTTATTTTGTAAAAATAATTGTTAGAAACTGTCAAACTTGCTACTTGCCTTTTCTCATGATTTTAATATGGCCTTGCCACTACTGGCTGCAGGTTCTTCTTCACCTGCTAAATTATTAAGAGTTTTGCTCAGAGGCCTTTTGAAATTAAAAATAATCAATTGAACTTGACTCTGTAGGGGTTAATCAGCATTATACAACTATTTCTGAAATTAATCTGCAGTTTGATTTCAAAAGTAATCAGACTTTTGGGCTGGATTAAGGAGTGGCACTATTCTTATATATGTGATTTTATTAATTATCAATCACGAAAGAATTGCCAAATGGAACCCTGAGTGGAAAAAGTCATTGCAGTTTCTAATCATAATCTTTTGAAACTCCTAGGGGAAAAATGCAGTTTGTGATTTATATTTTCTTACATTTTAACATCATTGAAGAACATTCCACTTCTACAAGCTTCTTTTTAAATATGTTTTGTTTCTGATTTTTCAGATCTTTCCAGAAGAATATTCATTTCATTTCAATTAATGAAGGATGACGATGCTTATTGATTATTATTAATAAATTTATCCTTCTGAAGTATTTGAGCTTTTTTTTAAAGGACTAGCCAAAGTTGTTATTAAATTAGATACATAATTCCACAATTTTTTATGATCACAGCCAGAAAATAAGCAGTGAAGGTTAGGGAAATTCCTGAGTAGATCTACCAAACTTACCTAGGTTCTTATAGGATTATTGTACACTGGTATCTGGCTATTGAAAATTATGTGAGGATGTGCAGTTCTTTTTTAGAAATATTATTTTATCTATATCAGCAATAGAGTTAGCCAAAAATATGAAAATACTTAGCAAAATGTTTAAGCAAATAAATTTTTTCTTTTTGCTTTGAGAATCTCTTTTAACTGATTTTTTTTCATTAAATACATATTGAGTTACAAATGATTTGACAACATACTGTTCTTTTTCACAAGCAGGTGATTATAGTATGTCTTTGTATGACTGACACAGAGACCATTTTTTTTCTGTAGATATTTTAAAGTGTTCCACAGAAACAGCTATGGTCGCTTCTTACAAAATGAAAGAGAAGATAGAATTTAAACAAAGAAGTAGTCATGGAAGCGTAAATTTTTTTTTTTTTTGTTTTCATTTAGCAATATTATCACAAAAGGCAGCAAACAATTTATATACCCATAAGTTTCAAGTTAGGAGATAACTGGCAAGGTTAAAACCCAAAAATTTCAGTTTAAGACTGGCAAGATCTCAAAACACTGCTTCTCTCAGCTTAGTTCCTTACATATTCTGACCAACGTATGGCTGGTAAATTCCTGATGATGTTGGCTCCACCACTCAGGCAACAAACTCAAAAATGAAAGTGAAATATTTCCATGAACATTATATGCCAGATTTTTTGAGACCACTTTCATCACTTTCACAGAGGTGCAATATACAACTTTAGCTAACAAATTTTCTGCTAGCACATAAAACACTGTCTTTATCTCCCTATTCTTTACATAACATTATAAAGTAATTAGTTCATTACTATTTATGAATGAATTCATCATTAATTTTTCTGTAGATCTCCTGAGCTTGGCTTTCAGTCTGTGGGCTGGAATTTGCAGTGATCTTGTGCTATCCTTTTCAGTCTCACATTTCTGTGATTTAAGTCTTCCTGATTTAAAATGAAATACTATCCTCATACTTAGAGGTGAGATGGGACTGTCTGGCCTAAACCCATCAGTATAAAAATAAGGAGCAGTGATAGATAATCTTGAAGTGTAAAGAGAATGTTAATATGATGAAACAGCTTTAAAATAATGTATTTAGTGATGATATTTTAGCTTGCTTGTACCAAAGTTATCACAAGTTCGAATCTAGAAAGTCAGCAAAATAGCGTTTCGTTTCCACCAGCTATTTTACAAACACTGGCAGTGAACACCTATCACCATGCCTTACAATCATCAACACTTCTTCACCTAGTGTCATTCAATTTACATCCAAGTGATAAAATAATCCAATATTCTGCAGGAAAAAAACGAACCAAACCAAAACATAATAAAAAACCAACCAACCAAGCAAAACCCCAAAAATACCCAAAAAACAAACAACCCTAAAAAAACAACAACAAAACCAACCAATCAAACAACAACAAAAAAAAACCCACACGAAAACCAAACCAATAACACTATTATGGGATACTTTTTCTCTCTTATCACTTAAATTTAAGGTTATGACACACTAGTTCTTCATAAGACTTTCATCTCTGCATAAATGAGTGCCTAAGTACCTTTCCAGATTTATCCCTATATACCCCACCCCTAATTTCAGGGATCCTTTAATGTTTGATTGAAGTGCTGGCTATGTTCAAGGAGCTAAAGTCAGCTTCCATTTCCTGGAATTTCTATGAATGTCTAGGTCAAGGTGATATCAACAATGGAATGACTTGAAGTGGCATTCTCTAATAATGCAGTCTTCCTTACTCCCACTCAGTAAAACTCATGTTTTGATTTTCAACAGTTCCAAAATAGTTGAACACACACAAAATATTTGCCTATTAAGAAAGATGCATGACAATCAGATCTATAACCCTTGACTACTCTTTAACTCCTCTTGAAATGCTTCAAACTAAAGTTAATATTGAGAGGTGGAACATGTTTCTCTACATCCTGGTTCTAAACTCAGCCAGAACTAACCCATGTAGGTTACAACATTGTGTTGTGAATGGTTTCAGCCTCAGCATAAATTCTCTCTACCCTAATTTTGCCTAATAATGTCAGAATAAAAAAGAAAAAAACCAAAATTGTTCCAAGAAGGAGTAGGAAGAACAGATTGTCTCAATTTAATTTATATGTAATTTTTTTTCAGCCATTGGAACTGAAAGAATGATTGGAACATCCTGTGATCCAGCAATATCCTATTAACTTGGTAGAAAAAAGCCAAGTTCTCCCTCATTCCTTTAATATTGTTCCCTGGAGAATTAATTTAAACGTTTCACTTTTTAATGTAAGGAATTAACATATATGATAAAGGGTCAATGCCAACACTTGGGAACTGTGTTACTTAGGCGGGTCTCCAGGGTCTCCAGAATCATACTTACCACCCCTGGAGATACAGACTTGAAGCCAAGAAATTCTTCGAAAAACTCTGCCTGAATAAAATTTGTGTTCTAAACCAACCTGAATTAAATATTTGAGCAATTAAAGAGAATTAAAATAATGTTTGAAGAAAATACTGTTTCAGAAGTGTACAGCATTAAACACAGTGCTCTTAAAGCACTGTTTTTCCCTGTAAGAAAGACTCACTTTCAGTGATTTCCTGGCTGGGGTAACTAATTACCTATAATTATTTCATTGTCATTGGTGCATTGACTGTCACTTTGGCATTACCAGTGTTCCATGCTCCTTTAAAGGGTTACCATTACCAATTCCAGTCCAGGATGGATTGACTGACATGACAATAACAGGATGGAAGGGTTACTTCTTAAACATATTAGCCATGACACACAGCATTATCTAACTCAAATAAAAATTGATGTTTTTTGTTGTGCAATTCCTCCAGTTTTAGAAATGGGCTATATGATCCAATTAATTCATACTGCTGAGAAACATCACAGTTTCAAGAATGAACACTTTATTGATTTCATAGCCTAATAATTCCAAAAATGTTTAAGAAATACCTTAAGAAAAACAATAAAGAAATGCTCAGTGTATTTTAAACCTATTGGACTGAACTGGTAATTCACAAGCACAGTAATTTAAGTAGGCTTCCATAGGATCAGCTTCCCTTTTGGAAAATGTTCCATTGAATATGCTCTTAAGGCTCTGAAAATGATCTGCCAAAAGATGCTACTGAAGATGTTTCTATTTGAGAGGAAGCCATGGAATAAGTAGAGGGAGAGTCAAATCACCTTCCAAATTGCCTGTCAGTCGTGTTCAAGAACAGATCCAGAAACTAAAATTTACCCCCTTTGGCAGCAGAGGCTGAAATATTATTAAAAGAAGGTTTTCTGTGAAAAAAAAATTCCATTAAGTGTCACAGCAGTGGTGACAGAATAAGGATACAGCCACTCAAAAAGCTGCATGTAAAATTTTTACATTTCAGAGGAGGTTGACATAAATAAATAAATTGCAATTTTTTTAACAAGACCTTTGTATCGTCTTATGTACTACTGAGCAGTGAGCAGAGTAGGAATATTGTCATTACTTTGCAGATTATTAACTTGATTTCTGAAGACTCTCCTGTGACTTCACAGTCCTCTGCACCTATGAAGTCATGTACAATGACACTATACTGACTTCTGTTCTTTTCATAATCTTATAAATGGATTATTATTTCTAAACTGAGAACCTGAGTACAAGGTACTATTTGTATGAATAACATCAAGATGTAAGGGCAATATGTAGACAAACCCAGGCTGGCAAAAAAAACCCCAAAAACAAACAAAAAAAAAAAACCAAAACCCATAAAAAACCAACAGACAGGAATCAGGAAATAAAATATTTCCACCTAATGAACAGGGAGTTTTTACCTGCACATTTTGCAGTATTTTTACAACATTTATATCTTGATCAAGCTTAAATATCATCTTGGTTACCAAGATATCAGAGAATAATATCTAGAGAAAAAACAGAAGTACATTTCCAGTTACAATTAACATAATATTAAAAGAAAATCTTAGGAAGGAGTCATGGAAGGCATTCCAGACAGCAGAAGTTATCTATGGAGAGATTTTGTACAGATCACTTAGGAATACAAATTTCATGAAAATATTTGTGATATCAGAAGCTTGAAAGATTTAAACTAATTGAATTTAGTTCCCAGAAGCTAGATGAAAACTTCCCTTTTCTTAGTTTATGAAGAAATATTTGCCATAGGAGTTGTAAAGTAAGGAGACTGATAAACAAAAATAATCATGACACACAATTTTAAATCAGAAGTTTTTGAAGAATTATCCATGAAGCAATCTGGTCTGCTGATGCCCCGTTTCAAGCCTTGAAGTACTAGAAATTCGAGTGCCATGGAACAAAGTTGATGCTGTGTCAACAAAAAGTAAAAGTTTCAAGCAAATAATTACCAATCTATCAATCATGTCAATCTTTTGAAAAATAACAGGTCGACTCAAGTACTAAAAAAAGATGAGACCATGTTAACTGGCATGAATTATACAGAAGTGCTGATAGCGTACTTAATAATTAAAGGAAGGAAATTAATCCAAATCAGCATGGAATTATGGAAAGTAGATATTAACTTAGATATCTTAGAAGAATATTTCTTTTTTCTATGCAGTCATTAGATTGGTTGGTAAAAACAATACTGCTGATACAGTATGCTTAAGTTTTAAAAAGGCAACACTATTAAAATTAAATAGTTTTCATTTCTTTTTCAAAATCCGAAGTATTGTGAACACTGAAATCACTGAAAGAATGGTTAATTGACAATATGATTAAGAATAAGGATTGTATATTACTCTGATGGTTATCTATTCGGGTCCCAGATACTCGTCATGCCAAATACCTATTTTACATTATCTAAAAGTGACTTTAAAAAAATTCTAGTCCTAACAAATAAGATATTTAAATGACACAATAATCAGACCACTAATCCTGGATTACCTGAGGAGTCAGAAGAAAATGCAACACCACCTCACCCCCACAGTTTGTTTTTCAATGTCACTAAAGGCAAAACAGTGTTGCTAAGTACCAAAACCATGGGCCATATTTCTAGGATGAAATGCTCTGAATAACTTCGAAATCAAATCAGTACAAGTCAATGTCACAAATAACAATAATAATAAAAAGCTCTGATGGACAAAACACTAAATATTGCGCGTACATATCCGCTCTCTTACAGAACTCCTACTCAAATATTGTGTTTATAATTCATAGTGATAGCATAGGGTTAAAATGTTTCTAAAATCGTGGTAGCTACAGTAGGCCTCGGGAATGGGAGTGGGCGTTGTCTTTGCTAAATCATGTATACCTGCACCAGTGTACCCACCATTATCTTGTACCCACCATTATTTTGTACCCACCGTTATCTTGTACCCACCATTATCTTGTACCCACCATTATTTTGTACCCACCGTTATCTTGTACCCACCATTATCTTGTACCCACCATTATTTTGTACCCACCGTTATCTTGTACCCACCATTATCTTATACCCACCATTATTTTGTACCCACCATTGTCTTTGCTAAATCACATGAACCTGCACCTGTGTATCCCCCCGTATGGTAGATGATCAAGCTAAATGTGAGATTGTCTAGTAACTCATGCTCGGGTGAAATCAATAGAATGATAGTAAGTCAATGATTAACATATGATTGGGCAACAGTTATGTAAGGCAAGGGTATAAAAATGTATCCATCTCGAATCCATGTTGGAGTCAGATTTGGGTCTGTACCCCTGATTCCCAGAGCTCTTCAAATAAAAGCACCTGCATATAATCATTCAGTGATTATGTGTTTTCCACGCTAACAATAGAGGAGGTCAAGGAGTTGGAAAGGGTTCAGAGAAGCATACTTATTGACTTAAAAGTGTGGAAATTACACCTTCCAGTGAAAAATTCAAGTCGTTATGCTAATGGAAGAATTAAAGTTGGCCTGGCCAGGAGTAAACTACATGTAGAATACAGACTAGCCAATAGAATATTTTATATATTAAGAGCGTGATGTCACAAAATCAAATGGTAATAAATTTTCAGGCTGAAATAAGTACACGTTTAATACTCCAAGAGATTAAGCACAGGAAAATTTTGCAGCATCTACGTCAGCAAACATGTTTTAAAACTTGATTTCTTTGTCCTTTAATATTTGCTATATTTACAGAGATTGTACAGCATCTATTGCTCAATTTAGAGAGATCAAACCAAGTAATCACAATAGTTTCTCTGGTGTTACTTAAGGATACTAGATCACTCTATTACTTGAATGCCGTTCACATCGATCTTTTCTCTGAAAGGGTGAGAAAAGTGTACGTAAAAGTCATGAGTCTGATGATATTCTACAATATGGAATACAAGTATTTTGGGGGCTAAACAGAGCAGCTTATCTGCATGTAGCATTAATTCTGTTTTCAGTTTACTTTCTTATCAAAATTCCATCTGTTCTTATCGTTCATTGCACTGAGACAAAGAGAAAGCCTTATCAATTCTGCTTAACAGTAATAAATTCTGTTCAGGAAACTCCACAACTGACTGCCTTGAGGTTTTTTTAAAGCTGCTGATCCATAGGCATCAGGAAGAAGTGCAAGTTTAGGAAATTGCAAACATCACTTAAGAGCCCTTTATCATTTTTTCCCTTTTTTAAACACTGAAGTTCAAAAAACGGTAGAGTATACACATGCTGGAATGTATTCTGTATTTTTTTTTAATATTATGGTTGCTCGAGAACACTACTTTTGAGAGAACACGAAGATCCGAAAAGTGATTATGTTTGGCAACACATTGTATATGGCCAATGTGTTCCAGTCATTCAATGTACAGGCAGCACTAAGCTTTGTCTGCAGTTCTGCTGGAAGAGAGTTATTTCAATCAGACAAGTATTTTAGGATCTGGTCCATGATATATATCTGTCATGCCCAGAATTTCTAACATGGAAATAAAACCTTGCAGGCTCCTACTTGGAGGGTTTGAGTTGCCGGAGTTTCTCTAAGGAAACATTAAATTGTCAGTTACACTAATAAATTATTGTTAAAATTTTATGGAACAATTCAGGATCATTTTTGAGTGTGTCTTTAGAGAAAGCTACAGAAACCTTCACAGCAGGCTGCAACTTCTTGACCTGGTTTCTACTTTCATAACCCTTTAAGGGCCAGCATATCTTGTTGATATCCCCTGAGCCATGATCATCAAATTTCTTTCCATCCATTCTTACCTACACTGCAGGATCATCTCTGGAAATCTGTATTTTCATCTTCACAAAATAGGTTATTATTCATAATGCTGTAAAGTAATTACTTTACATTTAACGATATTTATATAACATTTTCACTTAGTCAATTGAAATCATTGGCCCGGTGACATGAGTGCATGTAATTCTGTAGGAAAAAAAAAAGAAATACGCTAATGAAATGGAATATAGCTTTTCAAGGCGTCATGTCAGATAAGAGAAGATTAATTGAAGGCCAGTGTTTTGGAATTAAAGATATGGATATTTTAGACTGGGAAGAAAAAATGCTCTTTTATATCTCATTGGAAAATTCTGAGGTACATTGAAGTTAGGACTTATAAGCTCCTTATCTATTGTACTCAGTCTAATTATTATTAAATACAAATCTGTTTTAAATATGAATGTTTTCATATGCTAATACATTCTTTGGACTAAACTCTGAAGTTCTAATTCCCAAAAAAAAAAAAATACTGACTTTCTTTTTTTCTCTTAAAAACACAGTTATTCTTGACAAAAATCAGAAAAAAACCTGTTTTTTTTTATTATTTCACCTGTGAAAAATTAATATATTAACTTCAAATTAAATTTTTCTTTTAAATTAAATGTTACCAAGTACTAAGGAGTAGCATGATGGTTGGGTAATGTAGCCTTGTTTTTTTCTATCTCTGGAACACATACATGGAAAAAATATTTTTCCCTAACTAGATGCTGGCTTCCATATGAGAGTATCAGAATGAAACCTATATGAAATCTAGAGACTCTAATGATTTCTCCTGGCTCTTAATTCAGCCAAACTGCAAGTGCTGCACCTGGTATTTTTAGAATCAGAAGAAAATAACAGGTTTTGCATTCATACATGTACGGGTGGATCAGTATTTGCTGAAATACACTCATTTCCTCTATTAATGATCAGAGAATAGAGAAAATACTCCTTTTCTTCCCAATATTTCCTTGGCAATGTATCCAGGTCTCTTCAAAGCTCTGTAATTTCCAAATGGTCAAGCCAGCATCGTATTAGCACCAATGTTGCTTATTCTGTAACATATTAAAAATTTAAATGAAGTTCATATCAATAAATATGTTGGTTTATACAAAAGATTTGATTTCTATTTTCTTATAGCAGCAATGGTAGTCCAAGGCAATCAATACAGGACTCTTTGGCTCTGCAGGAAATAAACCTCAATGATTTTGTCCTCCAAAGTGAAAAGAACATCTCTTCCAGAGCAATATTTGATGACTGAGGTGATGATCAATTTCTCAACTATTTCAGACCAATCCTAATTAATTATCTGAGCAGACCCTCTCTCTGTCTCTATGGTGCTGTCTAAATTATAAAAAAAATTTATGTAATGGTTTCAAATCATGTCACTGAAGTATTACTGGTTTTTTGTTTATCTGATATCGTAGAATAACCTTCGCCTTCACCAAATCTTCCACTTTTGTTGATTGAATTCTGCTAACCCCAGGTGGCACATGAATGACGATATAAATTAAATTTGACATCTCTATTGACTGAGTCATTGAAAGACAAAAAGCAAACACTACTGATTTCCAGAATGCTATCTTTGCATGGAAAAAAATTACCCCTTATTTTTCTAATGAATAAAATTCTATTCAGGAGAAACTATTTTCTCTTAGGAGAATTGGAATTACTGTATAGATGTCTCATGTGCCACTTCCTATTAAAATATGTGATTATGTTGAATAAATACTCCTACGTTGCAGTTGCTCATAGGGACTATTCAGTCCATAATTTTACATTTGTGATGTTGTTATGTTTTTTGTTTTTTTTTTTTTTTTTTTTAAGTTTACCTTAAGCAATTTATGGGGCGTTATTGCTGAAATTAAAGAAAGGATTGTTCTGCTTGTGCTGAAGCTCAAACTGTTGCAGTCATAAAAATCAGAAGTATTAGCACATCTATCTCATATATCTTAGACTTCTTTTTTGCCAAGTGTGATGTCCAGATGCCGTATGTACTTTTTTGCTCATTCTTCTGAAAACGTCTATAAACTCTGCCTTTTATAAAACTCTGCATTTTCAGTTCACACATAGTCAGATCTCTTAGGTATCATCAGCTAAATATTCTGAGGATTCAGCATGTTTCACTTACCACAGCCTATATGCACTACTCTTATTGAATATTGTCTTTGTGGAGAAAGCAAGATATTTTTTCTCCAAATGCTTCTTCCAGGAATAAGTACCATCAAGGAACTTTGTGCAAAACAGATAAGGAAGACCTCTGTATTTTTCTATAGTCATTAATAAAGGAAAGAAGAAACAATTTTCTGAAATATGCAAAGAACAAGGAAAAGACAGAAAAAAGACCTCACCCCAGAGGATAAAGCAAAGGGGCAAATATGAACAGCAGAAAGAAGAAAAAGAAAATATGTCTTGCAGCCTGTCATAACATCCTGGAAAGCAGAGTGAATTACAAAGCTTTCCTAGAAGGAAGCAGCAAACAAATGACTGCTTTTCAGAGACTATTGCTTACACACTTGCTTAAGAACTTTTGAAAATCCCGCTCAGAAGATGACCACAAAATTAACAGACAAAAGGAAATTACTGTCAAAAAATCAAATAAAATCTCCAATTTAATAATAACAGCACCCTCCACCCTACTTCAGACCCTGCCCACATCTAATAAAAAAAAAATGCATCACAAATATGGCAGGGGTGCAAAGAAAAAAAGAAAAAAGAAAAGATAGAATGTACCAGACAATATGACACCTGAAATCACCCTGGCATACGTAGCCATTCTGAGACAGTTTTGACTTACATGATCATGTAGTAGATCCCACAGGATCCCTACCTCATTTAGGTACTGTGTACCAGAAATAGACAGGATTATGTGTTTCAGACAGCTAAAGTTCAATTTGCAGGGCTCCAAAGTGTTGATAGTGGAAACTGAAATCAGTGGGAGCTTTACTTCAAATTAAACTTCTCGGAAAGTGCTAAGACAACTTTGAAAAAAAATCATCTTCTTAGCTTCTTGCGTAAGGTATAAAAACTGGTCAGCATTTTTGGACATATTGCCTAACATTGGTGACCATGGTCCCTAGCGAAGTGGGGATAGTATAGCAACATCTCAGAAAACCATTGTAAGGATAGATTTGCTGACAGCCTGGAAAAGTGAAAATACTCTGAATGAGGACTCTAGAGTCAAGCTCTTATGAAAACTAATAATTCTTTGTTTGCTAAAGATTTGCTTGCTATAGAACAGACAGGACTACATAGGACAGGTATAGAACAGGTGGGTCTAGATAAGACTCCACAAATAATGAAAATAAATAATAGTAATTAAAAACAAAAAAACAAAATAAACAAAAAAAAGTAAAAAAAAAGTTAAATTAGTCTATTTCAGCATTATGTAGAAATGACTGTGAACAACCATCCTGGACAGAGACGTGAGCAATTTCTTTAGCTGCCTTCTGTTTATGATGCATAGGTGCCATGCTTTTAGTGCTAAGCATACGTCCCTCACAGTAGTAATTTTTCTCCATAGATATGATATTGACTGTTCAGATACCTGACAAAAATTTTATAAAAACAGAATTGCAGAATTTTTTGTGCTGGAAGGGGCTTTTAAAGATCATCTAGTTCAATGCCCCAATCATGGACAGGGACACCTTCCACTAGGCCCGGTTACTCAGTCTCATCCAGCCTGGCCTTGAACACTTCCAGTGATAGGGCGTCCACAACTTCCCTAGGCAGCCTGTTTCAGAGAACCACCATAGTAAAAAATTTCTTCCTTATGTGCAGTCTAAACCTGCCCTCTTTTAGTTTTAATGCATTACCCCTTGTAATCTTAACACATACCTGTGTAAAAAGTGTCCATCTTTCTGATAAAGCCCCTATAAGTACTGAAAGGCTGCAATAAGTTCTCCCTGAGATCAACTCCAGGCTGAAAACCCCCAGCTCTCTCAGCCTTTCTTCATAGGAGAGATGTTCCATCTCTGTATCCCTTTACTGGACATACTCTAACACGTCCATATTTTTCTCGTACTGGGGACCCCAAAATAGGATGCAATATCACAGCTAGGACCTCACAACAGCACAGTAGAAGCAGAGAGTCTCCTCCCTTGACTGCTTGTCACACTTCATTCAGGATGAATGGGCTTTCTGGGCTGCAAGCACACATTGTTGGCTCATGTCCAATTCTATATCCACCAGTATCCCCAAGTTCTTCTCCAGAGACCTGCCACCAATTCATTCATCACCCAGTCTGTACTGATACTGTGGACTGCCCCGATCAAGATGCAGGACCTTGCACATGGCCTTTCTGAACTCCAGGGAGTTCATATGGATCCACTTCTCAAGCCTGCCAAGGTCTCTGTGGATGCCACCCTTTCCCTGAAACTTGTCAGCTGCACCACTCAGCTTTGTATCAACTGAAGACTTGCTGAGGGTGCACTCAATCCCAAGGTCTATGTCATTAATACAGATATGGAACAATATCAGTCTCAGGACAGATTCCTAAGGGACACAACTTGTTACTGATCTCCACTTGGATATTAAACCATTGACTGTAGCTCTTTAAATGTGGCTATCCATCCAATACCTTATCCATCAGATAGTCCACCCATCAAACCAATATGTCTCCAATCAGCCCACAAGGATATTGTGAGGGACCATGTCAAATGTCTTACAGAAGTTAAGCTGTATAACATCAGTTGCTCTTCTCTTATCCACAAGGCAGTCACACCATTTCAGGCCACTAGATTAGTCAGGCACAATTTGTCTTTTGTGAATCCATGTTGGTTGTCTCTGATCACCCCTGATATCTTGACATGATCTTCCCAGGCACAGAGGTAAGTCTGACAGATCAGTAGCTCCCAGGGTTCTCCTCTTTACCCTTTTTTAAAATGTCCATGATATTTCCGTTTTCATAGTTACCTGGGACTTTGCCTGACTGCTGTAACTTTTCAAATACCAGACAGAGTGGATTGGAAACTGTAGCAAAAAATTCCCTCAGGAACCTGGGGTGCATCTCATTGGGTCTCGTGACTTGTGCATGTTCGAGTTCCTCAGACAGTCTAGAACTTGATATTCTTGTATGACAGTTGGATTTCATTCTACCATTCTCTGACTTTAGGTTCAGGGACTCAAGAGAGTTGGGAAGAGTGATTGCTGAGGAAAAAAAGTGAAGTACCTCAGGGTTCTCCATGTCATTTGTCACCAGATACTGTCTCATTTATTGAGAGGGTACAATTTATTTTCTTTTCCTTTTCTGACTGATGTACCTGCAGATTCTCTTCTTGCTATTCCTCTTACTTCTCTTGATTTACTTCCAGCTGTGCCATAGCTTTCCAGATCCCATTCCTACACTTTCAGGCAGTTTTGCTATGTTCTTCCCAGCATGCACATCCCTGCTTCCACACCATAAGCATTTCCATCTTGTATTTCATTTGGACCCAGAGGTTTTTCCTCTGCCATGCTGATCTCCTGCCTTATCATCCTTGTAGTCTGAGTTGAGTCAGTCTTCTGAAGCGTTGTTTACTAGTGTGGCATTACCTATAACAGACATTTCTTTTTGCCTTTGGGACTACATTTATAAGTTCTAACTTGGAAAAAAAAATTAAAAATCAATGTACCAAATTTTCCTGTCAGTACCAATTAGTACCTCAGATACAGAGATAAAAGTATTAAAGTACAATCTTTCCATTTCTAATCTTGCACAAGCACAGTCATTCATTGACACTAATATGAAATTCAAACGTCTGTGTTTTGTTTCTGGGGAAATGAGCATTGTTTTCAATTTATATGTGCTCTAAATACAAAATAAATCATCCAATTTTACAACAAAGCCAGCTAGAATTCTAGAGGAGTTAAAGAGAGTTTTTCAGCGCCATTTTTGCAAAGGAGATCTATACAAATACGTACAAAGAGAAATCTCTAGTTTTGTTTAGAATAGGCAATAAAACAGACATCAGACTGATTTGAAAAGGTAAACCACAGCTCATAAATTTTTTCCTGCTACATCTAATGCAAGGGCTGCAGAGTGTCTATTTTATACGCCATAGCACATGTTTGTTTATCTTTGTCTATACGTTGCAAGGGCACCACTAACTTCAAATAAGCTAAAAATTTCCTTCCACTCCTTAAAATTATCCTCCACTGTTCAACCCCTTCTCAAATTAATTTTAACTATTTGATGGTCTAAGATAGATGAAAAAATGGCAAAAAGTTCCTCTGGTTCTCCTCTGACAGTTTGGGCCTAAAAAGGAAGAATAAATAATTTCATGATTCTAAAGCAGCCTGTCTGAATTTAGCACTTCCAAAAACACCTACAAATGCAGTAGAGGGAAGGAGGATGAGGTAGTGACAATGAAGTTTGTAAGGATTTTGGCAAGCATTATAATGGAGAAGGAAGGTGAGTGTACAGAGCAGATATCTTTCTCCATCTGGCAACTGCCACAGAAAGACTCCATGCTATGAAGTGACTTCCCCTTGATTTTCTCTCTCTTCTTTTCTCACCCTTCTCTATTTGTAATTTGGTCATTCCCACCATCTGTTAAAGTGGGCAGAATGGTGATAACAGCTGATCAACAACCTCCCTGCGGCTTCCAGGCAGATATTGCTTACGCAGCCAAAACCAGTTCAAATATTTGTTCAAACAATGGCAATAAATTTCATTTATTCATTTCAGCTGAATGCTTAGCACAGATTTTAAAGCCATTTGTGGGATTCCTAAATGATAGTCCAGATTTTACACTATAGATCATAACTACGTAATCCATCTTTGTACCAAGGTAATAAAAACATTGAAAAGTGTATTAGAATTCTAAACTCATTGCATTAACCTACTTATTCTCTATAAGCACAATTTAAAGACTATCTATTCAAATTCCAACAGTGAAATAACTATCAAATAAATTAAAACTAAAATTTATCTCTTCAGAAAGGATCCATACAGGAGATACCCTAACTTCAAACTGCATTTACATCATCTATATTTTGATGCAGTTTCATTAAGTTTCATGCATTTTTCTGAAATTTTAGCCATTTCAGAGAAAAATCAAAAAAAGTTCAGAGTCTATACAAAAAGAGAAATTAATTGATAGTCATCTGGAAAATGTTTTCACATTGCAAATTCCCACTTTTTCATTCAAGACAATGCCAAAAATCATGGTGGCAGCACAGTAAAGTTTCAAGACATGCAGAGAAACCAATTATTTCTTCTTACTTCTAGTAAATTATATGTTTATTTGCACACATATTCAATTCAGTTTTGCTCTCTAACCAGACCTAAAGATTTGTAAGCAGCCCTTGACTTAATTTGCCCGTAGTTTCATTTTTTGTTATTTTAAACAGTCATTTTGAGTGTTAAATTTGGATACTTCTCAATACAAAGAAAAATCTTTTTGGTTGAACAGATGTTATACCTTGAACTGGAATTTGTTTTCATATTTTTAGGATTTGTGAAGAATTGAAGTAGAGAGGACAGGACTAGTAAAGGTAATTATTGTCTGTGCATTCATCTAATTGCAAATTTTAAGAAAATATCAGGAGAAATAAGCTACAACCCTGAAAGCTTAAGTTGTAACCTCTATGTTGTAAAATTTTCAACAGATGTATTTGCTAAGAAGAGTGAAAGTGTTTTTTAAGCTTTGAGAAACCAATCAAGTTGTCTTGCAAATCTGCAGGACTTAGTATAGGTTTAAGGAATTCATAATCTATCAAAGTTATGCTTACTTTCCTACATGTCATAATTTCAGATCATGACACACTGGAAGTTATATACTTCTCTGAAAGCGTCATACACCATTCTGCGGTGTTTCTATGGTGCGTCAAAGATCATATTTAACTCAGAATAATGCAAACAGATACTATTTTTAACGTAAGCACTGTAAGTCCATTTACAGGGTGAATTATTAAACATTCTAAATTCAGATCACATCTGATGCCACTTCCACTGGCTGACCGGGCAGGTGTTCGGCGGTTTAAAAGAACAGGAAAACATAAGTCACTTATCTTCCTAAGTTGTTACGTATCATGGGATTAAATCCTTAAAACACATTTCTGAACCTGATGCTTTACTTTAGTCAAGTAATTTTAAAATGCTCTCCACGTAAGGCCTTAGAAGCTTCAATACCTTTGAATTTCTTTAATTTTTTTTCAAGTAGTGAATATATTGTCTCCTAACAAATGGTAACTGTCAATATCACAGTATGATAACATTCAAACATTTGTTATCTGCAAATGCAGAACATCTGCTATTTTGTCACTTAGCAACAACACTATGCAATAATTTTGCCCTCTCTGCTCCCCCTTCATTATTATGCAAAATACATTCAGGACAAGAAATTCTTGGAGAA
This sequence comes from Eulacestoma nigropectus, assembly GCA_013397775.1. Lineage (NCBI taxonomy): Eukaryota > Metazoa > Chordata > Aves > Passeriformes > Eulacestoma > Eulacestoma nigropectus. Next base: position 250,657 of record VZTE01004522.1, read on the forward strand.
AAATTGTTCCAGCATTGAGATATTTTGACACAAAAATCTTTTCTCATCAAAGATGAAAAGCACCTTGTCATTCATTTCTAATTACAGCCTCCGTTCTGTCAGTACAGAAAGACACCAACTCCCTGTGGTGATGTCATACATTGACATTTACAAAACTACATTGGACTTTGTCTCCTCTTGGTGTTTGCCAAAATCAGTCAGTGTCAGCACTGATATACACTGATAAGGAGAATTTAAAATTATGGGAGTTAATTGTGTTTAAAGTCAAGGAAACTGCATTATGCTTTCTGATATGAATAGCTGCTGAATCATCTAAAACAATGGAAAAAACTTCGTTTCATATTCCTATTCTGAGATGCTAAGACATTCAACTGCAATGACAACAGAGATTTCACACTCCACGGATTAACTTGAATAGATGTAAACTTATTAAAGATTAAAATGAACTATTTAGTGTTCTGCAATTAGTGTTAACATCCAGGCTAAAACTACCAGCGGGGAAATACCAGAATGGAAGTGGCAAGCATGTGAGAATGTAAAGCCTCTGAGAAATTCTAATCCTGGCCAAAACAGCATTAGAGAGTCTAATTCAGACTAATAATGAAGCCATATTAGCATAAATCAGAAAAAGAGATAAATAAATCCCCCTGATTAGTTTTACTTAACATAAAGTCTCCTATTAATTTTCTGAAAGTAGTAGAAAATACTTGTAATTGTATCAGTCTAAGCTAGAAGTTTATTTTACATGTTATTAGGAATTATTTACAGCTGTCAAGATAACCACAGTAATAAGAACTTTTTTGCTCTTGACATAAGTGTCCAATAGGCAGTCTTGATAATTTCAAGACCTTGTAATTAAGAAATGCAGCTATGGAATTATTGTAGGATTTCCAAGTTAATGATGAACCCAGCACAGATATGAAACCTATTTAAGTGATTTATGGTTCATATTTTCATAGAATCCTAGAATCACAGAATATATGTTGGAAGGGACCTCAAGGAACATCCGGTCCAACCTTTCTTGGAAAAATCATGGTCTAGACAAGATGCCCTTGCACTCCATCCAGCTGAATCATAAAATTATCGAGTTTTGGGGAATCCACCACTTCCCTAGGAATGGCTTACTCTTCTTATTTTTAAAAAATGTTCTTCTTGTGTCCAATTGGAAAATCCCCAGGAGATGGCCATCATTAATGTTAAGGAAGAGATTTTCTCAAGGAGAGCATGAGATATTAACACTTAGTCCTAGAGTATGCACGTGTGTACAGAATACTTTGCTTTCAAAAATCAAGAGCATCAGTGTTTTGTTAAATGGGATTAATAAAGGGCAGAAAGGAGTTTTTCATCAAGGTAGTAATATAAAAGTTTCTACCCTGATTCCATTGCAAATATTTTTGGGTTTGGAGGTTTTTTTCCCTCAATTGCTTCAAAACGCAAGGTTAATAAAAATTTCTAATAGATTGTAGAGCTTTGCAGTTTTTTTGTTTTTGTTTTTGTTTTTTTTTTTTTTTCACTGAACAGTGCAATTTCCTGTACATGACACAAATTAATATATACTTTTGCTGAAAAATCTATGGCAGTAACAGAATCCCTGAAGGACTTGTATTTAAGCTCGATGATCCTTGTGGATCCCTTCTCTTGGAAAAACCTGTTCCTAAGACTATGAAGATACAACCTTGAAAGAAAAAATAAAAAGTGAGGCAAAATCAAATGTCGGTTGAAGAATCACATTTTTAATCCCTATTGTTACACTTTCTATCTAAATATTCTTGCTCCAACAAGAAAATCAAACTAAAATGCACAAAACATTGAATCTGTTACATGGATGATGATCTCTTTGGAAATGGCACTGAACAACTCCCATTTTATATTATAGAAGTACCTGGTTTTTTTTTTTTAATATATATATACTAA
>VZTE01004522.1:252603-277156 GCA_013397775.1 Eulacestoma nigropectus
TATATAGTACTATATAGACATAATAATATATATAATATAGATATAATACTATATAGACATAAATACTCTGAAGTGTCTGACTTATCATATAAATCTCATTAGATGGATATCAGACTGTCTGTATAATAGAACATAATATATATAAATGCCATAGAACAGCTTGGTTACTACCGCCAACTTGTAAATTGGGGACAACTGCATGGTTGTGTTTAGTTTGGGTTTTTTTTAATTAGTGTTCTGCAGTTTTATTACATTCCTTCCACAGACCATTCCTTAGGCAAAGAAAGATTTGAGGTTCTGCAGTGTAGGTGTGTGTCCTTGTTAAACAGTCACCTCTAGAGTGGTCAAGCAGATCAACGCTCCCGCTCAGTTTAATGTCATCTGGGACCTGTTTGAGGGGGCACTCAATCCTCTCGTCCAGGTCATCAATAAAGATATTAACCATGACTGGCGCCAATACTGAGCCCTGGGGAGCCCCACTGTTGACTTGCCACTATCTCAATGTAGCACCATTCACCACCACTCTCTGCACCCAGCCATCCAGCCAGTTTTGAACCCAGTGAAGAGTGGACTTGCCCAAGCCATGGCCTGCCAGTTTTTCCAGGAGAATGTTGTGGGAGGCAGTATCAAAGGCTTTACTGAAGTCCATGTAGACAACATCCACAGCCTAGTGCATAGAGCCTTCGCACTGCCTCTCCTTCCTCATCTGTCCCATCTGAGGAGCTTGTAGCCATCCATTGCAGTGCTCTAGTCACAAGTCATTCCACCATGTTTGTGTGATGGTGACTATGTCACAGTTTTCCTGCTGCACAATGGCTTCCAGCTCTGTCTCTTTATTGCCCATGCTGTGTGTAGATGAACTTCTGCTGGTCTGTCAATCTCACTCCCAACACTGGCCTATCATCCATGGCTCACCTCTCTAGCCAACTTGATCTTGTCCCCTTTCCCCTTCAAACCTAGTTTAAAGCCCTCTCAGTCATCCCTGCCAACCCATGGGTTAGGGTCCTTTTCCCCCTTTTAAACAGGTGAATCCTATCTGTCTCCAGCAGGCCTGGTACTGTGTAAACATGCCCATTATCGGAAAAAACAAAATTCCACCAACGGACCAGTCTTTAAGCCATGTGTTGATCAGGTGGGTTCTCCTTCTTGACATTCTTCTTTCCTATCCAAGTGATTGAAGAAAAGACCGCCTTTGCTCCTGTCTCTTCAGCCAGTCATCCCAGTGCCATGAAATTTTTTTGATTCCCCTAGGACTTCTCAATCTTGTCACTGCTGACCTGGACAACCAGAATTTGGTAATAATCAGAGAGCTAAATCAATCCAGGGAGTCTCCTAGTACTAGAAAGAGGATTTCACAAACAGAAATCAGTCTACCCATGTCACGTATATCTGATGCATATATGAAGGAAAACCTTTGTTGAGATTCACACAGGCTGTAGCAGTTGTGAACAGACAGCACTCAGTAACCATGAATGGGTGCAAACAGCAGTGAAAATTACTTTAGAGTGAAAATAGACTTTTATTATCTTACAACACTGATTCTGGTTTGTGAGTGTAAATGCATTGCATTGATTTTTCTAATCTTTGCAAACAAACAACTCAACTGAGTTACAAGACGTTTCATTTTAAAAACAAACACAGTTATTACATTAGTAAAATCTTAAGCTATTCCCAGAACTTCTATTTTCCCAATGCTAACCATTTGGAAAGCTATATCAAATAGACTTCTTTCAATTTAAACTTCTAACAAATGCCCAAAAGACACTAGGTACTAGAACTTCTTAAATAAAAGTATAATGATTTTTTAATTAGTTTTGTTAAAAAGAAGGCTCCCAGAAGAAATGTCTATTACATCTCTAACTCAGCTGTGGTGACAAATGCCAAGACATACATAGCAATTTTATTTATCACCCAACATAATAAATAGTGGTCGTGAATTCCAGGGTAAACAATCTCTTGTTGCAGAGGTTACAAAGCTGTTCAGCACAGATAGCAATACAGGAAATGGAAACCTATCAACCAGAGCTAATATAAGACAGTGAATTCTCTTTTCCACCTCTATAAATTGACACCTGGTAAGTTCTACCTTTGAAACTCTTAAAAGATGAATTATAAATCAAGGTAAATGTTATTCTAGGAGGTGAAATAAGGGGATGGATTACTTTAGGAAGAGAAAGGGACTTAAGGAACCATTCCTGAGAACAACCTCTCATGAACTCATGCATGTATTTTGGGTTTTGCACTAAAGCAGCAATCAGTGTAACTTAAATACATGACACTTATCCAGACTTTTCATAGCGTTAAGGCTCTGAAGCCAGGTATTTTGTACATTACATAAGAAGAAAACAAGCACATCTATGGCAGTTTCTGGCCAAAAGCAGAGCTCTTTAAGGGTTACTTTTAACTAATGCAATCATGGCAAAGATAATTAGCTCTTCATTTAATAGATAAGGCATTCAAATAGCCTGTGGAAATGTCAAATTTTGCCCCTAATATTAGGGTCCTAAAGGAGGCACCACTGCATTACATCAAGTCATAATTCTTGTTACTGATCTAAATTTGTCTTCTCTATTGGACAAGATCCCAATTCTGAGTGGGTTTTGAGGTGCAGAGGAGTGAAGAAACAGTGGTGTGTTTGTCTAAAATTAGAATGCTAGAGAAAAAAAAAGAAACATTAACTAAATAAATCAAGTGAAATGAGCTCCATGATTAAGTGGAAGCTAAATGGAAAGGAGAACTGAACAGAGAAGAGCCCTACAAAGAAGGATTTGAGAGTGTTGGTGGATGAGAAACCGGACATGACCCAGCAATGTGCACTTGCAGCCCAGAAAGCGAACCACGTCCTGGGCTGCATCCAAAGCAGCGCGGCCAGCAGGGCAGGGGAGGCGGTTCTGATCCCCTGCTCTGCTCTGCTCCGCTCCGCTCCACTCTGGTGAGACCCCACCTGATGTACTGTGTCCTGCTCTGGAACCCTGAGCACAGGAAAGACCTGGACCTGTCATAGTGAGTCCAGAGGAGGGCTGAAGCACCTCTCCTATGAAGACAAGCTCAGAGAGCTGGGGTTGTTCAGCCTAATCCAATGTTGTTTTATGAATGTTGCTTGGCAATTATTTCATTTGAATTTCTATTGCTTTGCTGTGATATATCTAAAAGAGAATTTGTACTAGAATGATATGAAATGAAGACACTTTCCGCAAGTCCAAGTAGGCTCTAAATTTCCTAAGGGAAAAAGACTGTTAAAACAAAGTAAAGTTTATAAGCATTTGCTTTTTCAAAAACTGTCAAATTAAAAGCTCTTACATAACTCTGCTAATATAGAAAAATCTGGGCACATTACTTGTTCTTCGGTGCTCTTAGTGACATTAACCTATTACAATTTTAATTTGTAGTTCAAAACAGAATTATATTGGATTAACTTAATTAATATTTTATTCATTTTTAAAAGGCACTTTTAGACATAAGGAGGTTGGTATTAGCTACATACAGTAATTTTAAAGTCATCTATGGTGTTTTAAAGGTGCTGTAATTGCTAAAGAATTAAAAAAACCCTGATAAATTTAAGAAACTGAAAAATGTATAAATGTACAAACACTGAGTTTCAATTCAGTGAAGTCATTAGAGCTGGCCATCTATCTATTGTCTATTGTTTTGTTGCTTTTTGTTTTTGTTGTTTTTTTTTAATTAAATTAAAATATTCCTTTGAAAACATAAGGATTTAAATTTTAAACTGTATGTAGGTAACTCTATTTCATTTCTTGTTGGGCCCAAATCTTCAAATCCCTTGTCAAACAAACTATTCACACATATTAAAGAAAGAATGTACTAAATCAAACTCAGAAATTTATTATTATTATTCATAAGAAAACATTGGCTAGATATTTATTACTCTATTCTTGAGCTAAATCCAATTACATTTAAAATGTATGGCATGTTTCAGTATTTGACAGGAAAAAAGAATGCTGATGAAGAAACAAAAAATAAATAAAATGCTGTCTCACATCTCAAAGCACAAATGACATTAAATACCAATTCCATTCCAGAGTAAATACATTAGATTAGCACAATGACTTAAAGGAATGATTTGTTTTGCAAGATGCAGTAAATCTGCCATTTATTCACATATTGGTAATCACTCTAGCTGAATTGCATAAAGAACACAGAAATCAGAGGAAAGATAAGCAAATGCAAATTGGTTATCACAAGGTAAATACACTCTAATGAATTCTCTATCCTGTGTAAGCAACATTATCCCCATCACTCTACTTTGATCTTAAACTAGTGAATATAGTCACATAGATGCTTAAGACTGACTTTAAGTCAAAACATTTACAGAACAGACTTTTCAACTTCTCTTGTGAGACCCTAAGAGACCCTGTAGCACCCAAATCAATATGTGCTGCTTCTTCTTTCTTGTCTACAGTGTTGCGATTACCTCCACACTCACTTCCAGCAGGTTCAGAGCCCTCCAAAATAACTGCCTACACCCTTCAGCTTGCTGACTTTCTACGCTCTTCTCTCCCTTGCGGGATAGAAACTAACATCCAGTACAGAAGCAGTAGAAGAGAATAACAGGCAAGTGGGACTGCTCTCAGCTGGGGAGCTCTCATATTCCACTTACCAGAGAAAATGGTAGCTGGGAAAGTGGCAATGGGACTGAATGTCATGCGGACTACCCAACACAGTCCAAGAGCGTGTTTGCCCAAACGCTGACAGCCTTAGAGGGGAAGATGCCAGCAACTGCTAGAATAAACTGTAGACAAGGGAATTACCAAGGAGGTGAGCTTGAAAAGAAGGACAAAAAGACCATGGCAGTTTGAGAATGCAGGAATCACCCTGTCACCATTGCAACCTCTGCCTAGGGCTGGCTGAGCATGCTCACCATTGGAGCCACGGGGAGTCACCTGCAGTCTGGCAATACAGATTGCAACACAGGAACCACATCTCGTGTGGGCACCCATGGAAGCTGGATGGGCTGATATGGGTGCAGCCAAAGCCAGCGAATGCAGGTAGTTGTCTCAATGATTCAAATTCCCACTTCTGGGAATTAGTTATAAAAGTCTGTTCAGAAATTTGAAGGGGTTTCTTATAATTTTATGTATGTCTGGCATTGTGGTTTATCTTCTGTATTGTGGATACTGATCCTGAATATATGGTCCATTGATTGCTGGTTAATTATAAGTCATTAATAAATCAATAATCACTTGGAATCAGATTTGATATGAGCCACTATGAACTGAACAGTTTTTATGTCCAACATTTTAATTGACTTCATGCTTGAAAAGTGTGTCTTTGAACAAGGTCTAAACATATAGCAGAGTAGGAACATTCAGGAGTCGGAAAACAGAGCACATTTTATAACCTAATGTTAAACAGAAGCTTTCAATAGTGGACTGAATTGTGGCAGGAGAGTAAAGGTTGTTGAAATCAGAATAATCCAATTAAAGTGACAAATATAACTATGTATTGATAGATATATAGTATGGCTGGGTCAGAAGGTGACTACAGCCTTGACCACACAGGTATTGTCCCTCAAAGTAGGTGAAGGTTCTAACAGTTAAACAGGATTCAAATTTTGCCAGTTGATTGAGATATGTCAGTTTGGAGTAACTGCTCTTTGAAGAAAATCCAAATGATGAGAAAATGTTTTTGTAATGAGAACTGTGAAGTTCTCTTTTGCTGACTACAAGGATGCAATTTCTTCAGTACTTGGTATTAAAAGACTTACGTGATAAGGATTAAATGCATAATACAAACAGCACATACCCTAAATAATACTATTTCACACTAAACCCAGGTTGTATTTATTAAGTTTGACAGAGTTATAACATGAAATACTGTTATACATTTTCTGCATACCCCATTTTACAAAGCCTTAACAAGATGACTTCCACAACATGACACTGTAGTGTTGCCAAATGAATTTTTACGTGTAATACTTGACCAATTCATCCCAACTAGGCATCCCAGGTTCCCTTTATTGACATATACCCTGAGGATGATTTAGATGTTGGTTGAACTGAATTACCTTCTGCTATTTCTTTTTAGTCATTATAAACAGAGACTCAGTAATGAGGCTCAAAGCCAAATGCCTTAGGCATGCAGTGAAGTGTTTGGAAGAAGAGCGACTTCTTTTTTGAGATTTTCTTTTTAAAAATTAGTATCTTGGACTGGCTGCTTCACAAATGACAAGTTTTTATAAGCAAAGTTAACAATACATAAATCATGATCTCTAATTCAAGCATGAATTTCTAACCTTGTACAACAGGATTTGAAAAATGCGCACTCATTTGTGAAAAGTGTATTTCTACACCATGTAAAATGTATATGTTATCAGCTAAATAGACACTATTGCATATGAATCTGTTAATTCCATTTCTAAGATCGGTATAGTTGCATTTATTTTAATGTGCTAATTCCAGATTCTCATGTAGCTGAACATTCATTTGTCTGGAAGACTGAATTTATGTGGTCACTAATTTGTTATGGAAAGTGAATGCATTATGCAAGAAAAACACACATTTCTTCTATATAAGCCAAATTATTTTTAAATTTAGCAACATGACTGATTACTTATGTATGACAATTACCATGTTTTAAAATAGGGTAATTTTATAGTTACTTACACTGTCTTAAGAATTATTAATATTTTATTTGTTTTTATCAGGAAAATCTATATGGACAAAAAGAATTTATACTTGTTGATTTCATACAAGCACAAAAATATTAAAGAAAAACATTTGGGTTTAAAATGAAGCAATTCTTCATCGCCAGTTGAATTATTACTCTTGCTGTGTTCACAAATATGCTTCTTGTACAAATTATGATCTACATATGGGAGTTCTAATAATGTTGATGACTTGGTATAAACTCAGTAGGATAGTGGGATATGCTCATTTTTTCTTTCTACAAAAGGAAAAATAAAAATAAACAATAAACCAAATGTTTAAAAATCTTTTAATCTTCTATTGCTTAAATACATATTTCACATGAAAAACAAAGGCAGAAGTGGCCTTTCAAGTTTAGTTCCTAGTAACACAATATAATTCTCACACAATCTCTTAGATTTTTAGATTTTTTAGATTTTTTTTATCCCTTAGATATGTATATGTTGACGAAATTTTAAGAAATTAACATATTTGTTTGTCCTATTCCTATTTATATTTTGTGCTCTGGTCCCCACACCATTCTAGTGAGTTAAAAGGTTGCAATGTGTGGCATGACTTCTATTTGCTCAATGGTTTGGGAGATTATTTGACTGGCACCGCTGTGTATCTTTTTTCAGTTTATCTTCACAAAGTATATAGTGAGTCACTTGTTTCCCTATTAACATGATGTTCTCAGTCATTCTGTGAGCTTTGTTGCATTTGTCAACAGATAATGAATGTTCATTTATCAACTCATATTGCTTTAATTAGATCCTCTTGTGAGAGTTTTCTGCCACCCTTCCTTTCCTACTCCACTCCCAGATCCTAAAATGGATTTTAGCTAAGAAGGGAAAATTCCAATTGCAGTGGTAATTATTGACTGATGAATGAGCTCTCATGGAGGGCAGGAAGGCTCAACTACAAGAAGGAGTTAAGCTGTCTGAAAGTAGGGATGCCTGAGACAGGAGGTCACTTTGCAAGGGAGTGAAGCATTTCTGAGTGCTGAGATAAGAAACAGCCTCAGCATTATCCTGCAGCCAACCTGGAATGAGAGGGCTTAGGAGCCATGTTTGGCAGCAGAGGTGGACTGGAGGATGGACCCAAGGGTGGCCTGAAGTGCCCTGTATCACTACTCTTGGGACTGGTGCTGGTGCAAAGGTATATAAGAATTCTGCTTGTGATGCATCTTTGCAGACTCCACATAGTGTCGCATATTGCAGTAGGACTCAGCACATTGAACTGTTCATTACTTTTTTTTTAATATATATTTGAGCACAAATGTGTTTAATTTGCCTCAAGGCATACCATGAAAATTCCCCAAGAGATAGCTAACTGATTAGTCACTCTAGAGTTTTAAACAGTTTAGCTTGTTTGTTGGCTGTGCTTGGTTTTTTGATTTTTTTGGTTGGTTGGTTTGGTTTGGGTTTGGTTGGGGTTTTTTTGGTAGTATATTTTCTACAGGAACACAAGAAGGGATATTCTGCACCTTCTATTTCCATGCTATCTCACATTTTCTGGCTTTTCTTTAATCCATATCTCTACTCAGTCCAAATTAACTTTGAAGTAATTTTTGCTTTTTTTTACTGAAAGTAAATGTGCTCACTCCAAATACCCTGTAGTAGCAATAGACATTTTGTCTTTGAAAAGAATACACATATAGAACTTTTATAGGATTCTGCTTCTCAGACAGACGGTGTGCTGTTCTTCATATTTCTATAAATGTCATGGACATATGCAACCCTTGGCACTACTGGAAGCTGTGCTATTAACTACAGTGGAATTTGAACTAGGTTTTCAGTTGGTGGTTTTATTGACTTTCTACTTTCAAGGTCTTTTATGACACAAAAACTAGTAATTCAGATTTTCAGCTAAATTGCCTGTTGTTCCATCTTTCCTCCTATTCTAACAATTTGGATCAAAGATTCTGTTTCTACAAATAATTATATAATTAGCCTGTAAAATATTTAAAATTCTTCATAAGTATTTTTATTAGATAGGTCATTGAAATGGGAGAGTTAGATCAGTTGATTTATCAACTGGAAAACAAAGAGAGAAATTGAAAACTGTGGTTTGTAGCTACACTGTAATGAGAAAAGAATAGTGCTAACTTTACTATATTACTTACAATCTCTTGAGTTCCTTCTCAGCAGTAGCTATGTATTTCCTGCAAGCAGTATTACTCATGGGACATAGCAAACAGATTTTCATATAACTGCATATGCTGGCTGGGACTTGAACCCAGCTGGAAACGTTTCTGAGTCCCTAAATTACAGAGAATAGTTTTTGTACTTCTGTAGTTTCTGTCCAGGGATTATTGTCCTGATCAAAGGCAGTTCCTTTCCCACCTCTCCTCACAGTTATCTAATTTTTATTAGTGTATGATTTACAGAGTAAAGGAGATTTTTAATGAACTAAAATCCATTTCATTTTTATTTTATGACTCATTGCATTTATCTTAATGAATACTATGAATTAGTTTTCATCAAGTCTGTGAAATAAACAATTCCTGCATATAGTAAAGAAGGCAATGTTCAGTGATGGGCAAACTGAATCAAATAAATAGCACTGAAGGTTCTCTACCCCAAATGTCAACTTAGCTTTCGATTTTAAGCTCAAGAAGGCAACGAGGTAATTCTTTTGTTTACTAATCTATGGATAATAAGAGAGAGGTCTACTTGAAAATTTGCATAACAAAAATAGTTTAATAAAATCTATGGATCAGTATATCTTGAAAACTGAACACATCTCCTTAAGCACACATTAATTATAAAAAACGTATAATAAAAGAAAAAATATATTAAAAGAAAAAGAGAGCAGTAATTGATTTTGTAAATGAACTTGTATAGAAATGCATAGGAATTCTTGATGGGTGGGACCAATACAGATACATTAAAGTACTGCAGGTACAACAGAAATGCTCAGAGAGTATCCTTGAACGTGAGCTCAGAGATCATTTACGGAAGTTTACACAGCCAAAGTTATCTTTGCTGAAACTCCAGAATAAGTACTAGCAAAAATGGAAGACTTACCTAAAGAAGAGCTATATCTACCACATTTATACGTTTAGCAACTCGCTCACAATAGGATGTTATCTCTACAGGGAATTAGGCAAGGGAGTTTGGATGGAAAGAATGGATTTTCCTATGCTGTAGAGTCCAGCTAATCATGCTATTGAAGATGCATCCAGCTTGTATAAAGAAACTGCGATATCCCACCATTTTTCTTTTCCTAAATTTGAAAATTAAAAAAAAAAAATTCTTTCTCTTCGAAAAAATAAAATAAACATTTACCTCACATTCATTATAGAAAGCTAAACAAAGTTTTCTCTGTTTGAAGTGAGTTTTGCTATGGAACTGCTGACACTTGTCATTGCCATTCTGTTTCCCTTCTACTTGTTCTTAGGATATCTTGAAAGGTTTTATGTTTCCTCAAACCAAGGGCTTCAGTTTAAATTAACTAATTTAGGTTGAAGGATTTTCAGTGTCAAATTTTGAAAGCAGAATTTTGCTGCATAAAACATCTGAAACACTAACTAGGATTACTGTTACAAAATTCAGATGTTGCATTTTACTTGCTAGAAATAGTTGTTTACCCAAGTTTGTTTCTATACTGCCTAGTCCTCATAAACAATTCAAGTATAAATTCTGTAAAAGATTCCTTGCACTTTAAATAAGTCAATATATCACTTTTATTCACTTTATGAAAAAGTTATGCTGATGTTTATTTCCATTTTCCATTCATGAAAGAGTTTTCTTGAAGGAGAGTGGCTTTCAAAGTCTGGCAAAAATGGGAATGGAATATCTAAAGCCTTGTTTTACAATATGCAAGAAAACCACTTTCTTTATTACATGCAATCTCAGAAACTCTTTCTTGAAATCCTGAACATATTCAACCCATCAGGTAACATTTCCATCCAGGCTATTCATCAGTAGATGTGCTTCCTTCCACATTTTATTATTTTGTAAATAAATCATTTGTTTCACCAGTAATGTTGAGACCTTGTGGTCAAAATATTTTTTTCCATCCACATAGGTGTGAGTTCTTTATCACATAGTTATGGCAGACTGTTTTGAGTAATAATTAATTTACTTGTTTGTTTCTTAAATAAATGTAGACTTAAAATTTCACCTGCCATTTACAAATAAATAAATCACTAACTGTATCATCTGAACTGGGACGATATTTAAATGAATATTCAATTACAATACTTGAGGTAATAGGATTAAAATTAAATTTTATTTTTTGTGTATCAAGAACTTAAACCTCAGAATTCCTAGTGGTATTTTAAGAAAGCTGTGGCCCTCTTTCACTTTACATTAAGATTCAATTTAAAAGAATTTGGAATAAAAGAAAAGAAGCACTAAAGAAGCTACATTTTTCCTCTTTTGTTCTACAATAAACAGTGAACTACAACTTTCATTTAAAATGTAATACAACTTTCAACTGTAAATCACAAAGAATACACACTGGGTTTTCTACATAAAAGAAACAGTCCAAGCTTTTAAAGTTCCTTACAAAAATAATAATAATAAAGAGTGCAGTCATTTATTCACAAGATCTATTGTCCGTAACTCTTGTATCTCATATAGTATTATTCTTCTCCCTTTCTGGCTAGAAAGGAACCTGAGAGAAATCACTCTATAAATATTTTCCCTCCTCAGATATTTGCATTAGGATGACACATATTTTTCCTCTGAATATACGTCCTTTTCATGCTTGCTTCTAGAAGGAGTACCGTGAGCAGCCCACTCTTCTATCCGCTTTGGAACGTCAAAGCAGGAAAAAACATCCCCACCACACACAATGGGCAAGAAGGAGATAAACCCACAAACTAACAGGGAAATTTGTGCAACAACAAAAAAAAATGATTCTGCATTAGTAACTGTGTCTAATAAGAGACAAAAGGGATAAAACCAGAAGGTGTAAAAGGAAAATAAAGGATAATAAACTTGGGACTGATGTGTAAAGCTATGTCTTCCTTTTGGCAAATCACTGATGGAAGGTTAATTTCTGATTCATGCTCCTGTAAATTAAAGTTGATTTCATTCAAAAAAGAAAAAAAAATACCAATTCATTCATGTTTTTAAATATTGTCTTGTGAAGATAAAGACTGCCTAATTTCCCACGTTTCCAAGAACTTTCATATCTAGAATACTGCATCCAGTTTTGGGCCACTCTGTACAAGAAGGAAAGTGACCAGCTGAAGGGAATACAAGGGACGCCATTGAGATGGTGGGGCTGGAGCACTTGCCCTTTAACAAGAGTCTGGGGGAGCTGGGCTTGTTCAGCTTGGAGCAGAGTTGGCCTTGGGGAGACCTAACAGCAGACCCCAGTGCAATGGAGAAGTCATGGAGGAGACATAGCCAGGCTTTTCAAAGCAATGCAAGCTGGAAAGATGAGAAACAAGAAGTACAAAATTAAAATGTGAGAGTTTCATCTGAATATAAGGAGAAGCTTTTCCAGCATAAGGACAGAGAGGCAGTGGTATAAGCTGAGAGAGGTTGTTCACTTTCCATCCTTGGATGACTCCAAGACCCAACTGAAAGAAGACCTAAGCAGCCTGGCCTGACCTCCTTAGATCTGATCTGTCATGATCTGAAGATTGGACTGGAGACTGTCCAAGGCCCTTTTTCTATCTGAAAAATATGCTTTTATGAAATTTGCATTTTTTACAGAGCTATTTCACTTTACCATATTTGGTAGTTATCTAGTTTATTTCATGTGATAGAAAATCCAGGCAGATATCAGTTACAAGAAATTATTTTACAGTTGCACAATCAATAAATATGAAGTCTATACTTTCAAAAAGCTCCTGTGAAATCCCATAAAAATACATGAAAACCAAGGTAAAAGCCAATTATGTGTGTCTGCCAAATTCATTAACATTGACTAATGAGACTGTTGAGTTCTAAAATTGCTTGTGTCAGTGGCAGTGACAAACTTGATAAGACAGTACTTGCAGAATCTCATCAAATAGTTTGCAGCTCATTTCTACCAGTATCAAATATTAGATTAAGACAATAACAGTGTTCATATGAATTTGAAAGAATTAATTACAAATCTTCTTTAGACACCCCACTGCATATGTGAATAAGAGGATAAAAATAGCTTTCATTGTGAGGACTTTAAATAGGAAAATGACTCCTGCTATAATAAACAAATAACAATAATTAGTATAATGAAAATATATGATACTGAGCTTTGGTTCTTCTCATCCTGTCAAAGCAGAATTAATTATTTTTCCTCACAAAACTGCTGATAAAGGAGTTGTGCTGCATATTAAGGATGTTTAATGCTTATTATCAGTGTCTCTGCTATAGTATGTAAATCTTCAATTTTTGTGTGAGGCTGTGGACTTTCTACTACTTTTAAAAGCATTGCAAAAGACAAATATATCTCATTTGCTAAGACCTCTTCTCTACAACATGTCTCTGCAACATTTGAGATATGAATGTGGATTCAGGTTTGAACACATGAGACAAGATCAAGATCTATTGACAGCCTCTTTCTCTCCATCTAGTCATGTATGGCAGCATGGCAAAAGTATCTTTATGGCATTTTCCTAGGGGTTTTTGCAGGTCTAGGAAGATAAAACAAGATTTATAAACATATGCTTTGCAAATACTTCTGAAAATTTGAAATGTAAATTAATGTAATAAAAAACCAGAAACATGCATGGTATATGTTGTTCTGAAATGTTGTGCCTGTATAAACTGTATGATGAAAATCTTACACAAGACTTCAGCTCTCTCATGGTTTTTCATTATCAATTCATCACTTTTCTGAGTTTTCTGTACCGAAAAAAATCATGAAAAATATGGATGTCTTCCGAAATTACCTCTAGCTCAGGGATTTCTACATCTGGCTATCACCCAAATATGTGAATTCCACATAAGATGATGATAGTTATAGCGTATCTGGAAAGGCATGGTCAATGAGCTGTCTTCAAGATTCAGTGCTTGTCACTTTGAACATTTGCATTCACTACTTACAAAGTATGTGTGGCTAAAAATGTAAGACTTTCTCCTGCTCATTGCTTAGGAAAGGATGGCTGTCTGTGTGGTATCTTCCCCAAATTCCATCTGCCTGTATCCATTCCCAGTGTGAATGAATGGCTGCCTTGTAGCTAATCTCAGCCTGGCTGGTAGGAGACAGCCGTGCGATGGGCACAGTCTCAAACAGCCAGGTTTGAGTCTAGACTTCCATATTCACTATGTGGAAAGTAAACATATTTTAGTCTTGATGGAAATTTTGGAGCTGTTTTTAACAAACAATGAAGTCTGCTTGGACCTTAATGGCTTGACAGCCTTGACTCATTGCTGCTTTCATGAAAATCATGGTGCCTCCCCAGATCAGACCAGAAGTGGGGGTGAGGCCCTACCACACTTAATTTTGTATTAGTTAATCCTTCAGCAGTGGGAGGTGGCACCCTCAATGGAGTGGCTCTGCATGCAGTTCACTCCTGTTTTCAGCGGGATTTCTGATACTGTATCAGCACAGGAATTCACCTCTTTCAAAAATTAAGGCATGCTTTGTGGCTTACTGTGGTTGCAAAGCCAGTCTGATAGCAAGCTGCCTTGGAAAGTAGAAGCCTCACTGCCTTGAAATTTCCCTCACATCTAGTATATTGGTTTAGCCACAAAACAAAATGGAGTGAAACAGACCAAACCAGAATCTTTTCCACTGGATCAACCAACTAAGCACTGACTGTACAATCTGTAGGTGTGCTACAGGGAGGAGAGGGTAGCAAGGAGAGAAATGAACCACATTTTTTGCAATGATTTGTCATTGGTTTGGCTTCACTGTAATGCCACACTGAGCCTAAGCAACTATCTTAGGATAAAATTTTTTCTTCTTTAGATCACATTGGGATGCATAAAAGATGTCTTATATGGAAAAAGATTTATAGGAGATCTGAAATCTGTATACATACAATTTGTTAAAATAGTATTTCTATTTTCCCAATTGTGCTTCAACAGAAGGCAGTGAACCACTATTAATGTTACATTTTAGATTCTCATTAGCCTGTAGTAAGCTGTAAACATATATATCACAATTTAATCCATCAAATTATGTACTCACTATTAATGAAAACTATATTAATATCTGAATAAGTCAGAACTATAGTCTAATAGGACTTCAGACATTATTCGGAAAACTTTTTAAAAAATTATATTAACATAAGGTCTTAATTTTGTCTTTGCAAACTTAGAGAGAAGCAAAATATAGGATTTCATTACAAAATTAAAATAAAACAATCTGGAAGAACATAACATTGTAGTCAAAGTAAATGAGTTCAAGTTCAAAAGCCATGAATATTCTAGTTATTTCTATTGAAGACACATAAATAGGAAAGGGGAGAATCACTGTTCCTTTCAGGCCATAAACACAGGAATTTTCTTAGAACACAGGCATGCTTATTGTCAACAAAATATCAGTCATATAAGCCCCAAACCTCTTAAATCTTATTTTTAAAACTAGTGAGATTCTATTAAAACTGCTTCCTGAGATTTTCCAGCCTATATTGCTCTCCCCACCTGGAAAAGAAAGTTATTACTTGTGTAAGATGATTCAGCTGCTGGCAAAGCAGGTGCTAAGCTGCTATAGTTTGCATCCAGCAGGCAAAATTTTTTCTGTAAGATTGAAATTCAAGCCCATCATGTATGAAACAAACACCAAAGGAAACCTTTTCTGATGAGAACAATTACATCTGAAGTAGATTTGATGGCATTTTCTACCTCTAGGATTTTTAATTCTATAATCAGAGGAAATTCGGGTGGCTTACTTGCCCAATTCAGGCTTGAATGGCCCTAAGTTAGAGAACCAATAGCTATACATGGAAAGCCTAACTGAGTCACTGGTGTATAGTAACTAAAGTTTGGTATCACTCTTAACATGATCTTTGCATTGATATGGAAAAAGTGTGATTTCTACAGGAACATAAATGTAATTAAAAAAACCCAACCCAAAAAATATTAGATATAATCTCAAATCCTTTTTTAAACACACTAGATTAGGAGTCAGTTTGAATAAACAGCAAACTTAAATTTTAGATTCCTCTAGCTCTTCAGCATTAAGTAGGTAACATGCAAGAGCAAGTTATCTCCAAAGCAGAACTCCCAGGAAGAATCTCTTCTAGGAAATTATTTTTCTCAGATTGGATAGGCCAAATAATGAATATTCAAGTAGTCAAAATTTCTTTAATTAATATTTAAATGCAGGCTCTTTTTTTTCATGGTAAGAATCACATGGTGTATGCGATGCAAAGCATCTTGGTTCTCAAAAAAATATTTTAAAGATAGAAATTCAAACAATAAGGGTAAAATCTAAATTGGTCAATTTTATGCCCAAAAAAACACACTAAAATCACGAAATGATCAAGAGCCTGAACACCACGATATTCACAGATAGTAGGACTTCCTCCTCAGCACTTTTTAAGCCCATGCAATGCAAAAATAATAATAATAATAAAAATCCGAGGAAAATGCTACATTTATCACCTTCAGAGCCATAATGTTTCTTTTTCACCAAGGAGAGAGTTAGTGTCAGTAGCTTTAGCTGGCTGTATGTTGAAAAAACAGCCTTGCTTGATAGGGAGAACTGTCCCCATGGAACATGAATTGGCAAAAGGCCAGAGTCTGTAACGAAAATTCAAAATCAGTTGCAGCAGAGCAGCAACCCAGAGCTAAATTATCAACTTTCAAAACAAATGAGTCATTATTTAATACATGAAGTACTCAACAATACAATATATTATTTTTTTCCTGAATAAATTATAGTAATCCTTAGAAGGGAATTCAGTAAACACTTTTTTTTACCCATAGTTTTGAGGGAGTAGAATTTCTGGCAGGTACCCAAACAGGTCACCACGAGCAGGATAATGTGGCAATCTGTTATCATTAGCTCTGTTGGAAAGGTTCTGAACACACTAGAGAGAATTAAATGACCTGGAAAACTCAGTCTATGGAAAACTCTATTGTACTTATCTCCGTTATTTCCACCTCTATGCATCACTGGAACAGTGGAACAGCAAGATTTGCGGTGGTGACAAAGATAAAGGTCATTTTTCTGTTTTTCTTTCATCCAGCATGAGCCGTTTAAGGACTGTTAAGTTCTACACATACAGAAAATGACTAATTTCTGTCAGGTCCTTCCGCTCTCTTGGTGTGTTAGTCTATTGAAATCTTCACATTTGGAAGAGATTGCAGGCTTGTGTTTTAAAAATCACTGCTACTTTTGTCCCTGACCATCATCATTACAACTGTCAGAATTTCAGATCATCCAAAATAACAATATACAAGCCCACTACACAACCCATTTGAACAACTGTTTTTCCCAACCCGTGTAATTTTTTTTCCAGTAAAACTTGAAAGAGCAGTTCTTAACAGACCTATAAAATCTAATCTCTATGACAAGTTCCATATGGTGAAGATAGATACTATAAATAGAATGACATAGGCTATTCGAAAATATGCGTCAGAAACATTTCTATTGTTTATAGAAATTTTGTTGCTGTTGTTTTCCATTTATTTGTGTGGTTAACTTAAAACAAAGAATGCGACTTTGACATGCATCAGCTTTTCTGATTTAACAGTTTTGTATGTAAACCGTATCCCTGGGAAAACCAACTAAAGATAAATCTGCAGCAATGAAAGAACAGAAACAGAGGAATCAGCAGAATCTTAGGCAAAAAAAAAAAAAAAAAAAAAAGAGATCTTTTGCATTTTGGGAAAGGAGAGATGAAAGTATGCCTTAACCTAAAGCTGAGAAAAAAATTCAAGGGACTGTAGGCAGGGAAGCTCTGTGTTTTCCCTAAATCTGTTTTATTTCACACTGTGTACTTACTGAGAGGCTGAGGGCATGGACTACTCAGTATATGACTTTGACAGCATATTCTTCACCAGTGAATAAGAAGCTCCTGCTTAGTCATAAAATTTTGCCAAATCATCTTTCTTCTTTATACAATTACAACAAAATACAACATAATTTGTGTTTCACTGGAAATTTATGATATTTTTTACACAGCAATTTCTATATTTGAGAACTTTATCAGTTATGACAAATAAACCACATGGATTTGAGAAACAAACACAAGACTCAGTTCTGCTCTGTTGCAGCAGAGGATGAATTTAATATCTCACACAAATTCTGCCAGGCCAGAAGCTAGTTCTGTTACTTGATATTATAGACTAATGTAGAAAGAATAACTACATAAATGATCCTGAAATATTTGTCAAAATTTGGCTACCATAAACCTCCAGTCTAAAGATTAACAGAATTCTGGAACAGTATACACAATTATTTAGCCTATAAGACGTTATTATTTTGAGAAACAAAAATCTGTGGGAAATTAAGTTCTCAAACAATTATGTCTTAGACTTTTCTGTTCTTTAGCAAGAAAAATAAAAGAATGATTTTTCATTTATATCTTGGAGAAAAAAACTTCTCTCTTCTCTTCTATCACTTCTTGCTCCTCAAAACCATTAAAGACACCTCTTAGATTCCAGAAAGCCTGCTTTGCATGCATTCAGAACCAAAATATTTTTTATATAATAAATATTCTTCAATAAACCCTCTACTCTTGTAACATTTGTTGGAAAAAAAAGTAGAAGCTAAAATTCACCTGCCAATCTTTCCTGTGCTTTTAGTGCAATACATTTCCAAGAGCAGGAAAATGAGTTAAACTGTGTTATATTTAAAATGACACTGTGAATCTACTCATATCAAGTTCATCAGTTCTAATTCAGTTATGTCTTTTGGAGGTCATTGTCTGTCTCATTCATTACAATGGCTTTCTGGTTTTCTGATATGATTCTCAATTAGTTGGGTAGGCAGGCAAAACATCTGACATCCAACAATGAACTATGTGCTTCCAAATATGTTTGCACAGCCGCACATTACACTTTAGCAAGCTCTTTACCTTAACCCATTAATAAACCATAGTTTGAGGTTAAGAATAAAGACTCAACTCAAAAATTAATTAGAGGTGTTCTGAACTACATGATCATAAGTCATTCAGTTATGAAATGATAAAGAACACCAGTTAACAGATAACCGCAGATATTTACTCCGTCTTATTTCAATCTGTGGCTGTACTCATGATAAATTTAAAGTGAATAACCATTGTTCATCTATATAGCGAATAACAGATTCAAATTACTCAAATCTGCAGCTGCTGTATCGCAATGGTTTATATCACAACAGGCTCTTAATGAACAAAACATTTTCCATATTCACCTGCTTCTTTAATTCAGATTTGTATTTATTCAACACTCTTGCAAAGTATGCCCTAAGTTGCACAAACCACTTAATGTAAGTTGGTAAAAAACTTTAACTCATAACAGGGGGCATTACCCTTGACCTGCATGAGGTTTGCCTTTGTGGAACTTGCTTGTGATTTCAGAGTCATGCAACAAACCCACCATATTCTAGACCTAGACCAAGCCACACTGAAATACCTGAGAGGTTAGACAGGCAGTACAGACTTTGTGACTTGTTCATAGAGATTCCCAGAACTAATTATATGCTACCAAACATGACACAAAAATTAGATTTAAAAACCTATTCAGTGCATTCAGGTTAAGAGCATACTGCAGTGACTACTTTACAACACTTACAAGGAGTGGCAAATACTTTCAAAACAGAACCTTCGACAAACATATGGTGACAAACATAACAATATCATCCATAATGCTAGATTTGTTTTTTTAATCTCTGTTCCATTTGTAACCTTATTCAGTTTAAATTGCTCGTGAGAGCATCTGTGTGTGATTTGAACTTTATAAACAAATAAAGGCAAGAAATAAGAATAATAAACATATCCAAAAAGCAGTTTTGTCTAAATGTCCAGTACCTCAACTTTCCTATTGGCTGTACGGAAGCTGTTCTTCAAAACAGAAATAAATGATCTCCACAGCTTAGGTCCTGTATGAGTGAAAGCCGATGATGTTCAGGAGCTGTACTGGATCAAAATGTACTCCTTTTCCGTAATCTGTGGAGGGAAAAAAAAGTTACACGTATGTGTAGAGCTGTATTTGAAGTGCTGGGTGTCTCAAACCTTCTTCTCTGTGGACATAGGTTCATTTGGCTCTTTCTGTTTCATTCCTTGCGTGTTGCATGACATGGCAGTGTTAGTTGGCTGTATGAATTTAATCTGAGATATTTGTCTTGCTTCAGAGTGGATACAGGATTCAAAAGTGTTTGTTTTATGCTGTTTGGTGGAAAAAATGTTATTTCTTACAACAAGAGCAAGAAATTAAGGGAAATTAAGGGTTCTTTTTTTATCTGCTACACTTTAAAGAAAGGAAAGTGTTGGGAAGAATGGAAAAGGTACAGGTTTACATTATTAGCCTCGTGTTCGTGTATACTCATCCATAATGGAAGGAATATAAAATAATTACTGTTGTTTGAATTTAAACCAGCTCATGAGCATTTTTCTAAATATGCTTTCTCACAGGAATTTTTTTAGAGTGACTTTTCCAGATAACATGCAATTACAACTTTGTTGATTATTTCATTTTCAAAGTACTCATTGGAAATTATGCTAGAGGCATGTGTCTCCATTTAGCTTATTATCCTAAAAAAAATAGAGCATGACTTCCTTAAAATAATTCTTGTTTGAACTACTCAATCATTAAGTTAAATTGACAGCAGAGAAATCACAACACTTTTAATAAAATTGAACAATTGTTAGCAGTCTCAATTAGGAAAGCAAAAACATTCCTAACCTCTCCCCCTGCAAAAAAAAAACAACCAAAAAAAAAAAAACCAACAACAAAAAACACCACCCCCCCCCCCCCCAACCCCCTAAAACCTAAACCAAAAAACACTGCTGTGATGCTACATGAGCACCTGGATTAATTCTCACACGAAGGCTAAAAACCAGTCTTTTTCCTGGAAAAGTGTTTATTAACTAAACAAGTAACACAGCTGTATAATCTTAAAGTTTTTCCTTTTTTCATTTTCTTGTACTCAACCTGAGTAAGATTTTCAAATGCTTCTTCCCTTAACTTTCTCAATCCTTCATCCTGACTAAATGAATCAGGAGAATGCCTTCATGTTCCAATTTACTGCCTACTTCATCTGTTTTCCTGGGAAAAAAGCAGCAGCTGGAAGTACATCTATTAAATAATTTTGGACCTAGCCAAACCAAAACAAACAAATAAATAAAAGCCAACTAACTGCCCTAGTCATACCTGCTTATGCAATTGGCAGGAAATATATTAGATGTCCAAATTCCTTCTACCAAGGCACTGTGGTAGAACTGACTACCAGTTTCATAGCTAATTCACTCAGGAATTATGAACAATCTTCCCTCACTCTATTAGCCTTGGAGCTCAAATCAAAAATTTTGCTTTGACCTTGCCTTTAGAAAGGCATTGAACTCAGGGACTGGAGAGTAGCTTTGATTTATATTGCATATTTTAAAACAAACAAAAAAATTAGCAAACCAAGAGTATAAGGGAGAAAATCTGTTGCTGTTCTTATTAATTTTTCTGTAGCCCAGCCTAGAGGATAAGAATTTACATAAGTGGTATAACAGCTCTGCCCTGTACTGCTTGAATGATTCAAAGCTGCATCTGCAGTCCAGCAACCACTTAGATCTGTGAAGCAAAGGAAGGCAATCTGCTCATCCTTCTTTTAGAGATGGCTCACCTTGCAGAAAACACCAAAATTTTATAAAGATTATGAAGACAAAGATTAAAGAAATCTAGTGATGAAGCCACCATATGGGAAGAAAGAGAATTAGGTCTTTCCCTTTCCTTACAGTATTTGTAGGTTTTTTAATTGCTAAATGCTCAGTGTAAGCAAAAACCCGTATGAATACCAAGTACCCTACTAATACACTCTTCTCTGGTCTATTTGTTACCCAAATCATCAAGTAGTAAAAGTTCAAGATCTAATAAACCTTCGAAGTTGCATTTCATAGCACAACTTCGACATTTTAGGAAGGAATGTCATCCCTCCCTCCTGTCTTTTAAGCATCTATTTGTTAGCAACTATTTAGAGACACATCCTAAAATGGGTGAAACTTCACTCATCCTTGGAAGACACAGGTTCAATTCCCATCTCTGACAGAAGCACTTCCACACAACTACTCTTTATTTCATTTCACTACATCATGAGCTTCTCCAATCAGCATCCGGATATTGCAGAGCTCAGCCCTGAAGCATTTACCCAAAAGAAAAGGCCCTAGCTACTTCTCTGAGTGGAATGGATTCTGTAGGTCAGTGAATAAGATATTGCCACTGCTATCAACGTGCCATGATCTTTTTACCAACTTTTCAAGGCCATAAGGCAACCAGGTTTACTTTGTCTGCGCTTGTCTTACCTAGGTAAACTTAGTTATAGTTGTTTCCTTATGCTTATCCTTCCATGGTAAAATTTTCATACATGTGGTAGTAAAAAGTAGTTTTTCTGTATAGAATCTAATATTTATGACTCTAACATAGCAACATAGCATAGAGGAATATAGTCATGGTATGACAAAACAGACCTTGAACGGTGGGACACAGGATGCAGTGCAGAGAGGGGAAGACACATAATGATAAGAAATAGGATACAGGCTGATGTTCATGACCCAATAGCTATAAACACCCTACTAATGGCTAGCTAAGGCAGTATAGACCTGGCAAAACTACTTTTAAAGGCAGCAAAGTGAACAAGGGAAAGATATCTAACATATGTAAAATATGCCATAATTAGTAATTCCAGAAGAAGCAAGCACTTGAAAAATAGTGGCAAATAGCAAGCTGTAAGAAAGTTGACAAACATAGAAAAAGTCCCTATGTGAGTCTACAGTGAAGAAGAAGAAAATATCCACAGGAGTACCTGTGAAGGACTAAGGACACGTTAATTAGCTGCAACCTCTCCCCATGCCGAGGCCATCCATGTGTTGGGAGACCAAACTTAATAGGATAAAAGTGCTAAATATCAGGAGAGTGTGTATGCAAATTTTAACTTCTTCTGTGATGTATAGTTTTTGTTATTTTCAATTTCTTTCTTTCTTGTTTGTTTGTTTTCCTGTAATAATAGGTACTGAACTAAAAAGAAATCTTCAAGAGACAGTTAGGATTTAAATTATACTAACAATAAACTATTGAATCTACATACAAGATGTGTTTCTCTTTTGGCCATAAAAATACCTTGAGCCTAAAAATTCTGCTTTTTCACAGTATCTTTTGAAACTAATTCCTAGATATTATTAAGCTGATCAATCATTTGCCTGCAAAGCTTACAGCTACACCTGGGAAAGAAAGACATTGCCCTCAAGAATCATGTCATCCTGTGGTGTTTCATATTTATATGTTTTTTATTTTGCAATGGAAATTAAAAACAAACATACAAATTGCTTTTTGACAATAATAATGCCAAATCACTCCTCTTTGTATAGTTCAAAATTAACTTTTCTATTTCCTTGAGTTTCTTTCTCTAGTATATGTTACAAAGGTATATATCCATGACCTGCTTGAGTGTGTGTATAACATAAGTTATCATTCTGAATTCATCCATATCCATATCCATATGCCAATACATTATTTTTTAATTTTATTTTTAGACTAATTTAGCATGAATTAACAGGAATAATTCATCCGAATTTTTTACTACTAATGGTCACAGATTTCATTTTTAAAAACTTCTTTTGAAAATATATATAATTCTATATTATTTTCAGCTTTGTACTGAATGTCAAAAATATAATTGCAAAAGAAATGTTGCACAGAAACATGGAAGCATGATGCATTAAAAGGAAAAGAATCACAATTTATTCAAACATTTTATTAGATATAAACATCTGCAGATCACTGAATTCCACAGAAGGTGGGCTAGCCATTAGGTTTCAGTAACTGAAAGAAACAATAAATCACAACTTTTGCTTTTACAGCCCATTACACACAAAGGTCTAAAACCTTTCTATTTGCAAGCCTCAGAGTACTCCAGCTGCAGAGTCTTTAACCTTCCAACTTTCTGTGACTAATAGATGCTATACTGTAGAATGAACAGGAAATTAGAGTGGGGAGAGGTGTAAAATCAGTATCCTCAGAAAAGCTGTGCAGGAGACGTGAAGAATAGCTCACTGTCCGGCTATGCTGTCTCCCAGTGATCCTCAGACAGGACAGATTGCATTCTCATTAATGACCATTCAAGAATCAGTGCATTTTTATATGTTAGGAAGGAGAAGCAGATATAAAGCTATTAAATATAGCTTTATATATGTGGAAGGGCAAGGTAGGAGAGGCAAATAGAGAGGTAAGAGATTCAGGGAGATATTTGATTGAGATCTGCGGTAGTTGGCAAAAAACCCCCAGCTAGATAGTTGTACAGATCCTCCTCCTGCTTTTGACCTCACACAGGAAAGTTATGCCCTAAGATTTCATTCTGTTTGGAAGGTAAATCCTTTATTTTTCATTAAAATATCCTGTCAATTGACTTGCTGTTAAGATCCGGGTTTAAACCCAGAAGAGCAAAGAAAACTAAGTCTCTGTGCATAAACCGGAAAGAACTTAGAAGGTTCAAAATATTCCCAAAAACGAGATTAAAACCAAACAAGGTTAGATGTTGGTGCCAAAAACTTGATGTATTTTATTTAATAGCAAAAAGAGGCAAAGAGAAGGAAAGAGAAAAGAAAGAAAGAGAGAAAGAAGCGTGCGTGGGGGGTGGGGGGACAGGGAGAGGTGACAGGGGTTAGGTGGAAGCATCTCACCCATCCAGGGGTCCCAGTGATGTCTCGCTGCTCCCCTCCATCTGCTCTTCTGGTGGTGAGGGTCCCCCGTCGCCGCCACACACCGCAGAGTACAGAGTCCGTGGATTAATACACGCTTTGGGCAGGTGGGAACGCCCTTGCAGGGCAGGTGTCTCCCTTGCAGGGACCAGCTTGACACACTGTCCCTGGCAACACTGAGGGTCTG
>VZTE01004522.1:277525-346578 GCA_013397775.1 Eulacestoma nigropectus
GGGACCAGGGCCTCTCAGAGCCCCATTCAGGGTGCTGCAGCTTTTGTAATACAGTTTTAAAAGTCCTTCATAAAAATGTTTTAAGTCATAAACTACAATATTTCAGTCTCTGATACTTGCCAATGAGCATTTATAAAACAAGTCTACTATTTCTGATGTAGCATAGTTCAGAAAAAATAGTTACCTTCTTCTCACTTGTCTATTCAGTAATTCCACCTTTTTTCTTGAAGTGGCCAAATCAGATCTTTCTCCCACTTAGTTTAGCCTGTTTCCTACTGTGTCAAATGGGCCCACAGTCCCCAGCTACTTTGAAAACGTGTCACGGCATCATCAGCTGCGTGGAAAAAAGAAGCTTCTCTAAGAAATGCAATACCTCCCACGCTGAGCTAGAGGAAACTCCAGACACCCTCAGAGATGAATCAGATTTCACTATCTGTGTCTGTATTACAGGGAAGAGGTTCCTGCTGTGCAACCAGACTACCTGGTGACTGCAAGGCAGACAGCATCATCCTCAGCAAACACAGTTTCCACTAAGATCAAAGACTACTGTGTTCCTAAATGTCCTCAGGGAGGCCGTATACTGTAGGTTGCGCTGAAGAATAAGCCTGCTATAAAAAGCTCCAAGTATTTCTACTACATATGTGTGCTTCAAGCCTGCTTTTGAATTCTTAGTGCAGTGTTTTCCATTTAGAGTCTTTTTTTTCTACTTTTTTCTTCATTCTATTTCTGGTACTGTAAAGTCTTCACAAGTGAAGATTACAAAGAGTGTAGGTACACCAGGACATCTTAATGGCAAGAAATTCCTCCTTAGAATCCTTATCAAGTGTACTGGCCATTACTGGTCATATTTCAGCTCAAGCCTTTTTAAAATACAACCTAAAATAGAGCTTAGGCACATTAAACTACTCCATGAGTTAGCTATTTCTCCGATCTCACATTATCCTTTAATGTCTGCTTTGAATTTACCCATATAGAAATCAAACATATAACACAGGAAAGGGTTTCTACTGGTTTACTTGGAAATATGAAGGCATTTCTGTCCTTGTTGTGATGGGCAACAGTCTGGTCAGCCCAAGGGAACTGTGTCTAATTCTGAACTTAAATTGAGAAGAAACACATTTCACTTAGAAAACAAAAGTCAAATCCTGAAGTGATGACAAATTATTTACTCGCACAAGGGAATGGTAGATACCACATAGTAAGTGGCAGGTGATGATCCTCTTCCCTGTCTTTCATAGACTTCACCAGTAGGAAAAATTTTAGAAAGCCTGTGAGTCTAGGAATTTCTTCCAAATATATGCACATAGTCTGGAGCTCAGTAATTTCAAAACAATAATTTCATAATACACTTTTAATCTGGTAGACAGAAGTGGAGATTGTTATTCAAGTCCTTAAATATAAAGCAACGTCCATCTTTAAATTTAAAGGATATATTGATATTCACAATTAGTTTTGTACTGCCTACTGACATATACCTTCCACTTACAAACTTATATTAATTGTTGCCATATGAGTGATTGCTGATGATATTGACTGTTGCCATACTATTGCTTGATAATATATTATTGATTGCTGATAGCAATTTTTAATTGCTATATATATATATTCATTTTGTTAATCCTTTTTATATTTGCTAGTGATGATTTCTGCAGTAGGATTCTTGTTAGTGCTGATTTTGGTAGTATTTTTGATACTCTGTAATAGAGGAATAAAAACATCCATCTCCGTGTGTATTGCAGAATCCTACAAACTCACTGCAGCAATTTCTGTATACGCACAAGCTGTGTAACCCTGGGTTACCCAAGTCATGACACTTTGCTATGGAGTTTAATTTCAGCTTTCTTCATGCATATTGTCTTCTCATAGTGCAATCTTCTCCAATGGTTCTGTCATGCAACTAAGTTTGTTCTGACACAGTAAAACATACGTGTATTGGTGGGAGAAGGAAACTGCAAGAGAGTTTCTTGCCCAAACCTGTTTTCCAACTCCACTCCAGCTGGATCTTCATGTTCACCTTTCTACCAGACATGATGTTTCTGCTGGCACTGCTGCTGTGTCACTGTTAGTAAAATAATACCCTTTGGAAACAGGCCCACTGTCATTTCTGGTTGCCAGTGCAAATACTCATCTCATGGTGAACTCCTCTGAGCTCAACTTCTGTTGCATCTGTTTGCACAGATTCTTTTTAATTGTGGAAAAATACTTATTTTCAAGTCTAACTAACAGGATGTTTTTTTTCAACTTGGTAACCACAGATGATTTTTCATGGGTGTGTATCACTCTCTAGGAGGAAAGACAGAATTATGACTAATTGTGTTTCTCTCTTTTTTTGACTCACAATGTACGCAATAATGTGGATCAGTGTGCAGTGGAGACTGACTCAAGTCTTGTTTTTCAGAAGACCTGGCAAATAGCCACAATCTAGCAAAGTGAGTCTAAGTTTCCCTCTGGTCTTGTTTGTAGTGCTTCCAGTATGCGTAACATAATAATACTAACATGTCTGAGGAAATCTCTCATTATATAACACAAGCAGTCCTGAAAAGTTTTATAAACATTTTCGAGCAACAGACCTTGTGAAGGTTATTATTTTCTATTGTCAGATAGGAAAATTAAGGAACAACATTTTTCAAGTCAGTATTTAAAAAAAAAAAAAACAAACTTGAAATCACCTTGAGTTTTAAGATGTTGACTTTGAAATGCTCTAATACTATCCTAATTGTTGAATATGTCAAGTACCTGCAGCTCTCATTACCTTTAACTGCTCTTCTCTCTGTTGAGCGCTTCTCAGAACAAAACTCGGAGGTAGGTAACAAAAGGAAGACACCCAAACTTCATGCAGCTGCTTGGAAATTTGGACCTTCTAAGTGATTTTCACGAAGTCAAACAGTGAGTCACTGTCTAAACAGTAAAAGAAATTAAGTCTCCTGTCCGTCACTTTGCTTTGGAAACCTGCTGCTTCTCATTCTCTCGTTCTCCTTCAATTGGAAAAGAGTGGTCTGTTAAAGCAGCAAGGAAAATAGCATTACTTAATAAGTCACTACAAGAGAATAGGTAATGCAGGAGTAAAGATCAGACAATACGCAGTGCCTGTAACTAAAAAACAGTAAGGACAAAAGATGATTAAACTATTATCTCATGCAAAGGTACTAAGAGGCAGCACCACGGTAACTGCAGAGTGAGGAAGGCTCAGTGGCTGAATAGTGGCCTCTGGATTTGCCATGTCATTCAGAGCATTTTCTGCCCAAGCCATGGTGCAAGTAAGTTACACTGGGGAATGGCACATAGATGCCACAATTCTGTGCAAATTAAATATAAGTAGAGCAACTGAGATAAAAATCAGAGATACGTTTTAGGGCTGGTCATACAAGAATTTAATGAAGATCCACAGAGTATATTTATTTACTAAGTGAATGATCAGGGGGCAGATATGCTTTAAACATAGGATAATTCCTTTCTAAAAATATCAGTTTAGTTAAAGCCATGTTGAAACTGTGATAGGAAAAGTGTAATTTGGAACAAATGCCAGATTTAGAACTATTAGGGGATGAATATTAAAGGCACTAATTTGTACTAAAAATGTTATTGCAACTCACATGAGTGTCTACATTGCTTTCATTGCTTCCATAATGTGAGCCCAGCTGACTGGGATAAAGACTGAAGCCCTCTCCATCACCCTGAGACTATTAAGCATCCACAGTTGTCCTCTTACTCTCTTTCCTGCATTGCTCTGTGCTTCAAATCCCCGTTAGTTTGAAGCTAGTGCAGCTCTCTGTTCCAGAGAACCCACTAAATCTTTTGTTTCTCCTTATTCCTGAGGTTCATAGCACCTTCATTTCGGCCTTCCTTCTCTTCCTCCATTTCCCCTTTCCCCTGCTTCTCTTCAGCAACCTTAGAAGTTCATCTATGTCAGAGGCGAAAGTAAAATGTGGAGAGGGACATGGCTACATATGGAAAAAATTATTTATAGATTCAGATGAGGGTGCCTGGCTTAGCTAATCATATGCCAACATCTCTATGTGCTTCTTGTGCTTTACCCTTTTTCTTGTTTAATCTCTCAGTGGTTTCCAAATGAATAATGCTCTTCCTCTTAGTGTTGGAAAAAATTAAGTATTCAGAGTTGCTTTGATATGTTATTGAAAAAGTCATCATGTTATTGGTGCACGGAGAAATATTATCAAATAAAGATCTCTCCAGCTCATCTTGTGACACAAGTCCTAATAATATTTCTCATATTAATCTTCTAACAATATACAGCCTACTCAGGGAGCTACAGACCACTCAGCCTTACCTCAGTCTCTGGGAAGGTTATGGATCAGCTAATGCTGGATACTATTTCTAGGCACGTGAAGGACAAGAAAATCATAAGGAATAGTCAGCATAGCTTCCCGAAAGGGAAGATCATGCTTGACCAGCTTGATAAACTTGTACGGTGAAATGACTGACCTTGCAGAAGCAAGGAGAGCAGTGGCTATTTTCTACCTGTACTTCAGTAACACATTCACACGGTCTGTGGTAAGATCCTCGGAGATAAGCTGCTGATGTACGTATGGGCTGGATGAAAAGATGTTGAGATGAAATGAAAACTGACAGAACAGCCAGACCATTCTGGTGGTGATCAGGGGTGCAATATTTAATTGGAGGCCAGAGACTGGTGGTGTACTCCAGCAGTCAATACTATGTTCAGTCCTTTTTAATATACTTTAATTAATGATTGTATGATAATACTCTTTTCAAGTTTGCAAATGACACATGAAGAGTGGCTGTTACATCAGAGGGTCATAAAATATCCTGAGTTGGAAGGGACCCATAAGGATCATTGGAATCCAACTCTGGGCCCTGCACAGGACACTCCAAGAATCAGACCACGTACCTGAAAGCATTTTCCAAACATTTCTTGATCCCTGGCAGGCTTGGTGATATGATCACCTCCTCAGGGAACAAGTTCCAGTGCCCAACCACCCTCTGAGTGAAGAATCTTTTCCTAATATCCAAACTAAACCTCCCCTGACACAATTTCATGCTGTTCCCCTGGGTCGTATCACTGAACACCAGAGAGAAGAGATCAGTGCCTGCCTCTCCACTTCCCCTCTTGAGGAAGCTGCAGACTGCAGTGAAAACTCCTCTCAAACTCCTCTTCTCTTCATGAAGATTCATATAAGATTATTTTTGGAAATAAGAGAATTTTCATTATTCCGAAGGAATAGTATTTTTTTTCTTTTAAAGAAAGAAAACTACCATACACCAGAAACAATACTTCCTTCAAATTGCTTGTGACTTCTTTTTGATATTTGCACAGACTTTTTGCACTGCTGCTTCTAGCTTCCTTTGAAAAGGCCTGGAGTAACAAATCTCTTCAGTAATTATCAGGTAAGACAGAAACCTTACAAAGAAAAAAATCGTAGTAGTGTGTATGCTATTCGAGAAGTGAGTGCAACAAAACAAACTGCATGATCCTTTTTGCTGCCAGTATACTGCAGTATGCACTAGCAATTTACCTGAGTCACATGGCAAAGAACATAGGCATATTTTTTGGCCCATTCCCGCCTTAAAAAATGATTTCAGGGCCAGAACTGGGCAAAAACCCAGATATCATTTTGCACTGAGCTTACTCTGGAGAAAAGAAAACATTGACTGCTAAATCATCCTCAAATCACCACATACTTGTCCTATGTCATTTGAAATCTAGCACAGGTAAACTACGAATTTTTAATGTAAAACTGCATTCATAAGCTTAACCTGTTTGATAAATGAACAGTAATAGCATTCCTTGTCAATTGTATATCTGTTTTTAAGTTGGTTTACATTGTTCCATTAGCAAATGAAACATTATAAAATTATGCTGGGTTTGCACTTTCATGCACAGAGCAACTGTGTGATATAGATACAAAAATTCAATTCAAAATAAATTATTATTA
This sequence comes from Eulacestoma nigropectus, assembly GCA_013397775.1. Lineage (NCBI taxonomy): Eukaryota > Metazoa > Chordata > Aves > Passeriformes > Eulacestoma > Eulacestoma nigropectus. Next base: position 283,441 of record VZTE01004522.1, read on the forward strand.
TTGCTGTTATTACCATCCTTTACTGTGTTCAGGATTTTTTTTCTCAAATCCTAAATAAACAACCCAAAGGGTAGAAGTGAGAAAAATCCTGTGTTGAAATAAAGACAGTTTAATAGATAAAAAAAGAGCTGTACACACAAGCAAAGCAAAAGAAGGAACTCATTTACCATTTCTCATGAGCACGTGGTCAGCCATCTCCAGGAGAACCAGGGTTCCACCATGCTTAGCAGTGATTTGGGAAGACAAACTTCATCACTCTGAACATTCTTCCCTCCCTCCTTCTTCCCCCAGCTTTATATGCTGAGCATGATGCTATAGGGCATGGAATATTCCTTGTGTCAATTGTTGTCAGCCCTCTCAGATGTGTCCCCTCCCGAGACTTCATGCATGCCAGCACCCTCACCGCCAAGGCAGTACAAGAAATAGAAAAATATTTGATTCTGTGTTAGCTCTGATCAGCAATAACTAAAACAAACTGTGTTATCAACACCATTTCCACCACAGATCCAAAACACAGCCCAATATTGGCTACAATGAAGAAATTAATTCTATCTCAACAAAAAAAACCAGTATAATCAGCTCAGAGTTTTTTTTTCAGTTTTCCCTAGGATTAGCAAAGGCAAATTAGGGAGCAATTTACAGTAGGAACTCATTCAGCACAGCATGATGAGATCAGGATATCAAAGTGTTAGATCAGTTCTCTACAAGGTACATTGGACCCATGGAGTTTACTATGGGGTAGGTTAATCTGTACTGAACGTTCATAGAATCATAGAATGCTTTGAGTTGGAAGAGACCTGAAAGATCACCTAATTCAACCCTTTTGCCATGGGGAGGGATGCAACTAACTGGATCAGGTTGCTCAGAGCTCCATTAAGCCTGGCCTTGAACACTTCCAAGGATCAGGCATCCACCACCTCTTTGGGCAATCTGTTCCAAGACTCCACCACCTTCTGAGTAAAGAATTTCTTCCTAGCATCTAATCTAAACCTGCCTTCTTTCAGTTTAAAGTCAGTTTTAGAAGCTGGAGAGCCTTTGCTGCACTCTTGGAGAGGAATTTCCCATTTTATGTCCTTGAAATTGGTTTAGCACACATCAAAACCACACTGTAAATTTAATATAAACACAGAGAAGAAGGAAGGTCAAGGTACGTACATCAATATTGCACTCGTCCTTTGAATCAAAATGCTGGTGTGTTCCCTTTTTCCTTCCTTCCTCCCTTCCTCTTCCCTTTCTTTTTCTGCTTTCCCTCCCACTTTTCCCTTTCCCTTTCCTCTCCTGAACAGGAAACCTCTCATAATTGCTTGACATTTCCCAAGAGAATTAGCTCCTGAGTAGCTGAGCTGCTGTCATGGTACACTGTATCATGTTTAACAATTATCATCAATATTTATAACGCTTTCCTGTACAACTAGTTGAGTCACATTAGCAGGTAGGAGTGAAAAGTACACATATTCATTAAATGAATTAAAGCAGCAGCAACAGGTCATCTGCTCAAAATTCGAGTTACATCCCTCTTGAAAAGACATGCCTCTTTAACCAGTTTCTCTTTTTTGAATGACAGATTGACTGGCTTTTAAAAATGTCATCCTCTAGATATACAAGAACAAAAATGTCAAAATTTTTATTTTAACTTTGATAAGGAAGGTGAATGGAGAAATGAGTCAGATTTTGTTTTGAATATGTTTGAGGGTGGGGGAAATAACTTTCGATGTATTTGATTATTGTTCTTGGGGAATTTTCTACTGAAGTTTGGCACGAGAACATTAAAGAAAATACTGCAGAAAGAAAAGACAATTTTATAAAAATACTCTTAAAGATGCAGCAATAAAAAAAAATTATGTAAGTAAAATAAATACTTGCCATATATTAATTTCAGCATGCAAAACTGGAATTCATCTATCCTTAGACAAAATTGTCAGAAGCCACCTTAGCAAATTACTGTTCCATACCTGCATATTTGTCCTTAATTTTAAAAAGATGTTGATATCTCATTGTTGCATACAATGAGCACATCTTTTTCTCTTCCATAAATGAGAAAGCAATTTGTCATGAAAAATTAAAATAATTTGGATTTATGTTGACAACACATCAGTTACAAAAGGAGTGGATATAGAAGTTTGTTTGGGTGTAGGCTCATGCTGGTACAAAACTTAAAAAAATCTTATATCTCTTTCTTAAGTGAAATTAGTAATAGTAATTGAAAAAACAAAAAAAAAAGAATAAAAAATTATAATAAAGAATTTTCTGTGCAGGTCTCTCTATAAATTCCAGAATAACAATTAATCATAAGAAAAAATGAACTTGATTTTGTGAACACTTTTCATCTAAACAAATGTAGCCATGACTCTTTGTATTAATGAGTATTATTCTAAAACCACTCTTGTTTAAATAAATATGCTCTTTATTATCACAAAAAACCACCATGGTATTATACAAATTCTCACTATTGCGACAACCGGTACATAAACCATAGTACCACCATAGTATCACCATAAACCATAAACCATAGAGGTTCCCAGGTAGCTAACAACAGCTGGGGGCTGACTCAGTGAATGATCCCATGTTTACAAAAGGGTGACCTTTTCCTTGTCTTAAGAAAACATTTTAGTTATGGATTTAAGCAAATAACAGCAATTTAGTATGCACATATGAAGTTAAATGGAAGCAGTTAAGAATTTAAAATACATTCTAAGCAAAGAACTGATTATGGTATTCCTTTAAAAGCAATCTAAATTTTGTACTGCTCTCTTCTATTAATCCTACCTGATTTAAGATCATTTAATTAAACTGGAGTTGAAGCTGTGTAAGGACTGTCTTTGGGTGGGATATAACCCAAATGGATGAAAACATGACTTGCTAAAAATTACCTCCATAAATCTATATTAAGATTACTGTGATTTTTTTAATGTTTGAAGAATAGCTTTTTTCTCTTCTCACTGTAGAGTTAGCATTAAATGTATCTGTATAAATAGAACTGACTAATTAAGGCATCATTTATTTTCAGTATTGGATAGGTAACTGTGGATAGAATCAAAAAACCAAAATTTGAAATATGGACCTTGTTTTGACAAAGCTGTTTGCAATCTGAAAGCAGGTTTGTTTTGTCTTGTCACATACATTCACTATCTTTCACTCCGTCAATTGCCATATGAATTTCTCTGAATTCATAGCAATTCTCCTTCCTTAGATTCATTGTGGGGAGGGATGTTAAATACATTTAGTAGCATCAAACTACTTCTTGTTTTAAATTTGATATATGAACCTTATAGCCAATATTGTGGTTTTTCTCTTTCAGAATGTCTTCACATTATTTGACTTTTAGGTAATCGTTTTCATAATTAATGACGGAATATTAAGAATATGAGATTAAATATTACGTCTGTAGATTTTGAATTAAATATCATGTCTATTTAGAGAGTAACTTTTAACATTGCATTCAGTCTGCTACTTCTTATGCATTTTTACTTTTTAAAGTCAAAGCTAGAAAACGATAAATTAAAATTTCCTAAATTTTGACCCCTCAGTCACAGTCAATCATGGTTAACACTGAATCCCTCTTTTCTGTCATTAACCAAGTCAAAGGATGGTTTGTAATATGTGCAACATGCTTTTTCAGTGCAGTCTCAAAACATTTCAAGAAAAAAAGAGGTAAGTCTTCAAAAATTCATTTACCAGTTATACAAAAGAAACAGACTAGATTATTGTATGAGAGGTTTTAGAAATTAATATACATTTAGAGATGGTGACAGCCCTTACAGGTTATCACTACCAAAAAAACTGATAGTATGATCGTTTTTAGCCTCTAAAGGGATATACACTTACTTAGAGCAGGCTCAATGTATATATGCTGTCAGTTATCTGGAATATAAGTGTTGAGGTTTAAGTCCATGGGAAACATAAAATTTATATAAAAAATCACTTCTGAGTTTTAAGAAATTATAGAAACTTTAACTAAGCTTAGTTTTTCAGCTAGGTGAAATCTTAATAACTTATAATGCTTATTTTCTTCAATTTTCTTGAAACTTTGCAAATTCCTTTGACCTAAAAACTGGCACATTAACTGCCATAGGCAAAGTTTTGCAAAGTCAAAGAAAATGCAAATAAAAGCAGAAAGTAACGGTGTTTAAAACTGGGAACTTTGAAAACCTAAATATGGTCCCAGTGCATTTCTGTAGCAACATTAAATCCTTATATTAAACCAGGTATATTTCTTGCACACTTTTATATAGACATCTATCTCTTCATATACCTATTCTTTTTCTCTCTTTCTCTTTATGTCATATAGCACTCAAGCATTCATTGCATAGTAAAATGAATGTACTTTAAAAGTTTGTGGAGTTAGCTAATGTATTGACTCCTTTTAATATTTTCAGAAATTACCCAGAATTCCACTGTAACGTGCTTTCAGACAAAAATGCTGCTGAGGGAAAGCTTGAGGATATTCTTATAAACTAAATAATGGGGGTGTAAAACAATGTAATGAAAATAACAATTAAGAAATGTTTGAAACAAAAGCATTCCACTAAATTATTAAACAAAGATACTTCGGTGTAATTCCCATGAAAGCTAAGCCAAGTAAAGTTGAAATTTGAAATACAAATAATGAGTTTTGGAAAGCAAAGTCTTTGGGATAAGAAGTACTTCTTAAATTTCCTGTTCTGTCAAGGAGAACCTGTGTGACCTCAGGAAAATCAAGACAGGGCTGACATCCATGGGCCAGTCATCTCCAACTAGACTACTGAATTACAAAGTGCAGTACTTAACGTGTGGTGCTGGCATCTAAAGCATCTTCAGAGTTCAAGATCTATTGTATCAATATCTCATGATTTCTATTAATTTCTAAATGAGAGCTGTACAGTATTGAGAAACTGGTTAGTCCTTATTTAAGCAGGAAATTGGTATAGATGATGTCTCTTTAATCCTTATTTTTAATATGACTCTTTGCTAAACATCCCTGTGGCTCTTTTCCCTTGTATTTTCTCCCTTAATTTGAATGACAAGTTTTCTGAGACAACACCTGTCTTTTACTGGGTTTCTTAGAGTATATAATACATCAGCATTATTTATAACCTAATCCAATAACATACATAATCACAGAATCAAGAGGCTTCATCACTATAATGTTATCAAATGACTAGAAATCAGTTTCTGTCTTTGGAACTTAACTGTAAATCAGACTTCTGTCATAAATTAATTTTTTTTCCTAAAAATTATGCTAGCTATATTAAATGTACCTCAAGTTGCATGGAGCTATGAACTTCCTAAAATCCAGCAAATATCTCTGCACCCAGACACTCATATTGGCATGTTTAAGGAAAAAATGCTGGAGTGTTCCAAGATAAGTAATAAAAAATTGTTCTTGAGTTTCAGGTAATGCATTCTTTTGCTCTCTTGGATATGCATGTTTTAGTCAACAGCTCTGAACATCTTTTGCATGTTTTGATTCATGTTACTTTACATTGAAGTGAATAGAGAAATATCAACAATTATTGGTCCTTGACTGATAGAAGACAGGTCAGCCAAAATGGGGGTATTTATTCAAAAATGTATTCAGGTTGAGATACCCAAAAAATTAATTGCAAATATGGTCAGGGAATGAACGTGAAAGAAACCAATGAAATACTCTCTTAAAATATTAAATTAAGGAAAAATAGAAGGACATCCACTTCCATATATATTGGAATATTAGTTAATCTGATTCAAATATGAATGTAGTATTTAAAAACAGTAAGTAAATTCAGGGTACGTAGCTCTAGTGTATATGTGCAGTTCATGTTATTCTTAATGTATGTGGAAAGATTCCTTTTGCTTATGATGAAAAATATGACAGTGGGACATTTTCTTTAATAACAAATGCTGATATGTTTAATAGCACAAATTTGGCCTCCAGCTTGACAGTTCTGTCTCTTAGAATCAATGGTTAGACTTGAGGGCACTAGCTTGGTCATCAAGTTCAATATTAGAAAAAATACATCTTGTCAAAACCTCTTGGCCCCTTATTGATTCAAATAGGGTACTGCAGAGAAAATAATAATGACATTACAGCTGTTTGCCAACAAACAGAAGCTTCTTTCATTGATTTCATTAGAGGTAGATGAATAACAGAAAAACACAATTACTCTAGACACTGTAGGAAGACTTGCTACAGAGCCTCCAAGGTAGGTAGCTGAGAGTTGTGGTGGTCACATAGAAGAACTTTCAGGAATACTAAACTGAATTCATGTTTAAAAGTACGCAAATGGATGAAACTGATTCCAGAGAAGGATTCTTACATTCTATTAAGAAAGTATACCTCATTTTGTCAACGTGGGCAAAACCCCCTAGTTTTTCTTAGACTGCATGAAGGTGTTTCTACTGTGAAGGTGTTCCATTCCACATATTTATCCCAACGCAATGTAATTTTTAAAAGAAGATTCTTTAAAAAAAGACCCCTATTTATCTCAACAATCTTTCAATGCCTCCTCCTCAAATTGAAAAAGTCAGGTATCATTCCAAAGTTTAACAAATAAACCCCTGTCATTTACTACTACTCACTGGGAAATTTAAACTACTATTTTTGAACCTTTTGTAAATAACAAAAGATTTTACAGAGCCTAGAAAGGTCTGAGCTCTTCATTTACCTTTAGTGCTTCCAAAAGAGCTCAGAAAAAAATTTCCCCATGGGTTAGAGAGAACCTCAGAAAACAGAAATGTCTCTTAGGATCTATTTTCATTTGGAATTTATTTTTTAGGTGTTTTATTACAATAGTTTAAGAGGAATTACTTAACATTAGCAGTAAGCAATTTTCTTCCAGCTTAATTTCCTTTATACTATGATAGATCATACTTTTTAAAGGCTTGGAAATACTTTGATAATATTTTTTAGTGATTAATATATGTAATAAGTTAATACTGCAATTGTAATAATTGAAAATAAAGAATAAATTTAAAAAGCTATTTAAAAATCTAATGGAAAATAATATTTGCTGCAGGCCTGCTATGACACATGAAAAATTCTGCACCAAAAAAGAGATAAGGATAGGAGCAGAAGAAAAAGAGAGATATATTTCCCCTCATTTCCTGCAGAGAACAAAATATGGAGAACATCAGAACTTAAGGCCCAGAGGAGCAGAGGAATACATGCTGTATAGTCCTGCCAGTCCCTATATGCAGACTGAAATCAGCAGAGGAAAGTTCCTTCAAGTTCCTCAGTGCTCTAATCACACGTGTGGACTGGGACCAATGCTGAGAGACACATGCAGGGAATATTTACTCTCAAAGTGCTCATACTCTTAATAGTTTAGAAGCAGCCTCTTTACACTTTCAACTCCATGCTGAAGTTAGTTTTGGCTTGTCAATTTTTTTATTATGCCACTTTTTTGTTATGCTGACAAGGTGCAGGAATACAGCTGTATGGTTGTTGACTGTTTAGATTATTCAAGCGCTTGCTTTGTTTAATAAGACATATTCATTTACTGGAACTCAGAGTCCTATGTGTTATAAACAGCAATTTGGGGTTCAGTTTAGCCACAGAGAATTGAAACACCACTAGGACATCTGGCTCAACATAGCTTAATCTTACTGAAAAAAACCCCATTGCATAATAAAAGGACAAATGATAGGAATCTGTCTTTCACTCTGTTTCTTTCAGTTGCAACTTAAAAAAGCAGCAGCATTTTCCAGCCAACTATTGAATCTGACAGGTAAAGGTCCCTGAAGAATCAATTATCTTCTAGTGAAATTTACTTCTTGCTTTGCTACATGAGACTGTCAATTCAAGGTCTTCAGTTACCTCTCTCTCTACGTTCTATGTCTATTACTCTTTTAAGATGTATTATTATTGCCTGGTGCACCTGGAGGCTGAAAAAGCCGTCAGACCTTCATTATACTGAGCATTATCCAATCCAATAAGGATAGTGCTTGATTAACAACATTTAATAAAAGTGCTGGCCTAAACAGCACTGCGTCCCCTGTTCCTCCTCTGCCACAGCCCTTGGATGCTCATCCAAGGCTCCATTTTGATCACTTGGACATTCCCAGTGCGTGTACTGGGCAAGCTAAAGATCAACCCTGGCTCAAAAAACCTGTAGACATTCCTGTCAGTTATGTTCTGCCACTCCTTGCCACTGACAATACAAATTTTAGGATAAGACAAAGGAAACAGGGAACAAAATGCTACCCGGAGCTTCTCTTTCCTCTCTTCTGTGTCAAACAACATGACTAGGAACATGCAGACTATGTTCAGGGTTTTTTTGATAGAACTTATTTCTGTCTGAAGTTTAAACCCAAAGTCAACTTTCCTCTTTTTAATTTCTGTTATCCTTCACATTTTTCAAGGTAAGTGGCAAAGTTTTGCTGCTTTGACACTATTGTCCATTTCTCCTTTGTTAGTCAGTTGTCTGTTTTCCAGAGGATACCTCCCTTTGTAAGTCAGGCGCATGAGACTTTTTTCATCGTCTCAACTTTTGTTCAGTAACCCAGTTCTCTCTTTACCCAACAAGTTTGCCTCTCTGCTTGTTGCATCTTTCTGCTAGTTATGAAAAAGAAGGACAAGTAAGACGTGGATTTTCAGTAAGAAATGAATATGTCACTTCAGCATCAAGTAAGAAGACACAATGCAGGAGTTAAAATGAATAAAAAAATATAAGACTATATCTACAGAGAAAATATTTGGAAAATTTTGAATCTCGATTTTTCTTTCACAACCTCATCCATTGTCTCTCATTCATGATTTACAGCAGGTGGCAGATTAATAAGCGGTCATGTGACTTAAATAGTGTGGCTAAATTACAATTAATGTATAGATCATAAAAAATAATAAAATACTCAAGGATGATAAAAAGACAGAAGTAATTAATTTGAAACTTATGGGAGGAGCTAAAACTAGGATGAAGATATGAAATTAGGAAAAGAAAAATGCATGCTAAATGTTAGGGAAGACATTTTTCCAAGAATTAAATATTTTCCATTATCAAATTATCAGCATCTACTGTAAAGTTAAAGATGCTGCTTTTTTGAAGCATTTACATTTGCCTGGGAAGAGGTGTAAAACACTGTAGATAATTATGCTACAGTTATGGTTGAATCAGTCAAAACCTCTAAAAATTATATACTTATTCTAGTGACTTTCAACATGACATTCTGAATGCTCCAAACACCAGAAAGAAAACTAGAAGAGATCTTAAGAATTTGTCAGCTAATATGTGGTAATAAACACTTTCTGAAATACTGCTTAATATTAATAGGTGAGGATCAACATAAGAAAATTCCTGGGAAATCTGAACCAGATTTAATCATCATTGCTTTTGTAGGGGGTAATAATTAGTCTTCAACATGGCTGATTATTTGTTAGCAAAGCCATCTGTATCCCATTAAATACCATTTCATTGCAACCAATAAAAGTCCACAGATTTTGTTTTGACTTGGCAGTCTGGAGCTGTCTATCTTTGATTTTGCCTAAGCTCATTTTACCTTGTATTAGCTATGGCAACAACCTTCAAGTAGTCAGGTTATTATTGTCCTGTTTCTTTAATTGTGAAGACTACATACCATAAAAGCTATAACAAACCCATGCTGTGAATGAATAATGAACATTAGCCCAGGGAAACATAATTACATTGATGTTAATCTGTGCTGGGGAAGCCTATTATGTAACTTCAGTAGGTAATGGCTGAAGACAGCCATACTTAAGATGGAAATAAATGAAGGGAGATCAAGACAAGCAATTTATGTTTTAAGAGCATTAAAAAAAATTAAAAGAAAAAAGAAAAAGAAAAAAGGAAAATATCTAAATGGAATAAACACTATATAGGAAGATGTTCTTATCAATGTCACAGTCCTTTACTTGGAAACTCAAGATGATGGTGAGCTGTTATATGTTCCTTTTTAAGGAAATCTGAAGCTGTCAAAATGCAGGGAAAAATAAGAAGGTTGAACATTATATCAGAGAAAGGGAATAGGTACTAGGAGGTTTCTGTGCATTAGTCTTAGCTATACTACTAAATATAAGAGTTTATAACTGCAAATGAATAAAAAATAATACTAATTTCTGTATTATTATTAGACCATTAAAATTTTAGATAGATGAAGAATATATATAGGGAGCTCTCCCTTCTCAGCTGTATCAAAGTTTTGATTGCAATCTATTTGCTAAAATGTAACTTTTCCTGTGAAGACAGTTCATTTCTACCTTATGTCAAATTAACATACAGAACTTTGAATGCAAAGCTCATGGGACAACCAAAGTCTATCAAAATTTAGAAGAACCCATTGGTGTCAGTACATATTTCTAGCTCCCACAGATGATAAGCAAAAGGCATGGGCTTAGAAAAACATTGTTTTTAAAAGCAGTCTAATTCCTAGAGCTTTTCAAGAAAGCTGCTTATTTTAATAGCATGTCACCTATGAAAAAGTATAGGCAACATGTCAAACTCTGTTGTGATTTCCTTACATCAGAAATAAGCATAATCTTTTACATGTTAAAATTGGAGATCGAAAATTAGTATGGAAAGTTTTTAAGTCTCAACATGTATGATTATTACATTTTCTGAATATTTACTGATGGATTAACTTGTTTTGCATGTCTGTTTTTAGTATTTTCTTTGTTAAAGCCTTTGTTACATATATGTGGTGGCCTTCATATCCATGAAAACAACAAATTCAGTCACCACCTCTCATGCCCAGGCACGTGTTTAGCCATTCCCAGAAAAACATGGTCCATCATGTGTAATAGTGACTTGGGAAGACACAACACCATCACTCTGAATGCTCCCCCACTTTCTCCTACTGCCCAGATTTATACATTGAGCATGATATCCTATGGCATAGAGTATATTCCTGCGATCAGCTGGGGTCAGCTGTCCTGGCTGTGTCCCCTCCCAACTCCTTGTGCACTCTGGTGGGGTGAGGTGAGGAGCAGAAAAGGCCTTGGCTCTGCGTAAGCTCCGCTCAGCAGTGACTAAAATATCCCTGAGCTATCAACACTGTTTCCAGCTCAAATCCAAAACACAGCCCCATATGAACTTTGTTCCAGCCCAAGCCTCTACATAATCAAATAAAATTCATGAAGTTGGTCACATTGAATTTTATGTAAAAATTCCCAACTCTTGGGTTTTGGACATTTAATTCCATAAAGGAAGCATTATACAGGTTGAGACCTAAGCTGGAGGAAAACGACTCAATAAAACAGACTTCAAAAGGGCAAACTTCTTGCAAAATCTTCACATCTTCCAGAAATCTTTGATGCAGACACCTTTCATCAAAATTTGTTCTTAAATTTTTGCCACATGTGAAAGACCAAAATATACATAAATATTTTATAGTATTATTCATAATAACGGATGAATATCTGAAGACAGGATAGAAATCATTAGCTGCCTAGAAATAGATCTTCTGCATTATATCTTTAATATCTTGCATCTCAAGACCACATAATGCCATATGAAGATGTCACTTGAATGATAGCAATTGGCTGAACATAAGTGTTAACATCTAACTCATTTGCACAATCACAGCTCAATTCAGTGCATATCCATTGCTATTTATCTCCATTCTGTAGTTTCACCTGCTTCTTTCTTAGCATGAATAAATCATTAGAACAGATGGCAAAACCTTTATCAATAAAAGGCACTCTTATTTTCAGTGTAAGCCCACTACACTCAATCCATATATATTTGCTAAAGAAAAGCAGCACTTCCATGTTTTGGGAATGTATTCTTTTAGAATTGCTGATCATATTATTTAAACAATTAACCAAAAAGAAAACTATTCATTCAATCCATAGAACTAGATCCTTTCATTGCAATCTTTAGTTAATTACAGATGGTTTATCTCAATTTTGAAGGCTATGCACACACAAACCACACAGATAGGATATCATACCCTATGGTCGGAGAACATGATTCGTTGTAAAGCAGCCAGATCTTGAAAAGGAAACATTATTGAAATGCAGTGAGACTATTAGTCAAAGATCTTACTCATGTATGATTGCTTATGGACAAGTTCAGGGGCAGCTCAGGCTGACAAACTTGTCATTGTTAAAACTTCCCACTGTCATAACAAAGTCGAGTGAACTAAGATATTTTCTGCAATCCTTTCTTTCTATACGAATGGTGTAGCTTCACCACTGATCTAAGCAATAGTAATTTTGTTACTAAATTTTCTTACTAGCACTCACACTAACCATCCATACAGTATAAAAATTTAGATATAAAAACTGAACAATATAAAGATACAAAATTAAGGACTAGAATACTAGTCTTTGCTATATCTGTACTACACCGGAACTGTCAGATTTCATTTCCATCCCCTGCATTCTTTTTATATGATTGCTGTTTCTCTCAGATTGTATTAAGACACTAGCCTGGAGAATGTATTTTTTATTTAGAATCAAATTTCTATTTACATTTAAGTTCTCCTATGCCCCATTTAAGTCACCAGCTGAATATCATCTAGAAGTCATAGTGTGTTAGTGAAGCAGTGCAGACCTCGTTTTATACTGACAACAGCACACTTTTCTACAATACTAACAGATAACTTGTAAGTAAAAGCCGTAAGAATAGCCTATGAGTAAAAAGGCTGGGGCATGAATCCTTATCTTAACATGCCATAAAGTGAAGGGAATTAAAAATTTGCTTAGCCTGCTTTCAGGATCTTTCTAGATCTGACGTATTGTGAATTTGTGCATAGGTCAAACATTTGAGCTTTGTGATCTGCTGATTAACATCTCCTATAAAAACTCAGTGCACCCATTAGGAGTTAACTATTCTGCTATCTCACAACCTATTATATTAGATTATAATGAAATAGGCATTATTTCATTTTCTTCAAGCGACGTATTTCTGAAACTGTGAATAATGTAAATAAATTCTGACTAAGATTAATGACATTACTGAAAAAGAAAATCCTTCTGATAACTTAAAAATGTTTTAATAGAACTTTTAGAAAGCTTTTGAAGTGAATTTAGTGAAGATCAAAGTGAGAGATTTGACAGACCTAGAGCCCAAATTGAAAAAAAAAAGAGAAAGGCTCCTAATGAGCATGTTGCCTTAATCACGGACTGAGCCGGTGTTCTTCCACAGTGCCAGTGTTATTATCCTACTAACTGAAATGACATTGATGCACTTGTGGGAGGCAAAAACACACAAAGGAGATAAGAATTGCCCATGCAGAGCAAACAGTGATGAGGAAAATATCTAAGCAAAGCAGTGTATACAAATCTTTTATTAATACACTAAATGGGTAGTTGCTATTTGTTATATCCACAGACATTATGCCACTGTATTACTTTGCAGTTCAAAGCATATTAAAATAGCTGTATCTGTGTGTTAGAGGCATTTCCATCTTAAATCCACTAAGGACCATTAAATTATAAAGTGTGACCTCATGTATAACACAGGCACTGTAATTTAACCCAGTTACTCTTGCAGTGAATGCAATAGTCTGTGTTGTTATGAAGCAAGACTTTCCATCAAGAGGTGAGGAATTTATCACTCCAAATAACTGATCAATTATTAAAGTGTTATGCCAAATTTATGACTAGAATTACTCTGAATTTAAATTCCAGATATTGTCTCTCATTACACTTTTCTTAGCTAAATTAAAAAGTTTTTGATACTCATTATTTTCTCTCAGTGAAAGCATGACTATGGGAAATGTTGAAGAATATGCATGCCTAAATTTGACTAAGACATTTAATACACTTCAAATGGGTTAAATGATAGTATAATCTTAAAAAAAATGCTTATGAATACTGAGCAATTACTTGCAGATATCTGACCACTTAATTTCCCATAAATACTTGGCTCATTTACATACATAACAATACTTATATTGTAAGCAAAAGTACCAGAAGACAAAAGATTAAATCTGCTTCTTCTAACCATTCAAATATCCCCCTTTACCCGCATGGAAGATTTTGAGATAGAATTCTACGAACATGAAAAATGAGGATTTATGAAGCAGAAACTGAAATTAGGTTAAAAATAATAAAAGAAAATTTGTGTTCAAAGCCTCTGACTGAAATTAAAACAGTATAACGAGTATGCACTAATATCAATATGTGTTTGATAATCTCAATTTTTGTTGTCATCAGAACACGAGTTATAGGTCTGTATCTATGCTTAGAAATCAATTAAATGAGAAGTTCCAGTGGGCTGACCCTGGTTGAATGCCAGGCATCCACCACAACTGCATCTTTCCTTTCCACTAGTGGACAGGGAAGAGAAAATATAACAAAAGATTCATGAGCTGAGATAAGGAGTGGAAGAAATCACTCACCAAATACCATTACGGGCAAAACAGACTCAGCTTGGGGATATTAATGTAATTTATTACTAAGAAAACAAATGAAACATAATGAGAAGTAAACTCAAATCCTAAAAACACCTTCCCTCCATCACTCCCTCCTTCCCAGCTCTACCTTGTCCTGCAGTGGTGCAAAGGGACAGGGACTGAGGATATGGCCAGTTTATCACCTGTGGTTTCTCCCCCACTCAGGGAGAAGAGTCCCCCTGCTCCAGTGTGGAGTCTCTCCCATGGGAGACAGTTCTCCATGAACTTCTCCGATGTGAGTCCATCTCATGAGCAACACCTTCCTGCAAACTGCTGCAATGTGGGTCACTCTTCCACAGGGAGCAGTCATTCAGACACAGCCTGTTTCCATGTGGGTTCCCCATTGGATCACAACTCCTACCAGGAAACCTGCTTCAGCTTGAGCTTCTCTCTCCACGGGTCTGCAGGTCCCTACCAGGAGCCTGCTCCAGCATAGGCCTCCCATGGGGTCACAGTGCTCTCTCAGGCATCTACCTGCTCCAGTGTGGGTCTCCTTCAGGCACTGCAGGTGGATCTCTGCATCCCTATGGATCCATGTGGGCTTGGAGCACAGCTGCCTTACTACTGTCTGTACTATAGGCTGCAGGGGAATAAATCTCTGCTCTGGTGCCTGAAGCACCTCCTGCCCCTCCTTTTCCACTGGCTTTGTTGTCTGCAGAGCTGTTCCTCTCACATATTCTCACCCTCATCTTCTCTGGCTGCAATTAATTAATGGCATAATCTTCCTTCCTTCTTAAATATGTTACCATAGAGGAGTCACTACCATTTCAGATAGGCTGAGCCTTGGCCAGCGGCAGGTTCATCTTGTAGCTGCCTAGCATTGGCTCTGCTGGACAAGGTTCTAGCAGCTTCTCATGGAATCCATCCCTGTATCCCCCCACCACCAAAACCTGGCCACACAAACTAAATACAGCAGTTGAAACAATTTGAGTATAAAATATTCTGAATTTTAGTTCAAATAGTCAGATTCACACAGAAGAGAAGAACAGCAGAGACTGTTCAGAGGAAGTTTCAGCTGACCACAGACTATTTATCTGATGTATTACAGCAAGTTATAACCTAGCTTTAACTGCAAGCATCATAGGGAAGAAACTCTTAATTTGGTTTTCTTACTAAAAGTTGCAAAGATATGATCATTATTCATGAGTGTGTGTTTCTGTGTGGCTCTTTATTTCATATTAATATGCCTGTTTCTTCTCCCACCAATCCCATATTCAATGTCTCTCAAATAAAAGAGATTAGCAAAAAATAACGATGTTACTAAGAATACACAAATTTGTCAAAATCAAAATTCTTTAGGTGAAAAGAAGGGAGTGGCTTTGTCAGTGAACCTAATGAGAGAACCTATGGAGGAAAGATGTTATGGAGATTTTTCTTGACTGGCCTTAGAATACTGTAATATGTGCAAAGGTATTACAAATGTTTCAGCAGCAAGAAGAGTTGTTGGTATCAGTTAACACCTTTATAGACATATTTAAGTCTGTATAAGACTCAAATCTGCTAGAAAATAGACTTCTGCACCTCAAAGGATTGTTACTTTTTCTTTGGAATTTCTTTTCACTCCTTGTCTGAATTTATACTTTTAGGGGTTGGTTGTGTGGAGACAGTACTAGTTATGATAACATAAGGTTTACTAGTTGAACTCCTTTACACTTTAGCCACTACATTCTAGACCAAAAGTGGCTTTTTTGGTTTTTGGGTTTTTTTGGTTTTTTTTTTTTTTTTCTTTTTTTCAGGGCAGCAAAAACTGAGATAGAAATGAGAAGTATCTGAGAACTACAGCTGTTGCACAAGGAATCTCCTTTTATTCCTCTAGTCCCTAGTTCTCATACGAGCAGTTGCAATCTAGAACACACTATTTTAGTCCAGACTTGTACTGCAAAGATGCAGCTTCTGGTTTCTGATTCACTCTGACATGGATTTGTGTGGCATAAGGGTTATATCTCATACCTCCTGCACTTACAAGAGTTTGGATTAAACTCTCATACTTAACTTGGAGAAAAACATAATGATGGAGAAAAATGTCCCATGCTACATTGTCGTACAGCAGAGTAAAGAATTAAACTTGACTCTAAACATATTGAAAGTGATCATCTTATGTAAACAGCTTGAGAGTTTTATCCCAGATAAGATTTTTCAGAAAAAAAAAAAAACTGCTGCTCATCTCTACAAATGACTACTGACTACTAGGATTTACAAAATTCTCTTTATGAAAATTTCTAGATAATGTGCAGGCTAAACCATGGTGTACTGAATTATTCTTAGCCAAACAGCACTCTCTGGAATCACGCTTCATGTTTACAAACCAGACATTTTAGAATTAGCCCAAATCAGCAACCACACAGTTCCATGTGCTACATATAATAAGGAAATATTGACGGTAGAAGTTGATTAAGAGACCCCAAGCTGACTGTGAATAATATAAGTGATTTGTTCAGCTAATTGAAGGAAGAAAGCCAATGGATTCAAGCACTTTCATCCAACTACTCATAAAATTACTATCAAGGTCACAGAAACAGCTCTTGACTGTTCACTCCGTAGACCAGGAAAAGATATTTGGCAAAAAATACCTCAGGCAGCAGTACACACATGCTTTTACTTTAAGCTATTGTTATTGTGCATTACACATTTTGGTAAGAAGGTGGTTTTTATCATTTGTTTCACTGTAAGGCTCTTATTGGCACTTTCAACCAATCAATACTTGTGTTTCTCAAACAGTCCAAGAGCCATACTCTAAAAAAGCAACTGACTTTATTTTTATTAAATCATTACTTTTTGAGTTGAAACATGGTGTTCACTGAAGTAGATACTGGAGTGCAATGTCCCATCCAGAAGACAAAATGAAAATGGAATATAAAGATTACCTGTTATTCTGAGCCATATCCTGTCATTATTTCTTTCTATATCCATTCCTATCTATCCATTTCCTGACTTTCACTTTTACATTTTAGTTATGTGTAGAATATGATTATGTATTATATGTTACATATTGAAAGCTGTATAATTTTCATATTTTAAATAGTTATATTAGTTATATATCTTTTTCCATATATGTGAATACATTGCATAAAATTTTTTCATTCTATTACATAAAAAAAAAAGCATACAAAACATGACAATGAACTCAATCTTTTCAAATAGTTTGGTTCTTTTGTATATAAAATAAATGAACTTATTCGGCTTTTGAATTCAAATAAAGATGAGGACGTGTCATGGATACAATTCACAACAGTAATGCAAGGAACTTATTTAAAAGAGGTGATAGCTAAGAGTGAGATGGAAAAGTTAAATAAAATAAGTTTCAGTAGATTTCTCTATTTGTTATTGCCTGTCTGATGTAGGAAGCTCACTAAAAAAAGGTGAAGGCAGAGGGAGAATTTCACACATGATGAAATACCTAGTTTGATAAATAGGTTCAAAGAAAGCCTTTCATATAATATCAATATAGGGAAAAAAAAAAAGCAAATTTAGTTTATGAGGAAAGAAGAACCCTGACTGATAAAGGACACAGTAACTTTCATATTGGTAGGAGGAATCTAAAAGGAAGCTACAAATCTGCTGCTTACAATGGTCTGGATATAAAAAGAATACATTTATGGAAGAAGAAAAACAGTTATGAACTTTTTTTAGTTTGCAGGGGGTTTATTATTTGGGTTTTTTTTTTTTGGGTTTGGATGGTTTGGGTTTTTTTTGGCAATGTTATTGTCATGAATCCTTTTAGAGAATTACCTTTACCTGCTTCTGAAAAGAAAAATTGAGATTTCTGTTTGTACCGTCAAATGCCTGCTGTGTCCTTAGGGATAAATTTGTGCAACAGCATAGGGAAAAGAACTAATAGGAAAAACCTTTCAAACAGTACTGTATGTTTCATGTTCTCCTTTGTATTTGAAATCTAGGATTAAAGAGATTTTTCTTTTTTCAGTCAGTACCCTATCAGCAGGATATCTAGACTCTCTGTGTTATCTAGATATCATGAAAGAACCCACTGCCAATAAAAGTACCTGACATCATACATTCAAAAAGAAATAGACCAAAACACTGGAAGATTAGCATTAATGAAATTTATAACTGAGAAAAATTTTGATAAAAATCCAAAGATGATAAGTAATGATTCCATTAGTAGAATAAAATTAACTTCCTCACCCCACACATAAATGTCCTGCTCTAATGGAAATGCATTTCAGAAACACTGACTGAAGTGTTCTCCTTTATGTCAATCTCTTCTTGTACAGGTTGCCTTTTCTTTGATGGCTTACTCTTCTATAGATGAGAAAGCAAGGTTTTGTTAATTTCTTTTCTTGTTTTTTTCAAATCACAGACTGAACTATGTTACGTATTTTTTTTTATCATTATTTTAACTTTTTCTGCATATGTTAAAGTGCATCTTTGGACTCAATTAAAATTTTAGTTTGTTAAAGTACATGTAACTGAAGAAAAAGAAACTGAAAAGTCAGTAATCACAGATTTTCCTTTTCTGATTGGAGTTTTTTTCCATTACAGCTTTTGCTTTGCAGTTTGCTTATGCTTCTCTCAAGTCCTTCTATCTAACTTACGCCTGCTCTGAGCTTCCGGCCAAGCTGTTATCTGTTATTCCTTGTCATCCTTCCTATGCCAATTTTTTTTTAGTCAACCTACATCCCCAAGACTTAAATAAATGAAAGTAATATTGATAGTGTATTATCCAATGCATAATCACTGCAAGTGCGAAATAAAAATACGTGTGTGTGTGTGTGTGTGTGTGTGTATGTTTTCTTGGAAGACTTAATTTTTCAGAGGAAGTTTTATATATAATGAATATAACTTCTGAAAATTAGTCTTCTTACTAAGATACCAGCAACAATTAACTGTTAAACATTGCTCTACTAATATCTCTGGAAGGACTTTTCATGAGTTTGTTTCAATCCTTTTTAAAGAGGGGCAGAGATTTTGCAACTCAGAAGAACAGCTGCAGCAGTAATAAAAATTTGGACTTCTCATGGCTTTTGATCTGAGTTTACCACATAATGTAAGGTATTTTTGTTAAAATATGGATTTAACATACACAAAATGTTAATCTGTGCTTCACTTTAATTTATGAGTGCTATTTCATATTAGTTTGTAATTACTTTTATTACTTCGTTCTGCATAATGACATTTTTTTTACCAAGAACAATGAATAATATGAACTACAATATTTCATCTCACAAAGTATACCATAATTATTTTCCAGATAGGGATATATAATGTTTAGGGGCACTTTCACCCATCAACAGCTACAAAAGGAATTTTGTTCAACTATGTCGAAATACAAGAGAACTTTATGTTTAACAATATGAAAAATTACATTGAAATAAACAGCCTATTCATGCATAATTTGATTTAATTTCAATTCTGTTCAATTAAATTGAATTGAAATAGGAATCAACACAATTTTGAAAACTTTTATATATGTCAAGTCCCTTTGTCTATATTTTTATTTGCTTGTTGACTTGATAAGTGTTTAAAACTCTTAGGCAGCCACAGACAAAAAGACCATCCTAGGTAACAAGAAAGAATAAAGTGTAAAAACAGATATTCTGACTTGATTTCTTTAAAATAAATATTCTTGATAAAAGCGATCTGTATACATTAAATTGTTTCATTAAAGTGTTAGTTTTAACTGAGAGTTATATTAACTGAGAGTTTAATCACCCCTGTGTGCTTTACAGTGTCATGTCATTGTATTTTCATGAAAGACAAAGATTCCTACTTCAGAAGAGTTAATAGATGTGAGGTTAAGATACTGAGACTAATATGGTGAATGTCAACTGCCATCATTTATGGCATTGCCTGAAAGTCCAGGCAGCAATAAGCAAGTTTTTTTTTTTAATTTGGTTTGCAGGAAAACAACCCAAAACATCAACAAAACAACATTTTTCTGTTTCATCCAGAAAAAAAAAAAAAAAAAAAAAGGAATGGCATAAGCTCATAATTTTTCAGGAAACTGAAGATTTGACTTCTAACCAGGAAGAGAATGACATATTGTGATTGATAATGACTGATGAGAGTCAGATCTGCTTCAAAATAGACCAGAGGTCATATATCTGACTATATTACATTTGAGAATTTTTTTGCAAGTTCAAGTGAATGAATAAACATAAAAGGTCCTGTAGCAAAAGATCATTAATTAGCAGAGCACCAGTGACTTTAAGAACGGGGTTTTTTTCTGATTTAGCCATCTGAAGACCTGGCCAAGAGGTTTGTACATGTGACGTGTACATTGAAGTACTTTGTTGAATTTCTTTGTTTCAACACAGTTCCTTAACATTTCAGTCATCACAAAGAATTCAGAATTTATTCAATTTCTTCTAGAATTGCAATAAGAAGGAATACTTAAATGCTAGCCATTCACAAAATTGTATCTTCAAAGCTTTAATTTTAGCACGAATATGTAAAAATGAAAGAAATGTTCAATTCTGTTGCCATAGGTATGACCACTGCACTTTGAAGCATGAACACATACTTCCATAAATCCGGAATTAAAGGTTCAGAAATTTTCTCCATTTGTGAATTAATAAGTAGATATTTCAAACATAGATCTTTTATAAATATTGCATCCCCTATCCTTTGCACACAATCTAACTCTGTGTGCAGAGCGAATTTATTAATTTGAGGTGCAATTTTTATCTGCTAGATGGGGAGGGGATATTAGGAAGAGCCAATGTTTCAGTTACTTAATGGAAAGTAGTGGGATTTTTTTTAATAAGATTGTTATGTATTTAGGAAAGGTACATATAAGTTAATCACAATGACAGATTTTGGCAGGTGGAGCAAGACCCAGATCAGTTCAGCTAAACGCAGTCATTAAAATGCAATGTTCTAAACATGCTCTTTAGTCTCTTGGCCACTGAAAGCAATGCATTTCCTTCTTGTTCCTAGTCCCTACTTACTTCGACATGTCTTTCTTTACAAAAAAGATGTAATTTTTTCAACTTTGCTTTCTTTTATATTAGCACATAATAATAGCACCAACTTTGCTTTTTCTTACATTGGTACATAATGATAAAAGGTTACAACAGCACACATACTAACACATTCAAAACATATGCAAGAAGTGTATAATATCACCAAGAAAGGAAGGAAATCAAGAACTGAAGTGAAGATAAGAGCAATCAGTCATATGGATTTTCACTTCACTGGAAGAATTGATGCATAAGAACATGGAAGAGCAAAACATTTTCTAGTTCTACTCTATCATTGAGCATAACTTTGAGGGCCACTTTGACAACTTGTATTTAAAATATTTCCACACCAATAATGCTACACTGAACAGTTCCTTTGAATTGATCTATACTATTGTAGTGTTCCTTTATGCCCTCTTTAATTTCTTGTGATAGAAAACTGATAGTTACCATGACTTTAAGAATAGGTATGGAGCCTAATTCACTGCAGACTAAAGTCTGTTAAAGATTCTTCTTTGTCTAAAATGAGCTCTATCATGACAGTATTGGTTTTCAAATAAACATATTTGTGAAGGAATCAGAGACATCAGGCTGAACACTGGACAGGCCCATATAATTTGTTCATTACATTCCATTATTTGTTATAGCTTCAGTTCTGTTTTCAGTTATTTCTCAGCTTTTGAAATGTTGAAATTAAGACAGGAAATTAAACATTTACTGGATTCTATGCCACGCCTTCACACTGTGCCCTCAAAAATACTCTTCGGCTTTTCAGCCAAGCATAGCTCAAACATCTGCATGACTGTGCATTAAACCTTTAAGTAAAAAGTCATGTCTAATGTGGGATTTGAAATATAAAGGTACATTTTCCACCAATCATGCTTTTATTTAGTAATTTTAAATTACACTTGATTTTTTTTTATATCTTAATAAAATATTTATGAGAGAAGAATGTTGTATATGTGATATAACTTAGAAAGCTAGTCATACCATGATCAACAAGTTAGCCACCTCCAAAGAGTGTATCTTCTCTGGACCTTCTCTTAACTACCCTGTAGAAATTCTTGTTGTGGTCTTCTGACTTTCGAAGAAACCCGATTAATTTACATTCCTCAAATAGAGGTTAATGTCAAATGTTAACAAGTAAATGATTAAAGGAGCAACAAAAAAAATAGTAATGAAAGGAAATAAAAACCCGTGCTCCATTGTGTAGCATGCCAAATAAATTCCTTCAGAAGAAGGATAATGATGAAGGTATGCTGTATATTATATTTGACATATCCCTATGGTAAAGAAACAAAAGCAACAAAAGCAACAAATGAAACAAAGATATCAGGATGTGATCATTTTCAGTTCACTAATTCAAGAAAAGTATAATCCAAGGAAAATGCCTAGAAAATGACTGTAGATTGTATTACTTTAAGTGTCTCTAAAATCAAGTAAAAGGGGGTTGATTGAGTTTTTTAATCCAATTTTTCCTATAATGACTCTTGTGCATTCACTGAACATTCATTTGCTTTTGCCAGGAAAAAGAAATAGACTCTGGTTAAATGAAAAGGAAACATTAAGAATAGTGACTAATACAAGTATGAAAAAAAGAAAAGGACAGACAAGCAATTTTGAAAGAGCAATTATTGCAAGTGTCCAAGGCCTATCACTTCAGTTGCTTACTTCTGAGGACAAGACTGAAGGAAGAGTGCATGCACTTATTCTTTGAGTGAAGGAAAACCTCTCTGCATAAGAGATGCTACAGATCATTACTTGCTGCTTCCAAGTGCCTATTTCAATAAAAAGAATTTGAAGAATTATATCAGCTATTATTAAAATTATTCAGGCACACTGCCTGTTATCAGACCCCCTAAGTATGGTAATGAATGCTTTTCTCAAACAGTGATCAACTTCTTCCTTCTTGACCTGCACTTAGATCCTGCTCATAAGGAGAGCTTGTGAACCACGTTATTTCGGGCTTAGTACAAAATCCACGTGAACGCCTCAAGTTGAAGGATCCTACTTACTAATTTCTTGCCAAGGAAAATATTTGACTAATTTTAAACACCAGAAACTCTTCTTCAATGAGGTAGCTACCAGAGCTATATACACTACAGCTTGTACTAGCCTGGGCCACATAGTGAGTTTGACTCCTTGCTCTCTGAAAATATCATTAAAACTGAACTAACAAGAATTTTCCATGCCTGTAGAAGCTTTCTAGAACAGTTTGTTCCTATGGACTACAGGGAATAAAGAATGCAGGGAAAAGAATGAGGTTTAGATAAAATAGTTCTGTGGACCTAAGATATGCTTTTTAGATTATATTCACCAGTGTGTTTAGCAGTAGGAGAAAATATCCCTAGTCTTCACATTGTCCTTTTTCTATGGTCTATGTCTTGCAGACTTCAAGTGGGTGTTAGTAGTTATGGATATGGCTATGTCTCCTTTTTCCTCTCTGTGAAGGAAGATATTAATATATTAAGATCCTGCAATGTAGACATATGGAAAAATAACACATAAATCTCTTTGCCTTAATATTCTGTTGTTTTTGCAGATTTTGAATCAGCCTCATCCGTAAATAGCAGCTGAACTTCCTAAACTTCAGATGAGAATCGAATAAAATGTTAACCCGAGTATCTCTAAAACTATTTTGTGCATTGCATTTTTTTCCCCTCACCCTCAGCTAATTAAAAAGCCTATATATGATTTGAAAGATTTTCTAGCTGGTCCATGCAACAGGCTGTAAAGCAAAAGTATGTCATTTCAGGCTGCTGAATGTAGCCAATGAAGATTGGCAATGTCTTGCTAACCTCATCCTGAAGGAATCTCAGTCAGAAAGAGAAATTTTCATTATTTTTAAGCAAAAAAAAACATTTTCTTGTCTAGCCTGAACTATACTGATCTCTATCTAGCTATCTACCTGTATGACCTATATGTATTCAATTATTCTGCTGTAGTGATCAGATATCCTAGGTACACATACTTTATGATTTAATTAACAAATTAGTTAACACTGTAAAGTTGACCTTCAAGGGCAGAGAATTCTCTTTTTATAATTTTCCTTTTTAAACACAGAACATTATAAGTCTATGTTATTAATTCAAAGAACATATAAAGAAATTGTCAACTTGGGAAGGGCAGAGGAAAAAAAGGAAAAAAAAAGCAAGGCATGTCACTAAAAATTCAAATGTTGAAACTCATAGAGTTTGGTCTCCAGACGGGCCATAGTGTAAGCACTCGGATTATCAGTGCTGATGAATCAAAGCATATAAAAGACACAACTCTTTTGGATTGACAACAGAAATTTATTTGCTTTAAATATGTTAGTTGGCTTTTTTTTTTTTTCAGTTTTGAAGTCAGATTTTTCATTGTTTCAAGACCAATAGACACATAAGAGAAAAGAGACAGGCTGTAGGACAGTTAACAGGAGAGCTAGCCAGGATCTCTACCAGGTAGATATACCAGGGAGAGATGCCAGGTAGAGATCTACAGGAGACAAAAAACATGTGGAAACTATGGAAATGGAACAGCGATGGACTTTGTGTGATTTCCTCAAATGAGAAAGCTGTCAAAGAAGCAGATTTTGCACCAAGCTGGAGAGTATCAGACTTCTGAAAATTTACTGAAAATTGTAAAATTTTCAGGCAATTGAAATGTAGATGGTAAACAGAGTTTAGACATCATTAGAAAGGAGAAATTATTAGAGGGGTGACTGATACACTGAACCACTCAATTACTATACAGTTTATATGAAAAAAACCCACCCAAAACCCTGAGACTGTTACAGAAGAATCTGAAGTAGACACTGTACAAAGTATTGACTATTCAAGAATTAATCATTTATATAAGATTAACACAATGACTCTGAATGCTTTGTGTCTCTGCGACTTGAGGAAGGAGAACAGGGAAAGTATCCAGGGCAAGATAGGTCTGGTGGCTGTACCTGCAAACAAAAGGGGAAAAAAATTGTACCAAAAATATTTCTATGTGAAAGTAAGAATTGAAAGTCCATGTGTGTCTCACAGTTATTACTTATTTCTGAAGAGCCTAAGAAAAGTTAGAGAAAAAATAAATCACAATAGGTGACTATTATCTCTGTTGCACACATGAAGGTTTGCTTGTAACTCTGGGAATTATGCTGTGTAAGTATTCATTTCTGGTTTAGAATAGCCGCTCTGCTGTGACACTGGCAACTGCATGATATTTATGGAAATAACTATAAGAGAATGCACCTTCCCTTCCTCTCACACAGTGGGGGTAGACAAAGCAGAAAAACCAGGCAGTACATCATGTAGAGACAGAAAGGCAGATATGTGGAGTTTCAAACATTTTTAGTGTACTGGCATACTAAAGTGTGTCCTGGTTCAAGCCAGGATGGAATTTTTTGCAGTAGCCGGGAGTGAATGGTTTGATTTTCTTATTGTGATCTTTTTCCATTTTTACAAGTAACAGCAACACTGAGAGGAACAAAATAGTAAAAAATTATGAATCTGTATTTTTAATATCCACAAAAAATTATCTCATTCAAGAAATAAAACCGCTATTACCATGATAAGAATGCTGACACATCTATCCAGGTTTTGGGTATACTTACAAGTACTTAATTTCATTGCAACTTTTTAAATGTAGAATTTAAGTATCATATACAGACCTAATGTCTTTGTCATCAGTCAAAATACGTTAAAAAATTAAAAATTAAAATAATTCATCCAGTAAACTAAGTAAACAAAATTACAAAGTGTGAGGCTTAGCTTACTTAGGGGAAATACCCCAGAAGACTATAGCAAGTTTAGATTACCACTGAATTTTAAGGTTACTCACGTCTTTTTAGACCTGACCAGATATCTAGTGAAGAGATGCAAATAAGAAAGAGAAATTTAGATGTGCATGAGATACTGAATGTTCATGACTCAGTATGGTGTTCCATAATTGACAATTTATGGCTTTTATCAGAGTAGAGTGACAGCTTGGGTAAACATCTCCATTTTTAAGTAGTCCTGCTTATTACAAAGATGAAATTTATTTAAAAAAAAAAAAAAAGTCTTATTTCTCCTTTTTGTTTGGCCTCCTTAGCCAGTATGTGAACAAGCAATCACTACTGCTATGGATGCACAGGATAGCTATAACTAGTAGGATGCTGACTTTGGGTAGATTTTGCCACATAATTTGCTATAGTAGGGAAAAGCAAAAACTGAAAACTCAATGACATCTCATAAATAAGCAGATAGGGATGGAAAGATGGGTTAAAAGGAAGGCAGTTCAAAATACTTTTAGATTCTATACAGGATTAATCATGTTTTGAATGAAAAGGAAAGGTTGGCTTTTATATTATAACTAAACAGCATTTTCCATAACTGTTTCAAATTGATATATTCTTAATTTTCTATATCACATGGCATATGAACTATTTTCTACTAAAGCTGGCAGCATTTTTGGAAAAGGATAAATGATATAGACAGAAAAGGGAGGATATAATGCCATTCAGATCTACAACAAGCCTCATGAGACAGTACTTTTGACAGCAAATCCTGTCAAAGTTAAGACTCCTGAATAAACAACACGAAGTCTGTTTTCTGAGACCTTGCCCTGGAAAAAAAATGGATCATCAAGTTCCATCCCCCCTGCCATGAGGAGGGACACTTTCCATTAGACCAGCTTACCCAGAGCCCCATGGTTTAGAACACCTCCAAGGATGGGGAATCTACAACCTCTCTGAGCAAGCTCTTCCAATGCCTCACCAACTTCACATAATCATAGTTATAAAACATACATAAAAAAATCCTAAGTTATAAAACCAGATCTGTTCCGACTTGGGGTGTATATTTCTCAATATCAAATGTGTTTTTCATGACTCACCTAAAAAGCCACAAAAATCATAAATCTTCATAGAAATTAGGCTAATACATATCATATTTTCATAAGCGAGTTTCAGAGTGTCCGTGATGGTTATGGTTCAAAACCAACACTTAGGGCTGCATTTACAATTCTTCCCCCTGGGGCCAAAATGACCCAACTTGAACTTTCGCAGAGAAATATTTGTCTGGGAAATGTTCGTCAAATCTAACCTATATTTGAAGGCTGTTACTCTGCCTTGCTTCAGTCTTTCTCCTCTCTAGACTAATCTGAATTTTATCTTCTCCCACTGGATTTAAGTGTGCCCCTGCCAAGGTGCTGACGTTGCAGAGAATTCAGGGGCAGCCTCTTTGAGGAGAGGCTCCAGTGGAACAGCCTCCTCTGAGAGGAGCTGGTTGTAATGAATCCACCATTGAGTGGACACAGCTGAGCCCCTTACTCAAGCTGGCAATTCCTCTGGGAAAATTTAATTAAGAAAGGGCAAAACCATTGCACAGCAATGTGAGGGGAAATGAGAAAAAAAAAAAGTGTCAGAAACTTCTGCAGAGACCAGGGTGAGGGAAAGAAGAGAGGAAGTGCTCCAAGCACCAGAGCAAAGATTCTCCTGCAGCTTGTGGAGCAGTTACCCACACTACAGCCTGTGGAGAAC
Source organism: Eulacestoma nigropectus (assembly GCA_013397775.1). Classification (NCBI taxonomy): domain Eukaryota; kingdom Metazoa; phylum Chordata; class Aves; order Passeriformes; genus Eulacestoma; species Eulacestoma nigropectus. The sequence goes on from VZTE01004522.1 coordinate 311,164, forward strand.
CCCACACCAGAGCAAGTGGATATTCACTGATTGAGCTGGAGCCCACAGAGGAGTAGGGGAATAGTGTGAGGAGACGGAACTGTTATGGACTGACCCTATTTCCCCCATCACCCCCCACTGCTCAGAGCATGAAGGTAGAGTCTGAGATGAAGAAGTGACTTCAAGTCTGGGAAAAGGAAGGAAGGGAAGGGGGAAGTGTTGTATTAATTTGTCTTTGATTCTCACAATCCAAATCTATTTTAACTGACAGTAAATTAAATTTTGTCCAAGTCTAGACTGTTTTTCCCCTGATAGTATTTGATAAGGGATTTCCCTGTCTTTGTCTCACTCTACGAGGTTTTTTTTTATCTTATTTTCTTCCCCCTATTCCATTAAGGAGAAGTTAGAGTGGCTGGGTGGGGATCTGGCAGCTTGCCAAAGTCAGCTGTCTACAGTACAACCTATCAGAAAAATGGGGGAGAAAAAAAGGAGAAAAATTTCAGCCCCCACAAGAATAAAATACCTCTGGATTATATCTTCATAATACACAGTTTGGCAGTGAAGCACATTTCAGGTAAAGGCTATGAGAAGATATATATGGTTTCAGTCTGTGCCTCACTGATAATATTGATTCGTCAAAGTAGACTATCACTTCTCCTACATCTCCATCATCCCAGTCCTGATATTATGCTGCTCCTGCAAATCCATTAGTGCTAAAAGGATCAGCATACATCATTTGGCCTGTATCTGTGAGGAGGCACTTGCTAAGAAAGATATTTGGCTGTCCACATCTATGCTGTTTTGGAGCTGCTCATTTTTTGAAGGAAGGTGAGCAGATTTTACATGGCAAACAAGGATTTCAGTGACTATATAACTGTCCCATAACTCCCTTATACAAAACTAATTTTCACAGCTGAACTGGATTTTAGAATGGCAAAATCATCACTCAAATTTATGTAGCTATTAGGTTTTGAATTAAAGAAAACAATTACCTGCTGTATATGTGTATGTATAAATTTTTTTTTAATACCAAATATCATCCAGGAGTCAAGCTTGTATTCCCAAGCCCCCATAGCCAAGTTTCACACGAGAAAGCCTTTGCACAATTTCAAGACAATTGTTGTCAGTAATTGAAGCCTATATGAGAATAAAACAAATTGACCTTGTGAAGGATTCTATTCCAGATGCACAGGTCAATTTTGTCCCTACAATTTTCATTTGTTCCAGTGTAGGATTCAGGATTGGATTGGTCTTAATGGTTTCTGTAAGGATTTGGTTTAGGCTACAGAAGCTGCTCTTCAAATTTTTTTTGTTTAGGACTTTTAAGTTTTTTTTTTTACAGATCAGTATTTTATTCTAGTCTGTTTAGGTTTTCGAACTGTGCACATCACTGTAATCATCTGAACCTGATCCCCAAAGCCAAAAGTGTTTTCAGCCATCTCAATCATTATCATTAGGGTGTGGCTATGAAGCTACTGGGGTTTTCTTTTAATGATCTGCCTTTCTTACACTAACAAACCTCAGTGACACCTCTCATTCAGTCTTCTGAAAGCAGAAGAAACACAGTGCTGCTGGAGGTTTTTGTTTCTGATGTTGTTATCTGCTCTATTCCTTAATTTTTGATGGCCAAATGCATTTCTTTTAAATTTTGCTTCAAGGCCCAGTGACACACTGCAATCAAAAGTCAGGGGTGTATGTTCAGTTAGAATGAACTGGTGTAACTTTAGTTGCTTCACTGGACTGGCATAATTTCATATCAGATGTAAAATCTCAGCAATAATCACTGAATTAGAAAACACAGCAGAGTCCAACTGAAGCATCACTTCTCTGTTTTTCACTAAAAAGCTACATATAGGATTCAAGTATTATAGTTTAAAAAGTATTATTTTAATATAGCAATTGCCTTGAATGCAACTCATTAGACACACACAATTTGTAATGACATTATCAAAATGTCTTCAATAAAGGAATAATACAGACCACCACAGTGAATTAACACACTTGAATAAGAAATTTGCTGCCTGCTGCACAGAACAACAGTTGGATTTGGTTGCATGTGTCAGATCAAATCATAGTTAATAAAAGCATTCATTTTTCTGATATGAACAGAGCAGATAAAAAAACCTTCTTGAAGATGTTTACCCCAAGGATAAATGGAGCTAGAGATTAAGACACTGAGGAGTAGGATATCAGTGAGCAGATGTTAGGTGATGGCAAGAATTAGGGTTGCTCATGGCAGAAATGCCTGCTGCCAGCTGCAACCACCCTAATTACTGTGAGACAGGGTGCCAGAAACATGAGAAAATGTAAACAGGGGTAATCAGGCTATATTGAAAAGGGTGTTTAGGAATAACTGTCAGATTTAGAGCAGCAAAAAAAGACTGAAAGTCACTGAGAATTTTCAAAAAGCAGCAAAAAAAGACTGAAAGTCACTGAGAATTTTCAAAAATACTCTCTCTTAAAAAGGTCAGGATTATTGGAACCCCTGTGACAGAAGGATTTAGAAAATGAACCTTCACTGAATTATCAGGTCTGCAGTAGGATGCACCACCAATGACTGCATCATTTCTGTGGTCTTATCTCTAATATAAAGACAAGTCTGCTTATACTTGAATTTGTTTTGACAGTTCAACTATTTCTGCTTGAATTTACACTTCAATTTAAGGTAAAAATCCTGTTTGATTTCTCTGTTATGAACAGCCACCCATAAATCACTCAGTAAAACACCGAACACACAGCTTTAGACCAAGGTATACATCATGGGATTTTTGTGATTGTGGTGGTTTTAGCTGGGATAGAGTTAACTTGCTTCATAATATCTAGTATGAAGCTATCTTTTGGATTTTGATCTTCCACTGCAGGGGTGGACGAGCATTTGTGTGGGGCTTAATTGCTGGCTGGGGTCAAACCACAGCACTGAGGAACTGAAGACCACAGCTGAACCTTGGTTGTTCTATGGACCATGAGCATCTCTGGGAGTGAAGGCACATTGTGACTTTGACAAAGATAGTCTGGTCAAGTCAGTCGTCCCCCATGCCTCCACATCTCTGATAGGCCATGAAATTTGTCCTAAGATAAGAATGCCAAGTGGATATTGCAGGAAGAACTGAAAGTTCACATAATTAATGTATTCCAGACATGGGGGACCTGTGATGCATTGGCAATATTTAGATACTGTATTAGCAATAAATCTAATCGCAATCACACCCATAATCAGTGTTATACTTGTGCTTGATCGAGAGTCTTCTCTCTATTATTCTGTCACACACACATACCAGAAATCTCCCCCAGTTGATTCCCGCTACACAATTGCATGAAAGTACACACTTTTTCCATTCATTTATGGTGCAATATTGGACTTATTTGTGAGTCTAGAGAGAGAGAGGTGCCTTTTTACTGTGCTGCTCCTACCTAGATGAATCTCACTGTAAGCCAGCACCCACAAGCAGTGTTCTTGCCTTAGATATTTTCAGCTTCAATTCAGAACTCCAAAGTATCTACAGCTATTTGAGATTTCCTACCATGCCTAAAACGTCTCCACTGTGCTGACACATACTGCTTTCTACATCTCTGACCGTGGAATTCAGGTCTAGTTTTAGGTGCTTATATGTAGATATCTGCACGCTCAGTAGATGTCTGGGTCCCTAATACCAGCCAGCATGAAAATGAGAGTGGTTTAGCTCCTCTGCAAGCAGGTGTCAGCATTGGCCAGCCAAGTGCATGAGTATCATCTAAGCACTCACTTTGTTGCCTTGAGAATGCTTTTGCTTTTCACTCCTGCACCCCTGGTTTCAGCTGAGACTGTCCAGAGAATCCCACCAGGCCTTCAGACACCTCTCTCAGCAGGCATTTGGGTGCAAGCACTACATCAGATCTGCCAGCCTCACAGATTTCTGCAGTGGATATCTGGGATATCCACCTTGCGTGTGTCAAGTGACAGTAGACACATCTGTGTGGGCAGTCATGCTCTAGATTTGCATAGTTTGTAACACAAGACAAACATGTAATACACAGCTGAAGGTAACAGTTCAGGTTTCTTTATCATTGACCAAATCCCCATACTGGTTCTAGTCACACCAGAAGCCAAGTAAACCTGAAGTACAGTTGACATCAACAGAAAGAGAAAATAAAGAATAAAGACAAGGGATAGATTAAATCTTCAACTAGTAGTTCCTTTGAGGAAGATGCCTGCGATCAAATACATGCCATACAACATAAACTGAGTAGATAGGGCACTTCTAGATATTTTTCAGGAGGTGTCAGCAGGTCTAATTTTAAAAGGGCAGGTCAGATGGTAATGGTGCAGTTCAGCTTTTATTTCCACCATAAGAAGGTTAATACAGTTTTAAAAGGTAAGAAAAGAAAGAACATGTTGTAACCTTTTATCCTTGTCTTTAATCTGACACTAACACAAAACTGAGGAAACGTAGCCTGCCACCTTCTCTCACATCACCACGGGCTGCTGTGTGCCTGGAGTTCCCAGAATGCAGCATCAGTCTCAAACACATGCGGATGGGTGGATGGATGCTCCCAGGAGACAGCCATTCACATCAGTCCCCTCACACTGCATGGGAAATAAGAAAGTAACTCTCAGGGGAGCAGTGACATAGATAGAAAATAAAGTTGCCCTTCTACGATTTAAATATCCTTTGGTGCTATCAGTATTTTTAACGACCAAGTATTTGGAATGAAGCCTTCATTGTGTCCAAAAGATTCTATTTAGGTCAGTGGTAGAGTTCTGCTACTTCACTGACAGTATTATCATCATGGTCCCACCTGTATCTCCTCTTAAAAATTGTCTTATCTCTATGGTGACAATAGAGACAAGCATGTTTCTGCTGTGAAGACACCACTGCTGGGCTGGAGGTGGGGAGAAAAGATCTGGAGGAGAAAGAAGTTACTTTTCATCGGCAAAATTCGTTTCTGTAGGCCGTCTGGCATAAAGCAGCAGTAAAAGTTCTGGAAGGATAAAGCTATCAGATACTAAAGAGAAAACTCCCCCTAAAAAATTTTCAAATGGTTAAAAGCTGGGAAAGATTTGTTATGTTTGAAGGAGCTCCTTTGAGGTTACACTATTCTGTTGATTTCAGCAAGAGTCCTGGGATGGAGAAAAATGGTTTTATGGGGTAGAATGGGGTTTAAAGGCAGGCATGGTTTGCAGGCAAAATAGCAAGGAGAGATCTAACTAACTGTTAATTAATGTTTTTGATCACTTTTCCCTCCTGCTCAGTGCTTTAAAAAAAAAGATGCAACAAATCTCAATGAGTACTTTAGATGAATTCTAACCTTATTAAACTCTAAGTTAAATGGCAATTATAAAACTATGTACAGTATTGCAACCTGCTGCTCTGCCAACTCATACCTGGAGGGAAAAGAAACAGACAGAGAGGCTGCTAGGCACAGGGGGAAGAATTAACAGATATATTTGTAGGTAAAAGTCATGAAGCTGTCTCCCACCATGCTTGTTAGCACAGTGTCTACTTCTCGCCTATCAGAGAAAAGTGGCTTTTTATTGCTCCTTGCTGGACCTTTACATATCTGATTTTAAAAAGTTAGCTGTAGGCTGTGAACACCAACAGAAATAAAAACAAAGAAAAGATTTAATTAGGAGATTTCCCGAATATTTAGGAAACCTTACTATGTAGTATTTATTTGGCCTGTTTAGCTTTTGTTCTTTTACATAAATGCTAGATAAAATATAGAAAACTCATGAGTATGTAGAAGGGATTAATAAAATTATTCTAAGAAAAAATAGTTTCACGTAACTGCCTTCTCATGACTTGTCTGTCCTAGCTCAGCAGGGCAATGGAAAACAAAAGTCCGCCTTACCCAAGCTTCTGACAATGTCATCATTTTTGCTGAGAAAGATCCCAACTGACTGATTGCAGTCAGGATTTGTGGAATATTTGAAAAGCTGTAGTTCTTACCAACACATTGACTAAAAGGAAGAACTTTTATGTCATAAAGAAAATTTGAACTAAGAAATTTTTTTTTCGCTTTCCATAATCATCTTGAGTATTGCGCAAATCAGAAACAGCAAATAAAATCATTATACTTCAGCCTTCTTTTTTCCTAGAATTATAAATGGAGATATAAGGTCAATGCCAATCAGGCAAATAGGGTGAGGTAACTGCTTAGAGAGAGCAAATAATTTGCTAGCTGAAAAGGTTTATATTTTTAAAAGCCTAGACATTTCACACACCAGTGTTAACACTGAAAAAAGTGGCTGATTCCTTTTATTGAAGCATAATACATATTTTATACCCCTGCCAATTGTAACAATATACAGTACACTTAAAAGCATAAGCCCATGCTTTCCCACGTTGCTTGTAGCACTATTTTGCACAAACACTATGATTGTGTTATAATGTAATAACAATCAGGTAGATGACCAGAAATAGGAATAGTTACTTTAGCATCCTAAGATAATACTAAATGGAAAAAATCCATGAAACAAAACAAAAAAAACCAAAACAACAAAAAAAACAACAGCAACAAAAAAGTTAAAATTAGTTTCTACAGTTTTGCCAATGTAATACTTATGTCTAGAAATGTAACGACACACGGCTATGCCCATTCCCAGTCACTTTCTTGCGATTGCACATGACTGAAGGAGGATAAACATAGATATGAGCAAACAATGCATGAAAACAGATGTGTTCAGTTTGGATTTTTTTTCCTGTAATAGAATCTGCATGAAAAAGATACATTTTCTCCAGCAGTCCTGAATACACTTACTGCAGCGTATTTCAACAGGTAAACAATATGTTACAAGTTCTCAGGGCTGTGAGACATAATTTATTGAAATACATTTTATTTCTTATTAGGATATTTTCTCATTCCACTACTTGCCTGTGGTAGTTGTAAAAACTGACTTCATTACAGATGTAGAAGCAAATTAAATGATATATAGCTGATAGAAAATGAGGACTCCAGTCTGGCAGAGCTTCCAGTCTCAGGTCTGAATCTGCTGCCAGCAAGGTTCAAACTTTACCAAGCTTCTAGTATAATTTCTCTCAGATTTGTTCTTTAAGTTCTACTTTTTTTTTTCCATGTCCAGAAACAGTAAGCCCCAGGACCAGTTGTATTTTGAGAAACATCCCTCTCCCAGGGCCACCACCTTGAAAGGTTATTGCAAATATGTGTGGATTTTAGAAAACTAGAGGCGTTATTTATTTTTCTGTGCATTAGGTTTACATAGCAATGTTTTGGTAGTGGGGGAGCTGCAGGGGTGGCCTCCATAAGAAGATGCCAGGAGTTGCCCCTGTCAGACACAGCTGGTTCCAATGGACCCATCCCTGGTCAGAGCTGACCCCACTGTGACACTGATGGTGCCTCTGTGATAACTCATTTAAGAAAGGGTAAAAAATGCTGTGCAGCAGCTGTGAGACATGAGTGGGAAAATATGAGAGAAACAGCCTGGCAGACAGCAAGGAAGGGTGGGGAGGAGGTGCTGCAGGCAGCAGAGCAGAGATTCCTCTGCAGCCTGTGGAGAATACCAAGGGGAAGCAGTTTGTGCCCCTGCAGCCATGGAGGACCACATCAGAGACCACAGAGAAAGTATCACAGCGGGAAGTATCACTCTACATGTGCTATTTCTTGCATTGCACTTCTGAACATTGGCTAGTGCTGGAGACAGAATAGAGACCTACATGGACCTTAGGTGTAAAACTGTGTTCACTTTTATCTTATTCTGCTAAGGAAAGTGAGATCTCAGAAATCTCAGAAGTCTGAGCATTTTCAGAAGACTTAGAAACACATAGTAGGCTTCAAACAGAAGTGATAAGTTAAAGGTAGAAATTTCCATGCAAGTTTCATTGGGATACACTGTGGGGAAGGTCTGGAGAGAAGATTTTCGGACTTCAGAACTGCTAAAATATTTCTCTGCAAGTAGATTAGATCTGATTTCTGGAAGATGGTATTTAGATAATTTTTAAAATGTTTAAGTAAGCAGCAACACTGAAGTGCTCAACACCCTTCACAGTTTCATATTCACTAGGAGAAATAAAAGCACTCAGTATAGACTCAGAACCAGCAATAAAAACACTTATTTGAAACAGTTTTTACACCAGAATATAGTAAGAACCTTTTGTAGGACTCTCTAGGTTTTAATAGATAGATATTAGAGACCTTAATGTAGTAGAATATTATAATAAAACAAGATGAGTGGTAATATAAATGTACATTAACTCATTTGCTAATGATCAACATCAGCCGCAGGAACAGATGCCAGTGGTTTCATGTCCTTTCATCAAAAGGGAGACAGAGCCTATTTAAATGTTTTAATTGTTGGGAAAGAAATAGATTTGCTTTTATCTAATCAATACTACTTTGACCAAGAATCAATTAAACTGACAAGGCTTCTCTTATTGAAGTAAGTAGGGGCTTTAATTAAATTCCATTCTATAGTTTAAGCAAGGCACTGGAAGACAAGGAGAACACAAAGGCTACTTTGAATTCAGTGTGTATATTGGAAGTATGGTTTTAGGAGCAAATAATAAATTAAACTTCAGATACATTAACATTTTATATCATACTACATATCAAAACGAAGCCACAGAGAGGGGCCCCATCTATTACAGCGTGTGTTTCTATTTTGAATAAGCAGGAAACTGAATGCTCTGCATGACCCTTTATTTATTACATTGTATGTACAAGGGCATCCTTCTATTTCCTCAGAAAACATCATTAGTACTAAACAATCTCTCTTTGCCTATTTCCTTAGAAGAGTACTGCTCAAAAATGAGACACTGCAGAAGAACAATGGGCTCTATTTAATTGGTGCAACCCTTCCCTCTTCCTATCAGCAGCACAACTCAATATTCACTCTAGGGCAAAGAAGTTATTAAAGCATTTCAAACGATATTTTCAAAGGGAATTTTCCTTTTTTCTTATTACCTCTTCAAATCTGAATCACTGGGTGAGAAGGGAGGCCAAAGAGATGAAAAAAAAGCTTACTTCCTAGGAAATTATTGAAAATGATGTCATGAAATCAAACAGGCTTTGGTATAAAAAATCTTCAGAAGAGAAAATACACTTTAAGCAAAAGTCCTAAAATAAAAAGTCTTTCTGCAAGTGACAACACCTCAGATCACTTAGCCTGGAGCTTCTATCATTTCAGTCTCCTGATGTGATGCTATTCCAGCTTATTTTCCTCAGGCTGCTTTGCTCACTAAAGCAAGTAATTAGAGTAGCAAATAATAGATCCAGAGTCCCAAATTAACTTTCAATATTATCATCTTTTTGCTAGGGGCTAAAACAATTCTAATATTGGTAAATCTATATATCTTCCTGCTAAACAGCTATTAAAATCAATTATTTAGTAAAAACCATTTCAGCATCCTTGTTCTAAAATATGCCATTTTTGTGCCAATTAAAGAGCATACTAAGTGATCAGCAGGTTCCTCTGGTTAAATATTCTTTTTAATTGCTCATTGGTTCAGTCCACATGTGTTTTACCTACAGAAGTTCTTATGTCAGGGAGTGTCTCCAATTTGTGGCATGATGGCAAATTTTCTGTTTACATTAATAGTTTTCAAAGATTAGTGGGTTATTCTCAATGTGTTGGACAAATTAGCACAAAAAATATAATCCTTTTTGCTTTAAGGAGAATTTTCTTTTTTCTTTAAAGAGTAATGGCAATTACAATCCTCAATAACCAGCTCAGTGTATTCCAGCATAATAGTTTTTTCTTCTTATAAATACCTTTTTTTCAAAATTAATGTGTTAATTTATAGGTTGGATAAAAAACAACCATACATGTAAGTGCATATTATATTTATTGTTTTATATGATATTACTACATACAGTAAAGTAATTAATATAGGCAATGATTTAAACTGAATGAAAAATTTAATGATTTTTTTGTTTGTTTGTTTCATAGTTGAGTTGAAGCTTTTGCTTTTTATTTTGCTATAAAGTATCTACAAATTCTGAAGTATTGGAATTTCCAACAAAGAAATCATATTTACTGAAAATTTTTAAGTGATTGCAGCAGCTGTGAGTAATTGTTCAAATTATGCTGGTATTTATGGACAAGGTGTAATCCTTCTATACTCAAAACAACTAATAAACTTCTGGAACAATATAAAGGCAAAAAGTAAATAAAATGGATAGATAAGTAAATAAATAAACCCCTAAAACCTGTAAAACCTAAGCTTCATGTTACCCCAGTTCTGTTCACAAAGTTATAGCATTTTAACAACCATGGGACTGCATCCAGTATTCATGCTGTATGGTAGTGTTAAACTTATGAAATTCCCTGTCAAAATCAGTTTTAAATTTGTGTACATCACTGAATTTTTGCCAAGGCTACGAAAATAAAAGTTTTTTAGCAGCAGTTTTGATACAGTTTTAATGAAATTTGCAAATAATAAGTTTCTCAGTGTCTTTCTACAATGTCTGCATATGATGTAAGAGTAGAGCTCATGTCGCCTGCTTCTCCCAATTGTGGACAAGTTACAACTGCTACTAAAACAGTGAAATAAGGGGCTGTGATCCACAAAATGTTTACCAACTCCTGCATAGACCCTATTGAGCTATTGACATTCTTATGAAGAGTTAAATACTTTGTCACTTATCATAATAGCCACGACATGTGTTTTAACCATTATAGTCATTATATAATTATACGATTTAGTCTGTAATATATTTTCAGCAGGAATTATCTGTCATGCCCTAAGAAGATTTAGTCAAACTCTTGTCCAACTCTGAATATTTACTTTTGAATTAATAACTTGTCAGTTGCTTTGCCAAGCAGTGCATAACAGCCAGGATGAAGCATTTCTCTCCGTTTACAGCACCTTTGTGCTGATAGCAAGGAAGCAGCTTCTTTGGCACTTTTTGAAAGATTTTCTGATTTTATTAATAATTTTCTGTACACAGATCATGACCTGTTTTAGAAAACATGGCCTTTTAGGATTTATGCAGAACCAACCTGCTTTTTAGTACCTTATTACTTTTCCCAGGAGTGCATAAACACGCCAGAATGTCTCTCCCAGCAGCACCCTCAGTGTTCTCCTGTGTCTCTCCATTTTCTACCCTATATTCTACATAAAGGGCTAAAAGGAAGCGTTGATGAGCAGGTATCACATAGATCATGCTAGAGAAGATAACGTTTTTTAACTACAATCCTGAATTATTTAGACTTAAAATGTTGCATAAAACCCACTCTATTTCAACTAAATGTCAACAAAGGATCTAAAAATTACTGAATAAGCTGTTTTCCACATTTCTCTACTTCTTTTTCCTTTGTAAAGGAAATTGTTTTGAACATATATGTATCTCTTTACCAACTAAAAACTGAACAACTAAATAAATCTTTTAATTCTATGAGAAACATTCACTCTTTTGATCATCTTGTGAAATATGCTTTTCATAATTTTGCTGAAAGGTAAAAATTGTATTTGAGTACTATCTCAGAATAAAATATTTCATAACTGTATGTATTTTCATAATATTAACAACCCATGTTCCAACATTTCTTCATTCCTTAAACATCGTACCAAATTTCTTCCTTCCTATAGCAATTTGTTCTTATGTTGAAAAATAAAATATTTTGGAAGTTTTATGTTTTTGCTTAACAGTTGTATAAAGTCTCCTTTTTCCTCAGTGATGTTGCAAGTTGTAACATCAAGATGTCAGTCATGAAAAAAGGAAAATGTGGTTTCTTGTTATACAAAATTGGCGAGAGAATCCTTGTGTTTTTCTACCTCACTCTCCAATAATACTCTTGCAATATCCATTTTATGGTCTTTAGGTTCATGTGTTGAAAGGTAGTTTTTTCCTGCCACTGTGTTATGCATCACAGTTGTATGGACAGCTCTGGGTTCTGGTTTTCTGAGTAGTTTTTCCTCTCATAATCTTCCTTTGAAAAGAAGGAAATAAGCAAGCAGCAAAATCATCTCCACCAGTTGCAGCTATTTTTGAAAGGGCAGGGGCCCCTGTCAGAATCAGTACAGGGTAAGCACAGTTTTGGTTTTTTTTATTTTTTCATCTGCTTATTAATAGGAGTTCTAGTGCAAAGAAAAGGACGTGTTTGGCTAATAAATGCTCTGTGACATTGTGTTTAATTAACATCATGTTACAATTATTCTAGAGCAGTCATAGTTTATTTTAGTAGTTGGGGGACCAAGATTTCAGGCTTTTGTTTGACTGCTACTTCCATTTCAATAACTCACATTTAAATACGTTGCCAGACATATCAAGCAGAGCTAGCCAGAGAGGTGCTGTCATGGCATGGATGACATCACAGTGGTCAAGAAGGGTTTCATGGGAGACACCTCAGAGAACTGGGGAACTGTGAAGGTTGGATTACCTGTCAAGCAAGTCAGGACTATCAGGCCTTTGCACAAAGGCTCTGTGTATGTGTTTTTCTGTCCAACTCAGTCCCCTAGAGACTGGTGCACAGTCTTGCCACATGCAGACACTTTTTAAGTATAGATGTAGAAGTGAAGAAGCATTCTTGTTAAAAAAAAGTCTATTCTCACTTGGTGGTGGCAGTGTCTAGAGTGGGTGACCTCTCATTTGTGTCTTCTGAGTTCTGTTCTCCAGTTTATCAATCATTTTGTCACGACTGAATGACTTAGACATATCTATAAAGCTTCTAGAGCAATTAGTATATTTAATACGGCTGAATTAAATATCAGTTTCCTTTCTGAGAAGGGAGGCTGTAGAATCAACCTAAGTATCTTTAGGTTCAAGGTTAAGTAAGACAACAGAGTAATGCTTCATCACAATTGATGGATTGAGTATTTTAGACATGGGAGAAAAATCAGGATTAAGTGTTACATGAAATTCAGCTAGTGAGCCACTTATGCCATTTTTGAGGCTATTTTTTGAAGACCCTGGGGGTTTTTTGGCTTTCTGTTTCTAAACACTTGGTTTATTTGTCAGTGCTTCCTGACAAGCAGTACAATTTTGTGTCATAACGAACGGATACCAGGAAAGAATCTGTAACTGTGTTTCTCTAGATGCAGCCTTTATTAACCAGTTTGTAGGGTATCAGTGCTGGGGCTAGCAAGGTTAGCTGCAGATCTTCAGTTAGGAGAAGACCATTGAAGCAAAGCTTATTTAAATTAAAATAACAATCTAACAACAAAAAACCCCAAACTCTGTATTTTTTTCCTTCCAACATCAGCTAGAACATAATCTACTCACCCCACTGCTCTCTGTTCAAGCAGTGATTTCACAGAGTTTCCCCCTTTTCTCAGATAACATAGGACATACGATTTTCCCCACCATTAGCACTGAGTTTGATAGCTTGCTAGCTTGCATCATGATGTTCTTTTAATCGGTTGGTTACGTATATGCCCTGGGCAAGTTACTATGTTAACGTCTGATGATTTAGAAAACTGCTCTGATTTTATTTATTTATTTTAGTTCTGGCTGAAACATTTTCTAGTATCAATGTTCAAAGTGTAATGTCTTAGTGAAAGCAGCTTATATTCACAGCTTCTGGGTATTTGCATTAGTGGTAATGGATGCCTTGAGCCATGGGAAAACAATACGGGTTTCAATGTACATGCTTAACATTTAGTGCTATTTCCCTAAATTTAAAAATCCCAGCTTAAATATTTATGAAATTCCATAGTTCATTTTGAATTGAGTAACAACTGATTATCTTTCATAGAGATATCTGCAAGATCTGCAGTCAGGTTTCTATGCTGTGTTGCAGGGCTGCAGATGTTGGTTTGACTCTCATGGGCCAAAGTGTTCAAACTACCCTATAGTTTTTCAAATGAAAATTTAATTGAAGCTATAACTAAGCTGTGGGGGATAGTTCAAATTGGGTTAATGCAGTTAGAAAATAGTGATTTAGGGTGGTGTGTTCAGAGCTTGTCATTAGATGATTTCCTGAATTTAGTTGGCATTTGCTTATAAACTGTACAGATCTCCACATCCAGAATGTGCCTGTACAAATTGTATTGAAAGTGTCTTTTTACCTTTTAGCTCTCAAGACATAGGATACTTCAAAATAAGGCTTTTGAGAGGTTTGTTTGTTTGGTTGTTTTGGTTTTTGGTTTTTTGTTTGTTTGTTTGTTTGTTGGGTTTAGTTGTTGTGGGGTTTAGTTGTGTTTTTTGTTTGGTTGGTTGCTTTTTGCTTTTATTTGTTTTTTTTCTGTTTGTTGGTTTTGTTTTTCTTTAAGCCCTCCAGTCCTTTAAGAAAGGAATTTCTACAATAAAGCCTGTTGGAAATGCATTGGATATAGATGTACAAACAGGCTTAATTGCGCAATACAATGGGAAAAGAGTTATTGTGATTACATTTCAAATGGTGACATGAATGTTCTGTAAACACATTCTTTGACAGGAGCAGGAATTTTTAGTATTATCAGCCAAAACTGAATCTATGGCATTTTGACTGGAAGAAAAAACTCCAGTAACTCAGTCTCTGTGAGGATAAAAATTACTGGATTAAAAATATTAATGGTTGTTTGGTTTGATTGAATAATTACTTTTCGTGCCAGTACATTACTGTTTACATAGACATTTCACCTATGCTCTTCTTTATTTAATTTGATTATAATTCTTTCCCCATAGACAAACCTGTCCATGAGGAAAACATGCTTGACTGAACAGTAGCAAATATTTAGATAAGGTACCAATGGCTGGAGGGTAATTGCAATATTTAACAATTATATCTACAATACTCCATGCCCCAGTGGGATTTCTGCTGAGAATGTGCTTTACATTGTGTAGGAACAGTCAAGGACAGAAAACACAAATACACAGTTTAGTGTTGAAGACTATTTCACAGGTTAGGATTACAATAATAGATACCAGTGTATTAAGAACTCTGGGAACAACCTGAGACAGCTATTTCCTGAGGAACAGAAACCTTTCTGTGCAACTAATGTCATCTCTTACTTCTGCTCTACTACTTCCATAGTTTCCTCTCCCCAGACCTGAAGGAGAAAAATAAAGACTTTCTAGCCAGAATTAACTTAACTTAAGTCAGTAATAGTAATCCTACTAATTCCAAGTTCCACCATGGTTACTTGGCCCTCAGAAGAGCACAACATTAAGTAGCACATTTTCAGAAAACATCCTTATATGTGGGCATTGTAGTGAGAAACATCAAGAAAATGGCAGAAATATTTTACCCACCTGACTTAGAGATAAAAAAAAACAGTTGAAAAGGGCTTGTTGGACCCTATTATTGCCATCATGAATGGCATATTTAATGAAAGAAATAAATTGCTTATTACATGTGCACTGGTTATCAGCACAGATTACACGTAAAACACAATTGCTAAACAGAAAACAAGTTCTGCAGAGGGCATTGGGTTGATGATCTCATTACAACTAATGACCTTGAACATCATTCAGACTTAGTTTAACACTCCAAAACCTGTCAGGCACTGCTCTGGTTCTTATTTAATTAACTCTCAGCATTCTTTCGTGCCACAGGATAAAGGACAAGAATAAGTATCTCAATTCTGCAAACAGTCTTCATTGATTTCAATGTCTCTTATGGACACTAGATTTAGAAATCTCAGGCAAGATATTTGAATTATCATTATGAAATGGAATATTTAATTTTATGATGACACAGAAGTCTCTTTAAAGGCATGGGGATTATTTGCAGTCCAATAATATCCCAGTATCTTTGTATGAATAAGGTGTGGTTAGCTCTGAATAATTTTCCTTGTTTACTTGTAAATTGTTTTCTTTCCACCATCTATTTGTTCTGTTTTAAATTCTGTCTTTTCTGCAGTTTCAACTGAAAATTTTGCTCAAGACTGCCCTTAATCTGGCTCCCCAACACACCCCAAAATGCTACCTTGAATTCCATAATAGCTGCAATTTATGTTCGCTTGAATATCACGGGAGCTGGGCTGAATCTTTAGTGCTGCAGAGAAAGGCAGAAGTAGAAATTACAATTCCTGAGGTGCCAAACCTAATCATTTTGTTCTGCTCATTCAGCCAAGTTCTACTCATGCAACCTGACTACAGAGTGGATCTGGCCAAGCAGGAACCTAGATCTGGCCCAGGGGATGAGTTAACCTATGTCCCTGAAACAGAACAGCAAAATTTGCAGGTTAGAAGAAATCTGTCAGAATTCTGACCTTGTTAAAATTGCTCCCAAGGAAGAAAGAGAAAGCAAGAGAAGGGATGGGATGTGGTAAGAGTGTCATAGGGCATGTGGCAGTATGGGATCTGGAATGTGGAGGCAGGGACATAAAAATGGAAATGTAATGTGAAAATAGGGGATGTGAAATGCAAACTGGAGGGGTAGGATGAAACAATAAAGAACACTAGAATGTGAAGAATGACTATAGTTATAGGAAGAAGGACTTAATGGAGTTGTATACCTCCTTCTCCTCCCCTGAATAACATTCAGTACCTCCAAGTTGTCCACTATTACTTTGTCTGTATTACAGTTTAGCTATACCATGGAGTTTAGCATACCATGAAGAGGACAGCCAACATCAATCTTTTCGGGGTTGGTCCTCACAATGTTTGATGTCAGATGATCAGTCGTGCTTATTTCCAAAGCCAATCTAATGTAGAGAGCATGGGTTTGCATGGATCCAGTTTGTTTTTTTGTTTTGTTGATGCTTGATAGCACTGATCCATTCACATGTTTGAGTATATTCTTATACCCCATAACAAACTTTTTTCCTTTTATAGAGCTATTTGTAGAAAGATGCTCTGCCTAAATGAGGGTAAAACATCTCAAATTTGATGCTATTTGCAAAAGTTATCAGTGATGGTTGGAGAAAGTGGGTCATGCTGCTTTTGGTGTTGAAGAATGTTGAGACCAGGTTGAATCATTAATCCCAAAGTTAAACATTCTGAAGATGTGAAGAACAATGTTTCCTGAATGAATCTGGCACTGGGGGAGTGCAAGGCAGACAAAGTTTCTGATAAAGGAACTAAGATCATTTACTCCTAAAAGATCTAAAGGCTGCTGAGCTGAGACAGTTGTCAGTCAATCACTTTATACTATAAAAACCCAGTCCCACTTTTTATGCTGGGAACTTCTAACACACTCCTTCTTGGAGAGTGTGGGGACAGTCTGCCCGTGAGTGAGAGACACCACTCAAGGTTAATCCTCAAACCTTAGAGAAAAAGACTTGCCCACAGTTGCTATGGGTGAGTAACATCAATCTCTACTTAGTAATTACTAAGCTAGCTTTGTAATTATTGATTTAATAAATAGTGCACTATATTAGTGGTTATAACTATCTTAACTGTGTAGTAAGTAATTCCAATTAAACTATTTTAGTCTATTATCATTGCTATGATCAATTTAAAGAAATATTCTATTTGATTCATATGAATATGTTTGGTTTCTCCTCCTTAATCCTGCAGGACAAAGTCATATAGTGGCTCATCTACACCTATATAATCCTCTAGACATAAACTTTTGACCAAGTCTGGTACTAGAATTGGATCCAGCTGCTCCTAGACTCCTCTCTGAGAAGCACATTAGAAAACAAGGGTGTCCTTTCTGAACTTTGTGAGTCGACAGAAGGGTATCCCTGATTAACGTTTTCTGAATCTTCCATTGTGCCAGTGACATTATCTCAGACTTCCTTTGCCCAGATAATGCAGAACAGATTATCTACTATACCACAGGCTATTTTTCTTACATTTAAGTATCCAGCATGGAGAAAAACATCCATCAATAACTCTAAAGTCCTAAATGCCACAACTTACATTACTAGTAAACAGGGCTTCTCCAAATTGAAGAAATGAGTATTAAAAGAAACATTTTGTCAATTCAGGCAGGTCCCTTGTCACGACCCTGCCAATAAACATCGCCCTGTGTTACTTTCATACAGTTAACATGGCTACACTACAAATGCCAAAATTCTCTTGCCTTACTCCGGACAGTAATCCTTTTTAAACTGATATGACTGAGCCAGGACCTTAAGCTGCAATCATATGAGTCTTACCTCTAAGCAGGACATATCAACTACCAAGGCAGTAATCATGAATAAGCAGAAAACCCAAGCTTTGTATTATTCAAAGCAAATTATTAGTTCCACATTTTCTGTGAAATTTTGGTAAAGATAGTGAGAACTGACACAGATATAGTGATGCTAGTTTGCATTTAGTCAACTTAATGCAACACTCTCAATTTAGAACTATCTCCTCTGTGGGATTTTTGAAAGTATTCTATCAATGCATGCAGCTTCTTGTTTGACTAGTACTGTACAAGATTAAAAAGGGGAAAATTCACTATTCAGTTTTGCTGCAGACTGTAGAAACTCATTTTAGTATGCAGTTTTTGTCAGTACTGTCTTCTGACTGTGGTTTTCTCTATTGTTTACGTGTCTCTTTAAACAGAGAAAGAAGCACATGAAAATGAAACACCAAAACCCATATGAGCTGTCTGTCTGCCTACAGTTCCTGACTCTATTAAATAGAGTTTGCATCTGATAGGAGTCAACATGAGGTCTGGCATCACTTCCCTGGACTCTTTTTATATTAGATTACTGGGTAAAAAAGAGCTGATGTTGAGACCAATGTTTTGGTCTGCCGTCTGCTAGCTGGCTCTCTTAGCCACTTAGCTAGCGAGTCAAGTTTCCAGCTGTTTGTCCTCTTTTTGTCCTCCAGGCTTTTCTGTTGTCTCTCATACAGAGGTTCAAATTGAGGAAAAGATGAAGCAGGTGCCTAAGCCTAGGGGTAATAAACATGCAGGAGCTACTTTACCTTTCAGGCTAAGAAAAAATCTGAAGTCTCAAGTCTCTTTGTAGCTTTAAGATTTTGTCTTTGGATTTTAAGCGAAAAGTCCTCCTCCTTTTCTGGTATTTTAAAACAAAAGTTTTGGTGATGCTGTGTTAGATAGTGAACTTAATTAGTCCAGTAGGAGGCAGCCATATAAAACTAATCAAAGACCTTTATTTAAAGGGCTCATAACAAACACTGCATTCATCAAAGGACTTAAGACCTTAGATATTTGTGAATGAGCTTTGAAGGAAATATGTGCAGAATAACTACCTTGACTGATTCTTGGATATCTACAGCAGCAGAACTTTAAGTAAGCAAGCAAATGCTACAGCAGAAATAGGTGAGCTATAGAATCTCAGATAGTTACACAAACCTTCTGTGGATTTCATGTCTTCAACTAAACTGAAAAATATCTTAAATAAATAAATATTTATTTACATTTTGCTTCATTTTTTTCTGTAAGTCTCAGCCTTAATCTATATGTCTGTATGACAAACTTAGTCCTTGTGAACTCTGACTAGCTTTGGTTAGCAAGGTGTATTCCTGGAATAAATACATAGCTACATGACTGTGTTTGGACTGCTTTCACCACTGCTGTGGTTGTCTGGCATTAAAGGGAAATGTATATCTGTGTCACAGATGTCACAGGCCATCTAAGCTGACATTGGTCCTCAAGGTATTCTGAATCAATTTGGACTAAGGTACACTTAATTTGATTCTTAATTTGATTATCTTAAGACTTAATAGATAAAATACTTGGTGCAATTGTTCCAAGGGGATAAGACAGAAGAATGAATAAGATCTTTCTGTAGAACTGAAAAAAAAAAAAATTTCTTGGATCCTTTACAAAGATGGTTCTGCACTCTTCTCAGAGACATTAATTATTAATGTAGAAGTACGAATCCAGCCTATCTGTAAAGTCAAAACTCAGAAAATAGTGTTGGTCAGCTTTTGGGTAGTCCATTGAATCTGAGAGTTCATTTTCAACAAATAAGACAATCTACCATGGTCAGCTAGAGCAGAGTTTTGGAACAGAAACAGAGATTTTGTGTTACCTTTCTAGAATCAGGAATTATAGGCAGACCAAGAAGGGACTTTCAGCTTCTGATTGATTCATGGCCACTCCACGGACTTTTGTTTCATGTATTTTAGACAGTATTTTGGAGCCTTTGAATGTGTGGACACAAATAAAATCCTCTGAGGCAACCTCAGTAGCTCAGCTCATATGCCATACTCTTTAGAATCTCATTCTAAAATGCCATGAGGAGCTCTACAACAGGAATTTCAGGTGAACAAACGTTGAGGTTTGTCTGCACATTACCATTGAGTAATGGTGACACAACTGGAGTGCAAAGTTCCTGAACAGAAAAAAATTAGATCAACAGAGTGACACAATAATAAAAGGGTGGATAAGCAAATATCCCCATTGGACTCACCTAGATTCTTAGAATACTTTCTTATTTCTCAGTAAGACTTTAGTTTACATCTGCCCCTCTAGGGTCACCCTGTGACTGCCTAGGCCATCTCTGTGCTCACTCTGAATTTTCACTGTGCTCTTTTCTTCTTCCTTCACATCTCACCTCAGACTCGAGACGTCCCTCAAGCAACTTAAGAATTTCCAAACGATTTCAGAAAGGAGTTGGGTTTCATTTGATCCTGGTAGCAGGCTGCCTTCCTCTCCACAGACACCCCTTTCTTAATAGAACAAAATAAAGCACACTAACACATACAAGACAGTGAATAAACAAATCACTCAATGTAAATTACTGCAGTGACTGGCCTTCCCTGGTCATTGTTAATTCCTCCACTCAAAGGGCAAATAAGGTCCTGGCAGTAAGGGAAATCTTTTTGTTACCTTAGAAAGACAGTGACAAACTTGGAGACTTTCCAAGGCTGAGTCGCTAATTTCAAAAAGGGGATTTTTGTCCCCACAAATCCATAACTTCCCAAGCACACTAGAGGATCTGGGCTTTTTAGAAAGTTTCTACTCTGCAGACTTTTTTGTCAGAAGGCATTTTAGGGTAAGTATCACTAGTGTTCCTCCCTCACCTTTGTCTTTAGAGTTCCTCTGCCAACATTTGACATTTACACATACAGATAATAAATTTTTGCCATTTTTTAAATAAAATTGTTACGATTTTCTTACCTTTCAAGTTACAAAAATTTAGGAACCAATATTCTTCTCTTTGGATTTCTCTTCCTTTATCCATTTGCAGTACAAGCTTATTTAACTGTATGTCTTTGACAATATTATTTAATGCCAGAGCCATTATTATTTCCTTCCCTTTAAGCTGATGCACATATTCAGTTAAAAATCAATTGTGTGCCACATCCGCAAACATATCCTCAGTCTTATTTCCTCTCATTTTTATTTTCCACTCTTTGCTTGGATAGTTAAACTTCCATTAATACCACTCAGGACACTTCAATATCTTTTTTTTTTTTTTGAATGTTCCATCATTTCACAGTCCAATTGCCATCTGTGGCAAGATGACCTCCTACATAACGTTCATAGAGCTATTTAACCTACAAAGCTATAACCTCAGTCTATAATGGCCCTTCACTCTTAATTTCATAAATAAATTTTGATAGCTGTCTCAAGTGCATCTCCAAATGCTTTTTCTTGGATCAGTTTAAGAAAGCTAAAGCCCTGATAGAATTACATCTGGCCGGACATGTCAAGTGCAACAAGAAAAGCTTCTGCAAGTATGTCAGTGATAAAAGGAAGGTTAGGGAAAAGTCTTCAAGGCCAGATTGGGTAAGGCTTTGAGCAAGCTCTCTAGTGGAAGGTATCCCTGCCCAAGGCAGGGGGTTTGGAATTAGGTGATCTTCAAGGTCTCTTCCAAACCAAACCGTTCTATGATTCTGTAATTCTGTGTAGAAAAAAAATATTACTTCATTCTACAAATATTTATCTAGGTATCTGCTGAAACCAACATGGTTACAGCAAAGGATTGCTCAAGTGTGTTTTGGGTTTGTGTGGCAGGATTTTGGTAGTGGCAGTGCTACAATGGTGGCTTCTGTGAGAAGCTGCCAGAAGCTTCCTCCATGTCCAATGGAGTCAATGCCAGCCAGCTCCAAGACAGACCCACTGCTGGACAAGACCAAACCCATCAACGATGGTGTTAGTATGTCTGGGATAAAAGATTCAAGGAGAGGGGAAAAATCTGCTTCAGAACAAAACTTGCCAGAGAGAAATGAGAATATTTGAGAGGATCAACTCTGAAGACAACAATGTTTGTGAAGAAGGAGGGAGAGGAGGTGTTCCAGGCACCAAAGCAGAGATTCCCCTGCAACCTGCGGTGCAGGCCACGGTGAGACAGCTGGGCCCCTGCAGCCCATGGAGGTCCATGTTGGAGCAGAGATCCACCCGCAGCCTGTGGAAGACCCCACACCAGAACAGGTGCGTGTCTGAATGAGGTTGTGATCCCGTGGGAAATCTGCACTAGAGCAGGCTCCTGGCAGGACCTGTGGCCCTGTGGAGAGAGGAGCTCATACTGGAGCAAGTTTGCTGGCAGGAGTTGTCACCCCACTGGGGACCCACACTGTTGCAGCTTGTTCCTGAAGGACTGCACCTGATAGAAGGGACCCACACTAGAGCAGTTTGTGAAGAACAGTAGCCCCTGGAAACCATGTTGGAGAAGTTCAGAGGCCTGTCTTCCACAGGAGGCACCCACTGAGTAGAGAAAGGGTGTGAGGAGTCCTGCTTGTGAGGAGGAAGGAACAGCAGAGACATGATGAACTGGCTACAGCCCCCATTTCCTATCCCCCTGTGCCACTGTGGGGGAGGATGTAGAGAAACCAGAGTGTGGTTGAGCCTGGGAAGAAGGGAGGGGTGAGGGAAAGTGTTTTGAATATTTATTTCATATTCCTCTCCTCTGATTTCATTGGTAATAAATTAAACTAATTTCCCCAAAGCGAGTCTGTTTTGCCGATGAAGGTAATTGGTGAGTGATCTCTCCCCCTCCTAATCTCAACCCATGAGCTTTCCACTGTATTTTCTCTCCTATGCTGAGCTGAGGAGAAGGGGATAGAGCAGCTTTGGTGGGCACCTGTTGTCCAACCAGGGACACCTCACCACAGAGTGCTGTATCAAATTTAATTTGATTTCCTTACTTTTTCAGCTTCAACACATACCAAATAAGAAGGTAAGAAAAATGGAGAAGTTCATGTTTGGTATGTCTTTTGACTTTCCTTCTGATCACCTAATTTTCTTCTTAGAAGCAAGAAACAACCACTGTATTAGAACTGTGTTAGGTAAAGTGATCACTGGTCAATTTACCAGCAAGTATATATGCCAATATTTCCAATTAACGCTGCTTTTCCCTGTTTTACAGTATCAATATTTCTACATATAAGAAAATATTTTGGCTCTATAAGCCAAAGAAATCACTATTGAGTCCTAATACAATAAATTCTGCATAGTGGTATCTTATCTATGTTACTTTGAATGTATCAGGAATACACCAGGTTGTAAAAAAATCTACAATCAATGTGCTATTTTATTCAAATTAAAAGATACCTTTTTCCTGAAATTGCATTCTTTATTATTTTTATCACCACAGATGTTATTTGAAACTTCTTTTCTGAAATTTTAAAAGAAATCAGTAAGCAAACAAGCATTATGATTTTGCTGAGTGTTACATATGTTCAGTTTTCACTTGGCACATATAGATATCTTCCAGTTTCTCTAGGAAACCGGAAAGAAACAGTTTGTAGCAGCAGTCGAAGCAAACATCATCTACAATTTATTATTCCTGGGAATCACCAAACAAGCATAAGAAAAGATTTATTAATTCAACATGCAATAAAGTTCTTTGCCTAGGTATGGCTGGCTTCTCTCTGTCTCCTTCACATTCTTAACTTTATGAAACTCAGCCAGTTACAGGGACAGTTATTCTTCAGTTATTGTCATCTGAGTAAGAAAAATCCTGTGCAACCTCTGCAAATAGTGTCTGTCAGCCACTTATATTTTTGGAAATAGCCACTCTTTCTTTGATACTATATAGAGCAAATATTCCTTCAAAAATCACACATTTTTGACAGATGTAGTCATCAGAGGCTATTGGGAAGCCATGTGTATTTGGGAAATAAAATCTCAAAAACCACATAAGCTGTATTATTAAAATATATGTTTATTTTTCTTAATCGTCTATACATAAAGATTTTCATTCCTGTCTTCTGAGGTCCAAAATAACCAGGATACAAAATAATGAAATTTTGTGCTGAAAGGATTTCTGTTGAATGCATCTTTAACAATTTCCCTTCATTTCAATAATTTTGTGACACTGGTATTTGTTGTGTAATAAAATTTTGAGTCTGGAAAAAATGGCGAGTGAGGTTTCTTGTTTTGTTTTTTTTTTTTTTTTAATAGCTTTTTAATCTTTATAGACTAGGAGTTTTCCCAGTAGTCCAGAAAAAAATCAATTAACATCTATTGCCTATTAGAGGCAAGAATAAAAATTTCAAGAAAGTCCTGACTTTATTTCTTCATATTTGCATGACTCAGTGACTGAGAGTTAAAAACCACAGCTTTGACTGTGCCTATCAGACAAAGTGCCACTTCTTTAAATGAAAGGAGAACCTTTCAGTTACCTGGTATTTCTGCTTGAGATTTTCTATGTGGCCCTGAAATACATAGTTTAGTAAAGAGACAGTGACCTTCTGATGCAACAAATTGCGAAACAGATGCTCCAGTGCTTTACGCGAACCAGTTATTTCTCCATGCCTTACTAGTGTATAGTGCCGGTATGAAATACAAGCAACATAAATTCTGTGTCTCTCTCTGATGTTGTAGAACATGTCATAAGCTCCAATGACACCACACACTCCTTGCTGCTAATGGTGATGGCACTTCTGAAATAAACTGGGTGGATGATGTCACAAGGATTTCTTACTAAAGCTTGCGTCCTTGCCAGCCTTTGCTGTAGCCTGGGGACATCAGTGATGGATGCAGCTTAGAGCAGGTCTCTGTTTGCTTTCATACTAAATATGAAAAGGGTACTCTACAAGACTGTCTTGGGGTGAATTCAAAGATAACTTTACTTACTGAATACTCACTTAGCGCTGCAATAAAGTCACAAACTGGGCTTTGACACATATTATGTACCAAATTTGTCAGTTTTGCAATTGGGATTTACACAGGCCCCTCTCATCCAGCTTTTGTAATGTCTAAAATGAGCACTGGAAAAAGCACTGGCTTACAAATTTATAACATAATAATTTTAGAATAACCATAATTACTAAAATGAGATTGGTTAACTGGGTAACAAACATACATGCTATATTTTTGAGAATAGGCAGCATCATAATGCACTGGTTTACCAGCTAAGTCACCAGTTATACATAACTTTTCTATTATTTAGAAGTTTCTTGTTCTTTCTTTGCTAATATTCGAATCAGTGGGAAATGCTATTACATATATGCATAGAACAGGAACAGCTGAACCTGGCAATGCCAAAACTGAGTGCTGTTCACCGTGTACACCTGGGTGGAAAGTACATAATGCCTGAGCATAGGAGTTTCCTTTCCTTCCTCATACTCTATCACACACTTCAATATAATATCTCTATTTTTTGTTTGCACCTATCAGATTGCTGCTGCTACCTCTGGAAAAAAAAAAAATCATGCAGTTAAATTCCAAACAGGAATATGATTTGGAATCAGAGATTTTTTAATACAGTTCAATGAATTTCATTACTTCAAAGGAGTCCTACCAGCTTAGATCAATGCAGCCTCATTCTGGTTAAAACAGTGTTCATACTCCAACTATAACTATAACTATAAAAACAAAAGCAACGGTTTTTCTGTATGATTCCACTCAGGAACAGTTTCCAGGGCTGAGTGGTGTGGATTAAAAGTAAGCTTTAAGTATAGACCCGTTATCTTGACTGCAACACATCTTTTATAGTTAACCGTGATCATTAAAGCTGGCCGATTTCACTTCAAGGAGCCACGGGGTGGTTTTTTTTCAGTGTAAGTTTTTTCAGTATCAGTATAACCATATCAAGTTAACATCTTGAGAGGAATTCAGATATTTTATCTCATAGAGTTAAAATTTAAAGACTCACTTTAGTAAAGACTTCATGGCGAAAAACAGACTAAAAGGCAAAAAGAAGGTGGTTTTCATATGACATATCTTTTCTGTAATACTGTGAAATAAGGAGAATTTACTTTTGTAAAAAAAAAAAANGTGTAATAAAATTTTGAGTCTGGAAAAAATGGCGAGTGAGGTTTCTTGTTTTGTTTTTTTTTTTTTTTTAATAGCTTTTTAATCTTTATAGACTAGGAGTTTTCCCAGTAGTCCAGAAAAAAATCAATTAACATCTATTGCCTATTAGAGGCAAGAATAAAAATTTCAAGAAAGTCCTGACTTTATTTCTTCATATTTGCATGACTCAGTGACTGAGAGTTAAAAACCACAGCTTTGACTGTGCCTATCAGACAAAGTGCCACTTCTTTAAATGAAAGGAGAACCTTTCAGTTACCTGGTATTTCTGCTTGAGATTTTCTATGTGGCCCTGAAATACATAGTTTAGTAAAGAGACAGTGACCTTCTGATGCAACAAATTGCGAAACAGATGCTCCAGTGCTTTACGCGAACCAGTTATTTCTCCATGCCTTACTAGTGTATAGTGCCGGTATGAAATACAAGCAACATAAATTCTGTGTCTCTCTCTGATGTTGTAGAACATGTCATAAGCTCCAATGACACCACACACTCCTTGCTGCTAATGGTGATGGCACTTCTGAAATAAACTGGGTGGATGATGTCACAAGGATTTCTTACTAAAGCTTGCGTCCTTGCCAGCCTTTGCTGTAGCCTGGGGACATCAGTGATGGATGCAGCTTAGAGCAGGTCTCTGTTTGCTTTCATACTAAATATGAAAAGGGTACTCTACAAGACTGTCTTGGGGTGAATTCAAAGATAACTTTACTTACTGAATACTCACTTAGCGCTGCAATAAAGTCACAAACTGGGCTTTGACACATATTATGTACCAAATTTGTCAGTTTTGCAATTGGGATTTACACAGGCCCCTCTCATCCAGCTTTTGTAATGTCTAAAATGAGCACTGGAAAAAGCACTGGCTTACAAATTTATAACATAATAATTTTAGAATAACCATAATTACTAAAATGAGATTGGTTAACTGGGTAACAAACATACATGCTATATTTTTGAGAATAGGCAGCATCATAATGCACTGGTTTACCAGCTAAGTCACCAGTTATACATAACTTTTCTATTATTTAGAAGTTTCTTGTTCTTTCTTTGCTAATATTCGAATCAGTGGGAAATGCTATTACATATATGCATAGAACAGGAACAGCTGAACCTGGCAATGCCAAAACTGAGTGCTGTTCACCGTGTACACCTGGGTGGAAAGTACATAATGCCTGAGCATAGGAGTTTCCTTTCCTTCCTCATACTCTATCACACACTTCAATATAATATCTCTATTTTTTGTTTGCACCTATCAGATTGCTGCTGCTACCTCTGGGAAAAAAAAAAAAATCATGCAGTTAAATTCCAAACAGGAATATGATTTGGAATCAGAGATTTTTTAATACAGTTCAATGAATTTCATTACTTCAAAGGAGTCCTACCAGCTTAGATCAATGCAGCCTCATTCTGGTTAAAACAGTGTTCATACTCCAACTATAACTATAACTATAAAAACAAAAGCAACGGTTTTTCTGTATGATTCCACTCAGGAACAGTTTCCAGGGCTGAGTGGTGTGGATTAAAAGTAAGCTTTAAGTATAGACCTGTTATCTTGACTGCAACACATCTTTTATAGTTAACCGTGATCATTAAAGCTGGCCGATTTCACTTCAAGGAGCCACGGGGTGGTTTTTTTTCAGTGTAAGTTTTTTCAGTATCAGTATAACCATATCAAGTTAACATCTTGAGAGGAATTCAGATATTTTATCTCATAGAGTTAAAATTTAAAGACTCACTTTAGTAAAGACTTCATGGCGAAAAACAGACTAAAAGGCAAAAAGAAGGTGGTTTTCATATGACATATCTTTTCTGTAATACTGTGAAATAAGGAGAATTTACTTTTGTAAAAAAAAAAAATTACAGAGCCACGACACTAATTCCTCTTATGTAGCTACTCGGCAGATGTAAATTGCTTTAAAAATATGTGGTTTTGTTTTAATGCTCTTGCGTTGTCAAAAACCTTCTAAGGTCTTAAAAAATTACTGCCAAATTAGTCCTGTGTTTCCATTAGTTTTGTCTGAAATATGAGTTATTCTTACAATCAGGTACTGCCTGTGTTGTTAGTTTATGCAATTGTTGCTTGAATTTTTTGCTCCATGATAAACTGATAAATTTAAAAAAATAAATTTGTTCTTCTATAACATAAAATTTAAATAAATAAATAGCAACAAAGAAGAACAAACAAACAAGCAAAAACCACACAAAATTACCAACCACAAAACCCAGAAGCTTTGCAGTTGCAACTATTTTAATTTTCTCAGGTTTCCTGTTGGTAGTACATTGTTAATAATGATTTGTGGCTCTGGTGGTTAATAACACATAACAGATATTGCGCTCAATTAAAATCAATGTTGAATTTGCGTTGTAAGCAAAATATTTGTTGGGCCCATACTGTAGACTGAATAATACAAAATACTCTAAAGTATTAGAACCCTATTGACTATCCTTATTTGTGAGTTACAGAATAGCTCTCTTTGAGGAACTTCTATGTCTAAACCCATTCATTCCTAAATTCTCTATGCCACAAAATATTGTGTATCACAAATATTTTGGGAAAATCCAGTGCAAGCAATAAATTAAGACATAGGTTGTCTTGCAGAGAAGTTTTCATTTTGGAAGTTAAGACCCAGAAAAGCAAAATTCGTATGTGTATTAGGCCGATGTTACCTCATTAGCGTGTTGTAGAGGTTTTTTTTCCCATGGCAACACTACTGTTAATTATAGTTTCTGTTTATGATTTAGAAGAAATTCTGTTTAGAAATCAGAAGAATTCATAATTCATTGCAATTAAGGAACACTTATTAGCTGTTTAATTGCCTAACTAGTTAGTTGGTAGTGTCAGAATGGGGTTTGGCTCATTCTTCTTCATATACAATCCATTTAATCAAGTTTTACCAAAAGCAAGATTTCAAACCCATAATATTGCTGACTAAAAATACATTATTTAACTATACACTTACTTTATGCCAAATTAACCCAAACGCAATCTTGAAATTTTCTAATCAGAAATAAGAATAATTTTTATTGTGCCATATAAAATTCTAAGCACACAAAGGAAAATTTGGAAAAATATACCATTTTCTACCTTCTTGAGATTTTCAGTGAAAATTGGTTTCACAATTATTACTGGTCAAGACAGACAAAACTTCTTGACTGAATAGAGAAGTGATTCAATATTAAAAAAGAATTGAAAATCTCCTCCATAATCATGTCTGTCCCTTCCCTTCCCTTCCCTTTTTCTTTCTATAGGAGAGAGAATATTTATAATTAGCACAGAATAGGTAAAGCATAATGATCAATTAAAATTCTTGATATCTTTACTGAGTTTTATATTTCTTTTAGTTTTATACCTCTAGTGATACATTTAATCATTCTTTCAAAATCTAAAATAAGTTAGGTGAGTTGCCTCCTGGAAGTGCTACTCTCAATCATTTTCTTCAATGCTCCAAAAAAAAATTCTACATGAACTCAGATTCCTACATTCTTAATGTCTAAAATTAGCTGAGATAAATGACTCATCTCAAGCATTTGAGGTGGTCTTGGCAGTTTATAGATGGCTAGATGACAGAACATTATATATTATGTAATCCTATTTAAAAATGTGTTCAAGTGCTCAAAATGTTAATGTAATAACAGCATCATCACTATTAGAATCAGGTTGGAAAACTCACTAATATGCTTTTCATGAACTTCTGAATGTGAGTCTGAGTCTCCACAGACAGTTCAGAAAGCCCATCAACCTTTTAGAAGCCTTTGAGAGGATGAATTTACTCTCTAGTATGTTTTGTTGATCTTCAGGGCTGAGACCAGCAAAAATCCTGGGAAATTTGGTATCTTATACATTCTGTGTAATTTTTTCTTGTTTACTCTACTTAATTTTCATGAGTAGTCTTTGAGGTCTTTAGTCAAGCCCACAGTATCAAACTGAGTGAGCCAGAAGGGATGGATACCTGTGTCATAACCCTCATCCCTATCAAACACACTCTTGCAGCTGACAACGTTGGCTTATCCATCAATTTGCTAGACACGGGTTGTGTTTATAGCGACACTTTCACTCCTCAGGATGACATGGATGCCACCACGTGGAATATATATCTATGTCCTAGTGAAACATAAGCTTAGGGCTACCCACTTACAGACTTGCATTTGTACTCCTTCTGAGCATCCTCCTTAAACAATTTTGGTCCATGACAATTAGTGTACTATGAGATAAAGCCCAGTTCCACAGTCCATTCTTGACAGGCTAACCTGTGCTGGGGTAAGGAGATTCACATCAGAGGTGTTAGTGGCGATATGTCTTGGCTATTAGATTTATTAGGCTAAGAATAACCCAGAACTCTTTGGGAGTTGAAGTAAAATGTTAATTTTAATTAGTGTGAAGCCTGAAATTCTAAAATTAAGGTGAAATAACCAATTTGAGGTATGAAAATACTCCAGTAACTTTAACAATTACTCAGAAAGTATTAACAATGAAAAATATATCACATGTAAATATTTTATACATTATGCTACAGTACCCTTTGAACAGGACCACCCAGGTATCCATTTTCTCTAAACATATCCAAGACTTGCAGAGAACTACATAAGAAGAATATAAAATTGTTATGAAAAGTTAACAAAACCCCTGCATTTAAAATTATGTAACTTTTTTTTCATTGATGCTTGTTTATTTTTCCTATATTTGGAGTTTTCTAATTCACAAAGTTGGCATTTTTTTCATACAGTAATATTTTTTGTGCTTTATGAGAAATCAATTAAATTACGATTTAGACTTTGCAGGGAGTTAATGGATAGCAATTTAAAGAATAATTGCTGTGCTTAGAGTAACATCAAGTATCTTATTCTGCCTACATAATTTCTGTGTTCCTACCACTTAAGCAGCTATTAGGAAGTGCTCCTGACACAGTCTTATATTATGTATCCACAGAATTACACCCCATTGCTTCAAATCCAGATGTTCTGTATTGGTTACCATAGAATTTAAGATGTGAGGTAAGGCCATTACATAAAGGTAGTGTAGTGTCATTTATTAAGGAAAAAAAATTCAAACCCAAGGCAACAGATTCTGAATTAAAATGGTAGGAAAAAAAAAATTTGCTCAGGAAGCTTAGGAATAACACTATTCAGTCTAACTCAGCCTGGAATAATTGCGTATCTGAAGGTATTCCATATGCTAAAAGCAGCTGTGATCCAAATGGACACATGAGCTATGTGGGAAACAAATGCTTATGGTTAGATGCAAGTAGTAAAAGAGTGGAATAAACACCACTTCCCATGCATCAAGGAAGGGGTACTGAGGTGTTTTTACTGCAAAGCACTACTTTGGTGACTCAAAGCAGCCATAAACTTCACATATGGATTCATTAATCTGAACATACCAGGGAATCTGACCTTTTTGAATATGAAGTTGTCGCCAGTTACAATCTCTTTGCTATTTAAATGTATTTGTAAAAAATTTAAACATTTACTGGGATTTTATTTTTTGACATAAAGTAGATGATTATTTTTTCTGATAAAGAATTTTTTTCCCCATTTCACAACTCAAACACTCCAGAAAGACTATGAAGGGAGAAACCAGGACTAGATGCCTTTTTGGCATTTCTTCCACTGCTTCATTATTGCTCTTATTCACTTTGCAAGTTTATTATAATTATACTACATGTGGCCATTATTACTTTTTCATGGAGTTATAGTCAACTGCTATCTTACTTTCACCTTTCACCTGCAAAAAATCTAAATAATGATGTTTAGCTTGTCTAGCTGTAACAAAAGTATATACATTATGTATATGAATATTCTGGTTTATGATCCTTTCAAAATCAATTGTGCTCTTTAAAACTGTATCTAGCATATGGGCATTAGCATGAACTTTGCTTTGTCATGCCTGGGCATGGATAAACGGAAAGTATGAGATCATACCCAAGTCTGCTGAGTCCTCGTTAATAATCCAAGTGGAAATGGAGAATCCCTGATCAGCAACTCTCCTTGGTTTCCATATGGCAAGACAAACAAGAGACATCATGATTCACATCTCACCCCCTCATTGTCTAGAACAATGATAAACAGTTGCTGCACTGGAATATCTAAAATGTACCAAGAGAAAAGTGTCTCAAGAATTCTTCACTGTCTCTAAATGTTTAGATTTGTACTCTGTTGTTATGAGTAATAATTATTTAACTTCTCTGTGAAAAAGAGGACCTTTTACTAATAGGCTTCATACTGCATACTAACATTTCACAAGGCTACTATACTAGTTCTATCATTCAGAGCCATGAATTACTGAATCACCTACATATCCACCTTCGAACTACTGAACTACTCGCCATTGTACTGATGCAAATATTTAATAAGCAGAATGTAAAATGGCTTTATTCAGCTTTAAAAGAAGGTTATAAAGTTTTATTAGAGCCAGTACTATTACTAGTGCTAGGTAGTAAATTTTGTTTGCAGCTTTCAAAGTCTGCCGTATCCAAATAAGCTTTGGCTTCATATTTCACGGAGATTATACATTCATTTGTGAGACAGAAGTGCTGCTGTCCTTCTAGTGGTTCTTTGACACCTTTGTATTCTCAAACTTCAATATGCGCCTCCAGGGAGCAGAGCTGTCCTTCACCTTCCTTTTATTTCACAGATTCACAGATTATTCTGAGTTGGAAGGGACCCACAAGGATCATCAAGTCCAACTCTTAAGCAAATGGCCTATACAGGGATTGAACCCACAGTCTTGGTGTTATTAGACCATGCTCTGACCAGTTGAGTTAATTTACTACAGGTTGTAATTATTTTCTAAGTTAATATTTGTGCAAATCAGGAAAAATTGTGACAATAATTGCAGCTGCACCATGGAGAGAATTATGGGGTACTCTTTATTTTCCGAAAAACATTTGTTATTGAGATTAATAGCTCTTAGTTACAAATAAGATAATAGACATTCTAAAACATACCCCCTGACATTAGTTTACAAAGGCATTTATGGTCTGCTGTAAAGGCTGGAAATGTTAACACTCTTAAACACAGGGTGTTTAAATAGCTTTAAATGAACTGTAGAGTATTCTGACAGAGTAGCTTCAAAATACAGATAAACTGAAAATTTTGATTGCAAAGCATCCTTCTGCAGTGGGGAATTTCTTTAACAAAAAAATCAAAAGAGGTTTTGGTCAACTCATCCTGTTTGCTTTTGTTTACTTACTGGGCATATAATTTTGTTGTTGTTGTTGTTGTTGTTGTTGTTGTTGTTGTTAGAACTATAATAGATCGACTACTCAGATACTGATACAGTGTGTGCAGCACAAAGACATTCACAAGAAGATAAGGCAGTATTGGAATATTTCCCTGTTGTCCAAATTCACATAGGAAAAATAGCAAAAGCAATAATTGCTTACACCTGGGCCATTTTCTTTGAAGATAGGCACCGTACTATAACACACACTTAAAGACTTATTTTGATGATAAAGAGTGTTTTTCAGTCTCTTTAGATCATCCATATACATTTTTCATTTGAGAAGCTTTGAATTTTCTTTTAGAAAAACTTGAAATTTACTAAGAATGGTCTCACTAAAATCTTTTATTTCTCATGCAACATAAAAAAAACCTCACCCAATACCACTATAGTTTTATGGAAATGAAGTTTAATGGAAAAGTTAGAAATCCTAGAACATCATTTGTGCATTTTAACACATGAAAACAAAATTAGTGTAGAGATCACGATCAATTCTTTCATTGCCTGGAAACATTAAGGTTCTTAAACAGGCATTTAGTTGAGTTTTTGAAAACCAGATGAGTACAGACATACCTGCTCAATAATTTGGGAACACCTGTATGGAAGCACCTAAAAAACATTAAAAATTCCTTTGTTCTAGCTCTTGGGAAAGTGCGTGTGTGTCCTAAAGAACTCAGCTCAGTAACTGGGCACTGTATGTCAGGTCTGGGAGAGGAATGAGC
Source organism: Eulacestoma nigropectus (assembly GCA_013397775.1). Classification (NCBI taxonomy): domain Eukaryota; kingdom Metazoa; phylum Chordata; class Aves; order Passeriformes; genus Eulacestoma; species Eulacestoma nigropectus. The sequence continues at coordinate 344,996 of VZTE01004522.1, forward strand.
ACTAAGAGCAGCACGATGATGCCTGTGAGACTCCCAAGAGGATGCAGATTCAGCATCAGCCTCTCCTTTTGCACTGCATTGGGTTATGGAATTCCTGAAGCGACTGAGCTGTTGGTGGGCAAATTTACCCATGAGTTTTAGAGCTTAAGCTGCAGTCCTTGCCTTGGAGGTTGGCTATCACACCTGAAATAGTCACTTTAGGGCAAGCTGAAGTGTGTCTGTAGTATAATCTAGCCGTTTCTGTGACTGCAGTACTGAAGCACTTTTATTTTTATCCATTGCACCAGATTTTTATGCTTAGCTCATAACTGGCAGGGAAAAAAAACCATTATCTCATCCATAGTTGTTAAGTGCCCTAATTACTTACTTCAAATGACACAACTCTTCCAGAAAACTTTTAGAATAGCTTTGAAATCTCTCAACAGCTTACATCTGAAGCCAATGTACAGGCTATAATTCATTTACAGTTTGTAAAATTTTGCAGGTCCTCAATAGGTCTCACAAATCTTTTTAGTATGGTGTGGTCTCATTTAAACTTCATAAGCTATGTAATGTAAAATCTTTCAAGTAGGAAATTCTGGGGTTTGATTTCATTGGCATAGTTCCAACTTGTAACTTCTCTTGTTCAAACCTTTATCAATATCCAATTTCTTCACAAACCATTCCAAATACTGAGCTTATTTCATGTCTAAGGACCAAACCTAGCTTAAATGTTTTAGCTACCTCCATTTTTTTTTAAGTTACAAAATCCTCTGTTCATTTAAACTGTAAAGTTCTGAGGTTTTTTGGGTGTGCTGTATCAGCCATCCAGCAGTAGGGCTGTGTGCATATAAAGACATTTAGGACACTAATTACAGAGAGGAGAAATATATGAAGAATATTCCTTGAATGTTATTTTTATCCAAGAGATTTATAGGATCTCTTTCTGCTAAGCATTATGGCAGTAATTAATTATATGATGAATTGGGGGTTCTTTCCCTGTAAGATCCTTTGTGTTCAACTTCCTGATGCCTGAGCACTGCAATTTTCAACCTTCATATAATTTGGAGGTAATACACAGAAATAAACTTTTATGATACAGTAGAATGATCCAATACCATGTGTAATTATCACCTAGTTTCTTTTGGAATATTATTAATTTTTAATGATTTTGTGTGTCCAATGCAACTATAAAGGGGTTATAGAAGATAATCACCTTATTGGTTTGAACCCTCTGCTTTATTTTCAGCCCTATCTTTCTTTTTAGCCTGTTTGAAAAGTGGCCATCCTCTGTGATAACATCTCTTAGCATTCTCTTTTTGTTTTTAATGAAGGTTACTATTTTTTCATAAAGTTTTGATGCATGTCAGTTAATCAAAAATTAACAAATGTAAATACAAGTATGCATCAGGGGAGGTAAGTTTGAAAAACAATCAAAAAACCAAATTATAGTCACAGAAGTGATGGCAGATCACTCCTCTGTCTGTCTTTCCATCACCACTCTGGCAAATTTTTGTTTGTGGGTTCTATTTTTCTGTGGGAAGCTCTACATATTCGTTTACAACAGTAATTAACAAGAAATCTTGTTGCGGTGGCCCAGTCCA
>VZTE01004523.1:0-20745 GCA_013397775.1 Eulacestoma nigropectus
GAGCAGCGGCTGGAACGGCAGAGTCAGGCACACTTGGGGTCGCAAAGAAAATGTATCAGAAACTCAGCAGCTGTAGCAGGAGCTGCGGGGTGTCCAGGCAGGAAGGGGGTGTGGGGTTAGAGTGTAGCGGAAAACCCGGAGCAGTGGCAGAGAAGCGGCGGGGCTGGGCAGCGGCAGCCCGGCTCCCGAGCACGGCCGGTAGAGGCTCCCTCGGAGGGGGGAGGGGGCTCGGGGCCCCGAGTTTTCCCCTGAGGCACCCGAGTAGATGGTGAGAGTCCTTTCTGGTGAGGTTGGGTGTTAATAAGGTCCCAGTCCAATGGCCACTCTTAACGAGCAGAGCTTCCCTCACAGTAGAAGAAGACAGCAGGAGACGGAACCTCACAGTAGTGGTGAATTCTCCCCACAGCGACTGCAACCTGTCTCCCTTGCAATGTCAAGAGTGAGAGAGAGCGACACGAGCCAAGCCCAGACCCTCGGCTCCCGCAAAAATCTTGAAAATCTCGCAGTATCTTTGCCCTTCCAAAGAGAAAATCCCCCAGGTAAGAGAGTAGTCAGCTGCACCCTTCCTCCACGTAGGCCATTTCTTTTGTCTCTTTATCGGTCGTTATTGTCTCTTAGCAACAGATGGGACAAAATTCCAGGAGAGAAAGAAACAAAAGGAAAAATCCTAACCACCAACACTTCTCCTTTAGTTTATGTACTCACTGAACTTTATTATTCTCTCCTACAGCAGACTAACACCTATCAGCTTCAGCAGAATTAGTCTTGGTTCAGACTGGTGTAAGAGCAGGAAGAAATCCAATGGAATGTATTTAAATGATTCTGCTACTTTCTCTCTGCTCTGATTTTCATAAAGAGTAAATACAAGCAAGCCAGACTAGCTCCATGGTGTTTTCTCCAGTGTCAGTTGTCAGAACCCAGCGCAAATGGATCAAAGCATGAGGATCCTCACTTACCTTGTGGGGGCCCTACAGTCTCCCTGGGAAGATCCTAGTGCCTTTACATGGAAAGAGACAGACAGAAACATCATCCCACCTGATCAGTGAACTCTCCTCTGAGGAGGTCTGTCTCTCTTCACTGGGCATGTTAGCTTCTAAATTAAATATCCCTACTGGGTGATGAAATTTGGAGAATTCTAGCCCAGAAAATTAAACAGTGAAATGTTTAGTCATGCAAGTGCTCTGTTCTTTATCTTGAATGATGTGTTAGTATAAAATGGCAATGTCTCAGTGGGGGGTTATCCCAGTTTTAGGATAGTGGGATAAGAGTGGTGAGTGAGCTGCAGGAATTCTGTTCCTAAACCACAAAATGGACTCACCTTGCCTTAGCCCAGGCCTTTATGCCTTAGGCCTTGAACATCTCCTGATGTTCAGAGAGACCTCCTGAATAGCTGCTGTTAGCATTTAATTTGGCTTCAAACATGTTAAGAATGTTAAGTCTGAATGACACAAGCAGGAGAATTTGTGTATTGATCTCAAGAACAGTCCATTTAAGTAGAGACATCTCCCTCCAGGTGTGCAGGAACCAGACAGACACAGTCAGGATGGTCATAACTTGCCATTTGACAAAATATCCTGCCATCCCTAAACAGGATGCGCTGTCACCATGCACCTGCAGCAACCATCTTCCCCCCTACAGATGGGCTGCTGACTAGCCAGCATTTCTGAAGGCAGGGACACATTGCCTCACCTTCCGCCTTTCCAAGACTGCCAGTTAGTTGCTCCTCAGTTAGTTGCTTTTAAATTAAAAGCAGCTCCTAATACATGCTCTCCTTGGTACATTGGCAACTTGCACAGTCTTTTTGGCACAGCTTTGCATAGAAGTCCTCCTGACTTGGAAAGCTCTGGCTTTCCTTGTGAAGACTGCAGTGTAATTTAAGAGCAGTTTTGGCTAGGAAGGAGGCTGATACTCTTAAGGTTGATCATGCCGAGCAATGAAGCTTGGATATGACCTTATCAACAAGGATTTTTACAGCTATGCAGGAGACAAAGCAAAACGACCTAGACAAACTCAGTGTCTTGGCAAAGAGCACAAGAACAAGCAAAAATTGGCTCATGGCAGTAGAAATCTGCCCTTGCATCATTGTGACTAAACTATAATTAGACACTTCCATTTTTTTTAAATCACTCATGATTCTTTTTAAGTGGCAAAAAGAATTTGGCAAAATGAGTGAAAATTTCCTACAATTTCAAACAGAAATACTTTTAAAGTGACTTTTAAACCATTTTTATGTTGAAGTAAAAAAAAGTTCTCACAATGCCTGGTTTCTTTCAACTGGCCAATAACTGAAAGGACAGGAGCTGATAATATCACTAACTGATAGGATAGTACAGGGACAAAATGGTGAGTTTCAGGACAATCACTCTACATTGTATTATATTAAAATATCAAGAGGCATGTGCCAGCTGAGCCACAAGCAACCATGAAAAGTACATGGTTTATGAAAAAGACAAGTCCTTCAAGGGCAATTACAAACTTTCCACAGCATCAGCAGGAATAGGGATGTATTTAACCACTGACTGCCACCATGCCTGACTTCCAACAATAGAATGCTACAAGAGCATTTGTATTTTCCTTGGTCTTTTGCTGTGTTTCTTTGCACATGGGCAAGAACAAATGAGGACTGCACATCTTTACTAGCACCTTGAGGAATTGCTGTTCCTGAAAAGCAGTTACATTTGCTTTGGAGACTGGCCCAAGCATTCCAAACCTGGTTCCATTTTTCTGTGGACAGGCTCCTCTGAAAAGCGTTTGCAGTGACTGCTAGACGAAGCCTGTCAGATCTATAGGGCAGTTCCATAAGTGCCTCAAGCCACAGGGTGTGAATCAAGTTCCAGCCCAAAGCTGCTTAACCAGGCATGCACAGTAATTCAGGCCTACCAGAAAATCTGTGCCTGGATACACCAAAATTCCTTTGGACAACCACTGGTTTCCATCTCACGGGCTGTCACATCCTGCTGGCTATCACAGAGTGGTCAGGACATCACTATCTGCAGAGCTAAATGTTTTAAGGCAACTTTAGGATTATGTGACTACTGGATCACGTTGCACCATTCAGAAAACCTATTTCAGGAATACTTGCATGATGCAAGTTTACAGTTTCTTCCCAGAAGCCATTCTGAAACCAAAGTGAAACCTCAATTTAAGTATCTCAAGTAATAGCACCTACTCTTGTACTAGGTTCATGGTTTTCAATCTTGAAAATCCTCATCTTATTTCCAGCTTTAGCTTCCAGCCACTTATACCTTTTTCCCAGCTCCATGGAATAGCTGCCTGCTAACTCAGATGTTCCTTTCCTGAAAGACAGGGACAATGATTCTGGTTTTCTCCATACCCAGAGCAGGCACCAAGCTTGGGGTAGAATACAAGGGAGCACTTTTGACAGCCTAAAATTATGTCTTGGGCCAAATAAGCTTCTTGTGTTCCTGGGAAATTCACTGCTTGTTCTATTGATCCCTGAACCCAGCTCAGTACTAGGCCAAAAATGCACAGGGCCAGAGAATCCACCAGAAATTTATATTTTACCGTCAGGATTTTGTGCACCAAAGCCAAATTTGTGCACCAAAGCCAAATTCTCTTGAGTCAGTTCAGGGGATTTTCCCAGAAGACAGTCGCCTCACATAAAACTAACCTGTTATATTAACTAATGGTGTGTAAATAAAACCCATTTCAGTTACACTAAACCTATATTCAAAGAACTGTTATTCCTAATGAAGACTTGAGTCAGAGGGAAGGCCACTGTACTGGGTTGGAACGTAGTTGATGGACAGTCTTTTAGACCAATCACTTCTCGCGATTTTGCATATTTGAAACAGCACAGAGGCGGCACATACCTCTTTCTTTGTTTTGGTTTTTCGCCGGAGGGGTGGGTGGGCCCTGCCGGCTGGGCCCGGGCGGGCCGGGCCGGGGCCCCTTCCCCCCACCCCTTCTCTCGGCGCCGCGGCACGGACCCCGGGTTGCTGTGGGGAAACTATCCCAGAGCCACGGGCAACGAAAACCAGCCATGGACTGCCACACAGCTGAACCCACCCGGCATGGTTTCTGGGGACTGGCGGGCTTCCCCTCCCCCTTCATGCGGCCCCGCACAGACCCGGCGGGAGCAGGCAGAGCTCTCTCTGCAGCCAACGCAGCTTATATCAAACTGAAGAAGACACTATGCAGCCAGCAGCATAAAAGAAAGAAAGCACATGAAGAGAAAAACACGGTGACTCCAAGGTCAGGACATAAAAAAGAAAGTGGGTCATGTGGGACGGAGCTAAAGATGGCAGCGGGAAAAGGAGGGCGGTGCTGCGTGTTTCGCGCGTAGCTTAAAAATGCTCTCGGCAGGCCACGGTAAAAACTAATATCACAAACTGTATGTGTCTTTTGAATCCATTTTTTGAAGTACACATGGGGAGCTGAAGAATTCATGTTGCGGCTTGTGAAGATGTGAGAAGTGCCTATGCCAGGCTATACAGAAGCATTGAAAAGCTTTTAGAGATTTGTGAAGAAGAGAGCCTTTGTTTTCAGGCCAGAATAACTCATCTTTAAAAAGACTAAAACCCTATGTCTCTTAACTGTGAGATTTTTATGGAAGAGATGTTTTTCACCGCAGCAGATTTTCGGGCGGGTCTGTTGCTAGCGGTAGTTTGGGAACCACGTTAAGCAGAAAAAACCCCCTCTTTTTCCTTAAATAGTGGAGAGACTTTTAAGAACTGCAATACTGATCAAAATCTCTTGTTTTGTTACCCTTTGTGCGAGTTGGTAAAAAATGGGGGGGAAGCGCTGGAAGAGAGGGGAGTGTGGTTTTGCTTTAATTTCTCATTATTTCTTTTTACTTTTAATTCTGTTAGTAATAAACCTCTTTATATTCTTTAAAGTTTTGAGCCTGCTTTGCATTTCTTCTAATCCTTATCTCACAGAGTAAAATAGATGTGATCAAAACCTGTACACTAAATGGGGGTTTCTGCCTGGTTGTTGAACCAAACCTGCTACAGCCACCTATGGTGCCATGTTAAACTTCCAGTAAGATGCACTGCTCTTTGGTAAAATAGCTTTGCAAACTCTGGTTTTGCTTTCAAACCTACTAAGGTGATAATAATAACTAGAAGTAAATGAAAAGAACATGAGCATTTCAACCAGGTATCTGTAACATCACAGTTTGCAGGTGTGATGGTTCAGCAGTGCACCAACAGACCTGTGCTGAGATGAAATGAGTTGCCATCCAAGCAAAGACCCAGGAGTATAGTACAGTTGAAGGGAAGAGGACCCTACATGTTGCCATTCATCCTCAGGCTCCGAAGGATGGTGCAGTTCACCTAGTCTGACATCTCATAGAACACCACTGTGGCATTCAACTAATTAGAGGCTAATAACTTATTTTCAGGTAGAGCTTGACCTTCCAGAGAAGGTATCCTGCTCTAGGATGAGGCTCCCATGAAACAGCAAATCCTCTGTTTCCTTTGGTCAACCTTTCAAAGAGTTAAATCTCCTCCCCTCACCCTTTAAGCCTTCAGCCTGTTTTGTGATTTGAATTGCTCAGGAGTTTCACCTGCAACAGTAGTCAGCCTTGCAAGGGCCTCTGACATGGCCAGAATTTCTGATGGGCACCTTGCTGTTCTAGGATTTTTGTATTTTAATCAGATTTAGGGAGCCCAAGTGGGCTGAGTGTGCAGGAGCATGTGTCATTTATGTGCAATGCAGCATGCAATCCAGCCTTTTGCCCTCTCAGCTCCCAGCCATTCACATTCTGGCAACATCTCACTTTAAGTCCCCAAATACCCCAGCCCAACAAAGAACAAATACCAGCTTCTCTGAAACTACAGCAGAGAGAAAATGGCAGCTAAAAAAATGCATAAGGCCAACTTCAAAGTTGTTGAATTTGGTGCTTGGGCTTTGAAAAACCTGTCATTTGGGAGGAAGGGTGGGAGGCTGCTCTTTCCCCCTCCTTTTCATTAAACAGCTTTTCAGAACTTGGGAGAGCTACAGCTCTCATTATGCATTCCTCCTTCTGGAAATAAATACTTGTGTGGGTTGTCACATTAGTCGGTAGATAGATGACAAAAACAAATTACAGGCTGGCATGGAGCCATGCATTGTGTGTGTTGTGTTACAATGGAGTATCTGCTATTAAGAATGTGGTTGGTTCTGCATGTCAGAAGGTGGAGTCTTTTCCAGGAGCAGAAGTCCTATAATGAGGGACTTTCTAAAGAAGAAACAGAGAATCATGACTGTGTTTCATTCCTTTCCCCTCAAGGAGATATTACACAAACTCCACATTATGGCTTGTTGCTACACAGAGAAATCCTACTCCTTCAATGCTTCTTCCAGCTCTCTGAAGTCAAAAACAAGCTAAGCAGTCCCACAGCTCACTTCAGCCTTTAAATAAGCTGGGGCTCTCCAGAGGGATGGGAACCAAAAATTTATTTGTCCTTTCAAAGGTCCACAGAATTTGTCCCCTCTTTCTCTCTCATTGTACACGTTTCAGTCAGTTTTGGTGTCAGTTATGAGGCCCAAATCATATTCTTTTTCAAAAAATAACAAGATTTAAAAAACATGCCCAGTGCCCAACCCTCACCATGAACAACTAGTTTTTTCAATCTGAGAGATCAGAATCCTGGATTATAACCCAGCTGATTCTCTGCAGAAAAGATGAACCATACTGCACATTCCTGCCCCCGTGTTTTTCATGTGTGAAAATATGAGCCAGGGAAGTTATTCAACAAATAATCAAAATTCTGCCCTAACCTGGATAAACAGAGGATTGTTTTTGAGAACCTAAAGGCAGAGGAGACTAAGTTGCACAATCAGATTAACTGATGAGGATATTTCAATGAGTAAATGGAGTTACTTCAATTGTTCCTGGAACAGCTTGGGGATCTGTTGTTGCTGTGACATGCCTTCCCACTTCTGTGCTACCATAACTCTGGAGCTGTAGTGGAAACTACAGTGTGGGATCTACAACTGCATCATTCCTCACCAGAGAGGGATGAGAAACGAACTCAGCCTGCCTTCCACTCATTTCTCTAACCTTAAGATACCTTTATGTTGGCCTTGTCTCTAACTTTAGGATACCTTTACACACCACAGTGTAAAGGCTACACATCAGTTTCAGTAGGACAGCACCAGTAATGTCATTGTTCAAATATTTCTGAACAGGTCACTGAATGCAAATGAACAAAATTTAAAAAACAATCAAACCCAAAAAACTTTTTACCATTTACATTCAGAATATTGACAAAAGTAGTGCATTCAAATGCTGTATCCCCAACTAATCACAGAAACAACTTTAAAATATGGAACTTTAAAAAAAGCAGTAAATTAAGGGGGTTTGCCACCTTTAATAATTCTGTAGGAGTGGTGTGGTCGAACTTTCAGAAATAATCACTAAAAATTCAATTATTTGTACAAATTAAAGTGGAGAATTTATGCAATCACATGATTCCAACAGCTAGCACTTTAAAAATAAAGTCAAGCATTGTATGACACACAATATCCCTGCTAGGGTTGGCGGTGCTCCAATTATATGCTGTAAACTCAAACTGAGCAATGAAAAGAAATTTTCCAGCACCATTTTACCTTATGGTGCTGTTCAAAGCTCGCATTTCAGTCCTTAGTCATTCTTGGTGAGTCACAAGCTTTTCAAGCTTTTAACATTTGCGTATCAAACCAGGTCAGAACTTCAATTACTGTAAGCAGTGACAAGGCATCAATGTTCCTCTGAATCATCATTACCACACCTATGTTTGAGGGACTCTGCACAAGGGTTAAGGACTGGGTAAAAATGTGAATATTCAGGTGAATTAAACACACTGAAGCCAATTTTGCACCTCCTGAGGATCAATACTCATACACTACTCGTGATTTTAGAGACTATCTTGGCAATGTTTGTCAGCTTGTGACAAGGACACTGTGTTCTGGATTCACATTGATGGGATCTGGAATTCCAAAGTACTAAGTGCTTTTGTGACTCAGGGCTCAAATTTTCTTATAGTGCTTAATCCAGGCAATTATGTGTTAGTGCTGTTATAAAATACTCACGTGGTTAAAAAAACCCCTCAGTTTGAATCACCTCTTTGCTATGAGACACCCACACAGCACTGCACCAGCAGCTCAGAGTAACACAGAGGTACAGTTATTTACTTGAGGGGGTTTTGTTTGTTTGTTTGAACCAAACTGCAACAATAAAAGAAAACATAGGCAGTAATGACCTTTTGTTTACAGAGATGTAATATTGCAGATTTTATGGTTTACAGGATTTTGCTAACTGCAGCAGAGCTCAGAAATAATACTAAGCAGTTTTTAAAATTCCTCTCCAAGAAAACAGTAACATCCACAGCTAACATCCACAATAGGGAGCTTGGAGCCACTAGGCAGGAAAGTATCTGGTTTGTTCTTGTTATGTTATTTTATGTTATGTTATGTTATGTTATGTTATGTTATGTTATGTTATGTTATGTTATTTTATTTCTAGCCCATTGCTAACACAAGCACACACAAATGCATGTTTAATAAGTGCTCTTGATGGCATCCATGTAGGTCTTTCTGTCTTAATGATTGGTCTGTAATGTAATATTTGAAAACACCGGGCTGCCTCACAATACACTTCGCACATAAATGCAAATCAATAAGAAATATGAGCACTGTGTTTCAGACAGCTTTTGGTCACTGTACAGTCTCCTGTATTTTGTTCTGGTTTGTTTTTTGTAATAGTAGTTAATGATGACTGCTTACAGTGGACTGGTAATGATTTTCAAGCTCTCCCTTTCTCCTCACTATATCCATTTCAAAGGCTCTAGACTAAATTAAGCAATATTCTTTAATTATATGACTATACTGCTGAATTTTAGCATTCAGTGCTGTCCTTTCAGAGGAGAGAACTGCAGGAATCTTTTTTGGTGTGTCTTTCAGCCACCAGGGACAATTGCTGGGACTGAAGTTCCCCCATGCCACAGAATCATAGAATCAGTAGGGCTGGAAAAGACCTTTGGGATCACTGAGTCCAGCTGTAAAGTTCTGAACCTCAAATTAGACTTGGGGGTCTGGAACACAGTGAATCAGACCAGACCTCTCACAACACTGTATCTGAAAAGGTACCTGGATGCTGGAATCACGGTTGAGGAGTGAATGCCTCACTGTATCTGGTTTAATAGTATTTTGGGTTCTAGATTTTCCTTCTCAGCTTCGCACTTATCAAAAACAGTATCAGCTCCTGAACTATAAAATCAGGGAAAGTGGCTGCACTGCTTCTGTTGGGAATCCTCTAAGCTCTGTTTGAAAGCAAACAGCTTCAGTGCTGAATAGTCAGTCTCAGTGCACAAGACCAGGCTTTATGAGAAGTGCTGAATCAGTTAATAAATAGCACAGGGAGATTTTGGTTCAGGTGACAGGTTCTCAACACTTTTCAGAAAAAAACTGGACAAGTACAAAATAAATGGAAGCAGAGTGGATAATTTAGATAGCCCAGTCTCTGCTCTGGATTGGATCTGTGTTATCTCCTGAGATTATTTCTATGACTTCCAACTGTCGTCCTAATTCTGAAAACTTGGCAGGGAAGGCCAGACATCAGGAGGAACATCTCACATTACTAAATATGTCAAATGAGGACAGAGAGCGAAACTGAAAAATAGTAAGTTCAGCAAGACCAAACTAGAAGTGCGTCTTTATCTTTGAGGACTTATCCATTTAGCAGGAGATTTGGCTATATGGTTCCCTTTCACAGTACACAGCGACAGCTTTGCTCCAGGGAGCTGTGCTATAACAGATTCCTTGGAGAATTCTCATATGCCCGGGTTTCATGCCTGTGCACAGCTGAAGCACTTTTTCATTTGCCTCCTTCTTTCACTGAGTCCATCTTGGTATGTATTAACAATTTGAGCATGATAAAGGTTTTTTTCAGCTTTCTTCCTTTTTAAAACAAATAACTCAGATTCTAAATTTCTAAATTTCATATTACCTAATGGGCACTTAATCTGTTTTTTAAAGATGCATGCTGGGAGAAAAACTACAGCTCCCAGTTTCTGAATATCTAGATAAAAAAGGTTCCTCCATGTTAAGAAAAATGTTAAGGTGAAAGACAAATTTAAAAAAAGAACCTCAAGATAAAACTGTTTCTAAAGACTATTTCTATGCCAAATATAAGTGTTGCAAAGAGGAGAGAGAAGAGAAACAATATATTGTAATACAGTAATAGTAATGCAACAGTAAATCATCTGCAGTCTCTGCTTGTCCTTTTTTCAACTCTTCTACCATGCCTTTCTCCTCCCTCTTCTTACTAGGGATTCTTTAATCCATCTTCCTTCTTCCAAGTCCCACAATTTTAATCCTAAAGTTCACCATATTTTCTAACTGGTGAGTTTTTATCTTTCTCAGTAGAAAAACAACTGAACAGAAGGTTCTTTTGTAATCAGTGTAATTCTTTCTCTGCTGGCCAAACACGAATGATGGGGAATATAGATTAGAGAAGCAGGTCCTGACATTCCACACCCTGAGCACTGTTCTGACCTCACCATTGCAAAAGATTACTCTTAGACCAGGAGAAGCTCCAGAGGTTCATAAGGTACTAAAATAGCTTCATATGATGACCAAAGATAAGGAAAACTTTAAACAAAATGAATTATTAGAATTATGTTGCTTCAGATTTGCATGGAACTGACACAGAATGTGAAAGATGTTTGCTAAATCTTAAGTGGCTCGGACAAAGCAGGTGAAGATTCATTGTTTATGTCTCATCCAGTAAGAGCAAAGGTAATCCAATTAAACCTGTGGAAGCCAAGTTCAAAACAAAAAAGTCTTTCAGAAGGACACTGTGGATGCTGAAAGCTCTCATGGGATCAGGGGAAGACTAGCAATCCTCATGGAAAAGAATGCCACCGAGGGTGTCTGAATATACGGAGACTATGTTTGGATCAGGAAACCTGAGATGAAATCGTTATCAGAAGAGTCTTTGATAAAATATCCCATTTAACTGTCTTGCTCTTTGATTTGTCCCTACACATCCACCTCTGGCTGCTAACACAGACACAATGCTGACGGACATCCAGTCTGACTCAGGGCAACCATTATTATGTTCTTATAATAGTAATCAGGTTTTTGGTTTTTAATTTGATTTTCATGAATGATATGTAATTGAGAAGAACTCGGTTTGCAGAAAGCAGGATGGCTTTGAGATCATAATGTTTAAGAGCACCATTTTTTTCAAATGCAAACCTGATTTTGAATCAGTGAGAGCTAGGTAAGTAGGGGAGTTCCTAGGTGCCAATTACTCTGAATCACTTTTACGTATTAAAATGTGGGTATTTGAAAGTCTTATGAGGAGGAAGAAGAGTTCAGTCCTTGCTGACAATGAAAAAATAAAATCAAAACTATTTTAGGAGTCAACGGAACAACAACTGCAGTTTTCAAAAAGGATTATTTCTGATTATGGTCAATCAGAAAAAAAAATCAAAGAATCATTTTCTTTTTAGGGAAGACCTTTGTTTTCTAACTAATTTAATTCCTTTTGAAAAATCTTTCCCTAGCATACAAATGCTGAGCTATCTATATTTTATCTCATTGGTTACTGTGCTGCTTTCAGCCTAACCTCAGTTAGCAGAGCTGAAGAAAAATTTAAAAAGCAAAAGAGTCTGGCAGGAGACTGAACCGTTCTCCCAGCATGTGCTTTCTGAACGGAGGGTGTGAAAGTAGCTGTAAGCTGGCAAAAATTTTGAAGCCATTCTGCATCTTCTGCAGCCTGCCTGGGGTCACTGTTTTCTCTCCTACATGACTGGCAGAAACTAAAGTGAAAACATAGTGGGCTGTCCACATAGTCCTTGAGCACAAATAAACTGAGTGTCCTTTCAGGACTATGCATTTGCGGGATCAAATATCTTCCTCATTTAAATTGGGGTTAAATGACACAGTGCAGGTGGGACATGGTAATTTTGTAACTACACAGGAAATGGTAACATTTCCCTCAGAACAGCTACAGAACATCTACCGTTGAATAATCCATTTTTCATATATTTTTTTTTTTTCCTGGTGAATGCAAGCAACATTCTACTTTGATCAAATGCTAACAAGAGTGTCAAGAAATGAAAAGTCCCCCCACTCCTGCACACAACATTTAAATAAATTAAATTAAGCTCAAGGAAGACTGCAATGTTTGACTTTTGCTGAATTGGGAGGTTGTAATCTATTAAAGCACTGGGTATATCTTATATCCTGTTGTAGGACTCTGCTCTGCTTCTGCTGAAGTCAGAATTCAATCAATAACTGCTATCAGATGGGAACCTTCCCCAGTTACATGCTTTTTTTCTCCCATACAGTGATATATGTGATCAATGGTCATTAGACAGGGTCCGCTATTCTGCACCATGGTGGTTAAAAATCCAACACTTCAGGGTCAGGCTTTACTCCATTAAAAAGTTATTTAAATAAGTGTTTATTAGATTTGAATATTCCACATGAAACAGCAAATGGATATTACCCCTAAAGTGTTGGCTAGTAGTTAAAAACTCTCCAAGTCCTGTATTTTTAGGCAATATAATCATTAACAGCCATGCCAAAAGAGACAAGTTGGCAGCATCTGATATGCTCATCTGATGTAGTCACATCAAACATCAGTACATATCTGTGAGGTAAAATGACTTCCAGAAAGTGAAAGAATAGAAATTCATGGAAAATTGTGAAAAAGTTTGCATTATGTTTCTCATAACATCTCTCTGGGAAACAAGATTTGTCTACACTTGTAACCACTCCAGTTAGCTGGGACAACTTAAATTTACATCCTTATTTACTTATACAGGTGTACACAAGATGTAACAGACACCAGTAATGAAATCAAGGAGATACATACACACACATATATATGAGAACATACAAATTCTTATATACTTAGGTGCATGTATGTATATACATAAAAGTAAATGCTAAAATGAACCACTTGACTGGTGTGTACTACGATAGGGATTTATTATTTTAAGTACTTTTTATTCTACTGTATTACAAGCAATTTGTACAATGGAACTTGACATGTTAAGTATCATTTCAGTAATTAGGTAATAACTGCACCAGTTCCTCAACAAATGCCTCCTCAGTTTGTCTTTGGCAGATTTTCTGATCTTAATTTCTTACTCAAGCACCTTAAATAGCATTCATGTGAAAGGAAACTGAAAACAAACAAAAACTTGGTCTTCAAATAATATTTTTTTCCTAGTTTATTTTTCTAGAAGTACAATGTTTGTATCTGTGGAATAAACCAGTGAGACTCATGGAGGAAATGTTTCATATTTCTATGTATGTCTCCACTAGAGGATCACAAAAAAAGTAGAGGATAAACAAACTCTTGACTTTCCTCTTTGCCAAGGTACTACTTTTCTAAAGGACCCAGCATATGTGTTATTTCTGACTCAGATCTTATACAGTGTTTTGAAACTGGACTGCACATTTGAATCATAAGAATATTCCAATTCAGGAAAACAACTGGCACAAAAATAGGAAATGCAGTATGTCATTATACTTCCCACTCTTCCTTTGCATGCTACTGCTAGTGTACCTTACTAAAGGGATTGATTTTAAAGAATGACAGAGTATCCCTCTGCCCTTTTAAATCTCTCCTTGGTCATAAATTCATATAAATGTAGTGAGGAAGGGGAGGCAAGGGGGGAAAGTAGCCTCCAAATATCATGCTAAGAAAAATACTAAGTTCATGTGCAACGATTTTGCAAAAGCAGCTGCAGTGTCAGGGCAGTCACACACAAGCCCTTTGCCTTCCTCCTTCAGCATTCATCCATTATTTTAAGCCTTACCCCATGAAAAGGCATAAGCTCATTTAAGAGTCCACACTGAGCCTTTGTTGAGCCATGAATCCAACTATATAACCAGTTTCAAACAGCCTCCACAGGAGTTACATTAGTAGCAGGAGTTGCACATGAAGCCAAATCCTGGCCAAGTGGTACCAAACATTCTATTTTCCTCCAAATCTGTATTTTTAGAAAGAACAACATGTTTTACTGAAAATGTGTAGTAAGCTGAAAATCAGCTTCAGATTCTTAGCTAACCAAGAAAAAAAGATCTTACAATGTGAAATAGTTAAAGATTACTATTACAGCTTCCGTTCTCCTGAAAGAAACACCTTGGTTTTCCCTCTGCCGGAACGAATTCATTGGGCATTTTCTCCAAGGACACATAGAGCTGCAATGGCTGATTCTTCCACTCTTTTCAAATACTACATAGAAATGTCATCGAGGAACTTTCCTAAAGCTTTATGAGAAAAAAAATCACACCACTGTGCTAGAGATACAAACAGAGAATTCAGTAATCAATATACTGATTAAAAGAGTCCTTGTGGAATTTTTTTTTTTTAACTCTAGACTTGAATCTGTTCCTTCCACTCTGGAGACCAACATGATTTCCTTTGTGCATTATTCACATTCATTGTTTCAGAAGCATGCATCTAATGAGACAGTGTGTTTTGCAAATGATGCAATATAAAGACTTCACTTTTCTGCCTTATTTAGACAAAAAGTAATGTAAATTCTAATTTTCTGATCTCATGCAGAATGTCACTCTGCTCTGTGCTCCAAGACCCAGATTATACTCACACTTAAATCTCACCATCTGATCTCCCACTGGAGAAACCTGCACTAGAACTGGAAATTGTTTCACAATTTAAATGTGCTGTGTTCCTCTAATGATACTATCAGAGACTATTTTAACATACTCATTTTATGTCTTTTAGCATCACTTTGACACCAAGTAATCAAAAAAGTGCATGAGTTGGGGACAATGCTAAATTAGTGGCAACTGATCCAAACGAAAAAATGAAAAAAAAAAAACAACCCTGCAGACTCCGGATCACAATTCACTCATGCATGCAAGGTAACAACAGATTGATTACTTTTTGGCCTCTTGGCACATTTACAGTTAAGTTGCTTCATTTGTAATGGAATCAATATTTCTAATTATGTCAATTATAGTATTAAAAATATAATGATCTACAGTGGAAGTGAAACAAGGATATAACCCAGTGTTCTGGATCTATTCCAGTACAGTTTTCAGCTCAAAATACATTCTTTATGCAAATAAAGAAATAGAAGCACAACACTGTTGGGCCCCAGGGACCTTGGGCAGTCATCTCACTCTAGCTTGGAGGCAGGCTCAAATCCATTCCAGTATATCCAGACATTCCCAACAGGTGTTTGTTCAACCCAGTCACTGAAAGATTGATTCTACAGTCACCTTTAAATAACCGATGCTTTTTAATACTCATTAAAGTAAATCCACCACTTTTTTCACCTCTGCTTCTGAACTGATATCCCTAATTTCCCATGTTCTAGAAAGGCTGTTTTTTGAGGTGATCTTGTGCAGCAGCCTTTTTTAATTGCTGTAACTTAAGAAGCCATTGATGTCTAAATGCCAAAATGTACAGAAGCACTTTCAGTGCGTGATGATGCAGGAGACAGCTATGGAGAACTCACTGGTTTATTCCACTGGGCTCCATCACGAGATTGCTGTGTCACAGAGCACCTTGGTGTATATAGAGCTTGACAGCACTTTTTCATGCATCTTCCACTCTGCACGCAAGAAATGGATGATAAGTCTTGATGGTTCCACCTCAAGTGATTTCACTGTAGCTAATGTATGGCCAAGGACTGAGAAAATCAGCTTGGCTGCACAGTATCTACAGAGGATTGACTGAAGGGGTTGGTTCAGGGGCTGTCTATAGTCTTCCCAGTGTAAAAGCTGGAGTTCAGAAAATTAGCCCGAGAAGCACATGAGCATGAGCATATTGTGGAGCAAGGTCATGCTGCCAGAACCAGAGAAACTGCAGATAAAGGTGAAGAAAAATACCATCAGAGAGCAAGCCACACCAAGGCACAGGGATCCCTGACTTGCTAAGTAACATCCAAAAGCAGAAAGACAACTGAACCAGGGGAAAAAAATCGTACATATTCATTATTTTGCCAAAACCTATATATTTCTAAAGCTAGTTAAAAGAGAAATGCTTTTGTGATCCTTACAAAATCGATGTTTACTGCTTTTTATAATGACAAATTCCCTAAGAGATAAATAGTAAACAAGGTGTTCGATGCCCACAACTCTCCTAGAGACATGGATAGGAAATATATGCACTCAGCACTGAAGAAAATTAAAACATACTTATGTAATGGTAAGGGAATTTACCAGTCTGCTGGGAAAAAATGGGTATTCATTTGTAAAATTTTCCTCTGCCCAGCCCAGTGCTTTTTCAATCCTGCAGCATTTTGAGCATGGATTACAATGATGGGCTGATTGTGGAAATGCACCCCCATAAACCCAAAATTGGTAAGTTCTGTGTCCCTTACAGCTGTGGAGGAGAGCAGTTACACACTGGATTTAGTGTCACATCTACACCTGGCTCACTGATGCCTCACACTCTGTGTCCGCATCACTAGAATTCAAAATGAAGATCCGTCCAAGGGACTGATCTCAGATAGCCTGATAGGGAAATACCTGGCTTGGCATAATTATTTTCACAACATATAGATTAGTCTGAGTACTTAAATTCTGCTTGTGAGTTCCTAACTAACATTCCTTGACTGCAGAATTTCTAATTACGAGTATTACCATTTCTAATCTCCTGAAGCTCTGCCTGCTGTGTCTGCATCTGAGTCATCACATTAAAGGCCCTCTGTTGTCTCACTGCATTCTTCTCAGGCCTTCAAATGTTAATAAACTAGAATAACAAAACTGGAGGATAACAGTAGGGTGATAATACATTTCAATTTAAATTTAAGGCTTTTTAGTAGTGGAGGACACCTGAAAACTAGTTTGGGCTTAATATAGGGAGCTATCTCAAAGTACTGAGATTTTCTCATCAGACAACAAAGAACCTGGGAAGGAAGGAAGGAATGCAGGAAGGCAGGAAGGCAGGAATGAAGGAAGGAGGGAAGGAAGGAAGGAAGGAAGGAAGATCACCAACAAATTTAGATTAAACATAGAGAGTAGAGTGCCACTAAAATAAATAAAACACACTCCCTATATTTGAGCTCCCTGCTCTTTGCCAGCCTTTGGAGTGGTCTGCATACCACTCAAGAGACACTCACACCAGCTTTTAGGTACTTCCAAACCCAAAAGACAATGAAGTGATATGGAACAGAAAGCATAAAGTACTTTTGAACTTGTGACAGTAAAGCCTTATGGTATGAAAATGCAGTAAGGCAAATGCAATCTAACTCTGGCACAAATCAATAGAATCTAACTGCAGGGAGAATATTGATGTTATTACACAGTTAATCCATGGCTGAATTGGTCTTAGTGAATTGTTAATGTTCTTTCTAAAACAAACAGGCCAGGTAATTTTGCTCCTTTTGTACCTTGGCAAGCTCCTTTCATTACATCTCCACATCTCTCTGAAAAAAGACACACCATGACTAGTTTTTAAATCTATAAAGCAAAAAAACCTCTACAGTGAGGAAGAGGAACAGCAGAAAATTATATTTCACATGAGTAAAATACAGCCTGCCAAGAGGAAAAATGTTTTAATATGTCAATGCTGGGTTGTGGATTTGGAGTGCCAAAATTATTAAGGTCAGAATGCTGCAGTGAGTGGCAGGTGTTACATCCACCCAGTGCACACTCATGCACCTCACTGTACACAGCACTGATCAAAGGCAGCCTTGAAAGGGCACATTACAATGAGATCATCTTTCAAAGAGGAAAGAAGAGAACTTGTGAAAAGTAACTGGCCAAATCCTCCATTATCAACGAGAGAGAAATGCCTGATCCTTTGATGACAGGCTTACTTGAACTGGGAGCGAACAGAGAGCTTCTGCAGTGCCTCTTGGTGAAAATGCCTTAGGAACAATGCTGCCACTTCTACTCCCCACCTGTAGAACTCAAGGTGACCTGGCCACCTCTGGGGACAGGCAACACTGGATAAAAACATACCTACTCGCTTGTCCTGACCCTGTCTCAGTCCTCACTGAAGTGATTTCAAACACTGGAACCACACATTCAGTCACTAAAGCAGCTTTACACAAGTCATGCCTGGGGCCTCATTCTGGACTAACCATGGGGGCTGCCTTTAGGAGCCACCCATCTTGCTGCTGACAACCCAAGACAGGAAGCTCAGTCCAGAAGACTAGAAAACTGACCTCTGGTGATGTCAGAGAAGGAGGAAGAACTGGGGGAAAATATCAGTCTGTGTAATTTCATTTGTCACCACGCCGGAAGTTTTATTTGACCCTCGGAATTCCTGCGAGTGTGAGTGGAACTTCGTTGGGTCCCCTTTTGCATTTTTTTTTTTGTTTTATCCTTTCCTTCCCGTGTTGGGTTGAGTTTTCTGGGTAGAATGGGTGGAAGATTAGCCTGCCCAGAACAAGAGGTGTATTCCCAGGTCAAAAATAATCTTAGACTGGGAAATTTACGTTTTTCCACGGGAAATTTAAAATGTTTTGTACGCTGGTAGTTTGAGTATTTCCCGGATGTCTCTACAGCTTCTGTCCCGTCTCCTGGGTTCTGGGATAATATTGGGGAAAAATTAACTCTGCTTAGGCAGAGCGGGGATAGCTCAGTAGGAAGATTTTTCCCTTTGGTGGTGGTAATATATAAATCAGTTCAGATTTCAGAGACTGGGTTAAGAGAGTTGGGGAATTCGGGATCCCACGTGTCTGCTACCCCTCTGTCTCTTCCCCCTCCCTTTGTCCCTTGTCCCCCTGTCCCTCAGAAGAAATCAGAAGATGCACCACTTCTGAGTCTCCCCCGTCCCCTCACCGAGCTGGGACTGATCACCCCGGCTCGGACGCTTTCCCAACCCTCACCCTGACCCCCCAGTACCCCGCTGTGTCGACCCTAGTGAGTAGTCAAGATGGCCAACGCCTCGTGGCTGACAACGCCACAGGGCCGCCTTCTCCTACTTCGTATCTTCCCGCGCCTGCCGAAACCTCGGGCCCCTCCCAAGCCCCTCCTCCTGCGTCACTCGGAGCTCCCACATCGGAACCTGCCCCCGCGTCGGTCCGTGTAATGCCGTCGGCCCCTCCCCTCTCCGCCGGGACCCCCCCCATCGACCGCGGGCNCTACTTCGTATCTTCCCGCGCCTGCCGAACCCTCGGCCCCCCCCCAAGCCCCTCCTCCTGCGTCACTCGGAGCTCCCACATCGGAACCTGCCCCCGCGTCGGTCCGTGTAATGCCGTCGGCCCCTCCCCTCTCCGCCGGGACCCCCCCCATCGACCGCGGGCTCCACCCTCATCCACGCCCCCTTCCGCGATGATCCCGCCCTGAGCCACCACCCCACCCCCGCCCCGGCGCCTGCGTTGCCGGGATCGCGAATGGGAGCGGCGGCTCTCCGGTGCCGTGGGTGCGGGCGGCGGCCACCCGGGGGGAAGCCCCCTCCGTGATGCAGCCGCGGACCCGCGCCGNGCCGCGGACCCGCGCCGGCTCCGTGCGGGACCGGCGGGACGGCGCCGGCCGGGGAAGCGCGCGGCCCGGCTCGCTCCGGGGGTTTCAGCGAGGAGCTGCAGTCCCACACGCTGCTCAGTGCTGGCGCAGCGGCTGCACAGATCCCCGTCTCCTCCCTTCCCCACGCGGCCGGGGCCGGAAGTCAGGGCGGCGCCGACGGAAGGAATCCATCTTGGATTCCGCCGGTCCTCATCGGCGGTGCCGGCCCCGTCGTGCCCGGTCCCGGGACACCTCCTCCTCCTTTTCGGAGGAGGGAGAGAGTGATCTCTCGGAGATCCAGGACCACTGGGCAGAGATACGCAGACAGGCAATGAAAGGCGGGGACTGGGAGCTGGCAGCTAGGATGGATGTTAGAGCTGCACCAGTAATCTATGATAGAATGGGGGGCAGCCCCCGGTTGGAACCCATTGCATACCAACAGTTAAAAGAATTCTGTAAAGGAGAGAAGGATTTTAGACGGGATTCCCCCTACTTTAAGAGCTACCTTCACCGCAAACACCCTGATCCCACACGATATAAAAAACATGGAATGCCTCCTCTCCCCTGCAGAGTACATGCTATGGGAGAGGATGTGGAAAAAGCAGTTATGGGACCTCGCTCAAAGCTGTAAGAGGGATCCTAACAGAAAAAACTTTACGTTAGAACATCTTTGCGGTGAAGGCAACCTACACAAACCCCAGGATCAAGCACAGCGCCTTTCTGAATTGGTCCTGGGAGATACTAAACGGGCACCTGAAAAAGCTTTGCTTCTCATGCCACGTGACTCCACCCCCTTGCATAATTTCTCCACCATAAAGGAGGCAATTGATGAGTCTTTCATCAAATTTATTGATCGGCTTAAATATGCGATTGAGAAACAAATTGACCAATTAGAAGTCCAAAAAACGTTATTATGTGCATTGGCAATGGCAAATGCAAATGAAGCCTGTAAAAAAATCCTCCGGGCTCTGCCTTTGGACCCCGCCCCTCCCATGGATCAGATGATAGAGGCCTGCACCAAATTGACTTCTCTGGAGGCGACTATCACCCAGGCTGGTTCAAAATGGGTGGTGGAAGCACTAGCAATTTCTAACAAGATACAGAAAGAGAAGCCAAGGTGCTTCACTTGTGGCAGCTTTAAACACCTGATTAAAAACTGCCCTGATCCAAAAGATGCTAACAAAAATGCCAAGTCTGTCCCCCCAGACTGTCCCACATGCAAACACCGCCACCAGAAGCACTCGGGAAACGGACAGTAGAGCGTGATATGGCCCCGCGCTTGGACACAAAACAGAGAGCCATCTCCCTCCACCATGCTTCCTGTACAAAAGATCTTACGGACAGACAGAACTGTAAGCAAGCAGAGAC
>VZTE01004530.1:0-33543 GCA_013397775.1 Eulacestoma nigropectus
TGGTCCATGAGGATGTGTGTGCACAAGAAAACAATAGGAATAAGAAGCAATGTCTTGAGTCTTATTCTATACATTTATAAATCTTGTTCCTATTTCTATTACAAAGCCTTTGTTGTCTTTACCAGAAGGTACATAATTTGGTGTATTTGAATAGACTTAACAGTTCAAGCACGTCAGTCCACTTGCACTGTTGCCACAATAAACTATTCCCCATGAAGCAACACCACTGAATCTGTGCAGCCCAACATAACAATTTAACTACGGACAGTCTCACCTGGGCCAGTATTTTTGTTCTTAGCATATGCTTGCTTATGTCACTTTTATTCTTCAGAGATTATTTTGGCATCTAGCGGTATTAAGGTAACTGTCAAACCTAATCAAATCTAAACTGTATTTACAACAATTTGAAGAGAATTCTTTCATTGTAATCACTGAAAAAAATCAGGACACAAAATGCAGAACCTGCATTCCCTGTTCTCTACAAATGTCCCGTCTGGTCCCCCATATTGCTTCTTTCTTGCTCTGTTCCTCAAAATTTGCATTCCTGATTGCACAGTGATGCTGTGAGCTCAGCAGAGAAAAAGGGAAGTGCTGGGCAGTTGGGGTACTCAACACAGACAGTGTGTCTGAGGGAAGTCTAACATCCAGGTATCATATCTCCTAGGTGACTACTCTAATGAGGCTATTAGCAAAAACTTGTATCATCACCCAGAACATCCTTATTGTCTTCTTACATAAACGTATATTTTATTTTTTAGATTAGCCCAGTATATTCCAAGTAGGCTCTCAGTCTACCTAACAAACCAGGACCTTCTAGAAATGCTTATTTTGGGGATCCCACTGTTAGTCCAGCCAAGACACTGACTGTGTAAAACCACATAATAACACAGGTTTGGATATGTGAAATAGCGGGCTGGGGGGTGAATCTGACACCTGTGGTGCAGCATTTTACTGGTCAGGTGTGCTCTTTTTTCCCAGGTCTTGGACTGCATTTGCTTCAGTTGCATTTTAAGTACATGAGGAATGCTTTACATCTTATGTTTTCTCTAGAAATATTCTTATAACACAAAATGAATTAATGTTGAGTGTCTGTTCTTCCTGCTAACAGCATATAACAGATTATAGAATACCAAGAAACTGTCCTATCATGAAACAAGTACTGAAATTTATGGACACTACTTATTTTCATCCCGATACCACAGCAGTTGTCACATAATAACTTTGTATCTCACTTTTCATCTCACTTTAAGTGAGCTCTAGATATTTGCTCCTGTTTTCACATGCAGCTGAGTGCATGCATTAACGCAGGTAACGTTAATCCAGTATGTGAATTTATCAAAAACTGGAAAAAAATTGTAAGTTTACCTACATATTGAAATATATTCAGTTAAAGACAAGGTTTCCAACAGTTCAGGTCCCAGATACAGATTTTTCATTATGTAAGTAGTAATAAATACACAGAAACAAGGCATAGTACACATAAACCTTAGATTTTATGCATGCTATTTTACATCAGGTACCTACACTATTACTTCTACCAAACTGCAAAATAACATCTTGTGCCCCAATACTAGACTAAGAAGTGCAAACATATTACTAGGAAACCAGTTTCTCTCCCCACTCTGCTGCAACAATTTCCATGGCAGCATCAAATTACTAACAGTTTCTAATAAAACCACAAACTTTTTAGGGAAAAAGTACCTTGGCCAATCCCTCAAGTAAGTTCATGCTGATAGACTGCTGCAATGGGACTCTGCATTACAAAAACTGTTCCTAACAAAGGAGGACAACTTCCTATCCTCATTGAAGAATGAAATAATAATTAAATCTATGTGCAAGTGAATCAGATAGATTTTGAAGTGTAATCAGGAAAATAATTGCAGTTGGAAAGATTAAAAATCGCTATTTCATTGTGAAATCCCTTTCTTGCTACCTTTCAGTGTTCTTGCTACCTGTTCAATGTTCTGCCTACTCAGAGACCAGATTGTGTTGTCTGCTAAATTGACAAAAAGTGTAATTTTAGAGTTCAGATGGTGTGGAGTTTGTGGTTTTTTTTTAGAATTTAGAAGGTTTTACTTTCTTCTAAAGGCTGATCTAACTCTCACCCTTATATACTGCTAGGATTTACTTGGAATAGCGTTGTTTTTAATTTGGAAAAATGCACAGGACAGAGAGAACAGACCTTTGAAGTATTAGAGCAACCACACCAAAATACTGTAATCCCAGAAGTTTTGCTATGCATGCACCTCCTGGACCAGGTAAGTTACTGCTTCAGCATATTTCAATGCTGAAATACTTTGTGCAGAGGGAAATCTTGCTGTCAATTTCTAGTCTCCTATCAGACATTAAAGTGTCTTAATCTCTTTAAATTAGAGACATAACTGACCAAGCCATTTGTTTGAAAGGAAATGGCAAATAATTATATATTTACTGTGTAGAGCATAAAATTAGTACTTTTGGCTCAATGCTTGCAGCTGAATTAGCCCACAAATGAGCTTTCACTGTGGTCTAATAAAATATACAAAAGAAAATACTGTAATCAGTTAAGGATTAGAATTTAAAGCACTGGCATAATAAAGTACCTTGAATGACATTATTTTTGTCACAGTGATGTGAACAATAACTTAAGAGCTTGGCTCTCCACTGAGACTGCCTGCTGCCAGTGGGATGAGCCTTCAGCTAAACTGTCTTTGTGCTGTAAGGAAGTGAACAGCTCCAAATTTAGCTGTTTCACTATTTCAATTAAAAACATAATTGCAAAAGTGGCCTGATTCACTCTGCTTCTTTTGCAATCCCACCAAAGCCACCTGCCCACTGTACAGATTTCTCTACTACCTGCTCTCCTGTTCCTACTACAGATTTGCTCAAGTGAAGGCTCTTGTTTTCAAATGATGAATATTAAAGTTTTGCAAGAAAGGGGCTTTTTGCTTGAATGTGGAATAAAATACACCC
This sequence comes from Eulacestoma nigropectus, assembly GCA_013397775.1. Lineage (NCBI taxonomy): Eukaryota > Metazoa > Chordata > Aves > Passeriformes > Eulacestoma > Eulacestoma nigropectus. The sequence goes on from VZTE01004530.1 coordinate 2,953, forward strand.
AAGGAAAAAATAATTTCATGGCTGGTATGAACCCTCATTATTCCTCTGTATTGCTGCTTTTTGTAACTGTTCATTGTACTCCTGCAAGATGTGCAGTATTGATAAGAAGGGTGAAAAACGCTAATAGAGAAGCATCCTGAGAAATCAGTCGTTGTTATGAACCCAACAGATGTTAGTTTTCTCTGCTCCCTGAGGCTAAGGAATTATTTATTTATAGAATGTAAAACTTAAATTGACAAGTATCTTATACTGAGGCTTCGAAAAATCCCGTATTCTATTTTACCTGTATATGTACTGCACTAAGAAAAGGGCAAACCTGCTTATATTGAAATCTAGGTGGAAATTTCATTAACTTTTCATTTGAAACTAGCTTTTCCTGGTTTCAAAAAACCTGGCCTTTTGGTCAGCTCTACGTAAATCTGAGGAGCTGCCAGCTGAACCACCCATCATAACAGGAGAAATATAATGGCTTGGATCTGCAATGTTTTGCTGATGTAACTCAAGTTATCTTTGAAAACCCACCAGATTAATTTTACTCTTTTGCCTCTTGAAGTCAAAGGATATTTTGCTGTCAACTTCAATGGGGCCAGACACTGTATCAAGTATTTAAAGTGATAATATATTTCATGAGTGAAATGTGCTTTGAAAAACTTTTGCGTGGAGTTGGAAAGACACATCATTAATACTTATAATATTCAAAACACCTTAAGGAATAACAAAATAACACTGCATTGATTCCAAAACTTCAATTTTCTTTCCTGTCTTGGAAGAAGAGATTTCATAAATAATGTAAGAAAAATATGTGCAAGAAGATAAGCGTTCCATAATCTAAATTCATATCTCTTTGCATAACAAGTGACCACTTAGAAAAATGCCACATATGAATTTCAGTAATGCTTTTGAAACTGTCAGTGCATTGGAAAAAAAGAAAAAAAAAGTATCCTTTACATATTTGAAATTTTTGTTAAGGATTTGGGAAAAGTCAGGATGCTTGGGCTAAAGTATTCAATCTTTCTCTGCATTGTAAGAGATAGATTTCTATCAAAGATACATTTTATTAGGAAATTATCTATTTTCTCTCTTGGCATGAACATCTGAGCATATCATCTGGAATTTTGTGCAAAGCCAAAATGTGATATAAAGCCTAGTTGTTTTCCCCAAGATGGGAGGCTGGTTGATTGGACTCACACAATTAGAAACATAATAACATTGTATTTCAGAGAAGAATGATAGTTTTTTCCCACAAATTATATTTCAGGACAGACACAGGGAATAAAGTTAAAGCCCTTTTCAATATTGGTCTGTGCCCAGCCTGTTATGAATAGCAAAACTGGATGTCAGTGTTTTTCCTATGCTTTTGTACAAAATACAGGTTGTCTAAGAATTACTGGAGACTGGGTCTCATTACACTCTTGTAATACTTCCACTGGCATCCTGGGCCATGAACTTCATAGATACATGCACTTATAAGCTAATTTTACAACCAGCTGTAGCTTGAAACTATGTATTTGCCCTCTGTGACCTACATGGTAGATACATGCACAAAGATAAGCCTCAATAACAGCAAGACTAACTTAAAAATGGTTATATATGAACTTTAAAAGAGAAAGATGAGCTGGTAGGGAGGAATGAGAGATATAAAAAAAAATCACAAAAAATGAAAGAGATAAACTTAAAAATTCAAAATACTTGGCTTTCTTCTCTGTTTTTAAACACAGTAACAGATAACAATTCTAAAACTAGGTATCTGTTATTTGAGCAAGATAAAAAAATATCCATTGGAAGAATTTAGGAGGGCAAAATACGCTCACACAATCTGAATTTACCAGGTCATCAGAGCTATTATTAATACTCTTTCAAAATTGTGTAAGATCAAAGAATAATAGAATCACAGAACAGTTTAGTTCAGAAGGAACTTTGAAAATTCATCTAGTCCCCCCCTGCTGCCATGGACAGGGACACCTTCCACTAGACAAGGCTGCCCAAAGCCCCATCCAGCCTGCCCTTGAACACTTCCAGGTTGGATGGGGTATCTGCACCTTTTCAGGGCAACCTGTTCTAGTGCCTCACCACCCTCACTGTGAAAAATGTCTTCCTTATATCCAGTCTAATTTACCCTTTTTCAGTATGAAGCCATTTCCCCTTGTCCTGCTACTAAAAGCAGGTTTAAAGTGATTATATTGTGCTTGACTAGGATTTGCAGTCAACCTGCTCTTCTGAGTTTAGGGTATGAGGAGTGACCTCTCAAGACCTCTTAAACTCTGCTTGCATTACGGATTCATACAAATTGTGTTTCTCTCCAGTTGTGTAAGCTGAATTTTATCCTCAGTAGCACTTGGGCTGTTTCTAGTGTTCACTCCTATGAGAGCTTTGACTAAAAAGAAATTTCTGCTACTTTCACACAGAAAAAACCCTCAAACTTTTTCCTAAAAGGAAAACAGAAATGCTTAGGCAATACTAACGTTACTGTGGAAAACCCAAGGATGTTAAAAAAGATTTGCAGCCACCATCCTCTAGACCACTCAGCATCTCAGCTATATGCAAAGTTGACATTCTTCCTTCGTAAGTAAGTCCTAACTTTTCTGACATATATTAAATGTTGACATATGGTGACAAAAGTATTGCCAGCAAGAGCAGTACCTGAATAATTCAACAACAGAGTAATGGCCAAAGAAGCTGAAAGAAGTCATATTTAAAGTAGATGTTAAGGATATATTCTTGGAGTTTTTTCTACAGTGATGTCACCTGACACTGTGCCACTTGCTGTCTGCCAGCATGAATAAAAATAAACACAGTACACTACTGCATTTATTTCAGTGATAAATAAGGTTACTTTTCTGATTTCTTAAGTGAGGTTTTGACTTTATCCAATACTTCTAGTGAGACCGATTGAGCAAAATACCTCCCAGAAGTAGTGGTTGCTAATTTGATAAGATTAAATTTCTGGTGGAGGACAAAATTTTTGATCGTTAGCTTGTCTATTAATTCAGATTTTCTGAGAAAAATGTGGGGTAATTTGAATGCTTGCAGTATGTATCTCTAGCATTTCACAAATAGTCAGTACAGTGATAAAACTAGAAACTAATAGCAAAGTTAAAATGAAATATGATGGTTGAATAAGCGCACAAATTGTTTTCCTACAGATTTCTAAATTCTCAAGAAATCAAGGGTTCTCTGCACAATATGTGGAGGTAGATATGTCTTAAGTTAATTTGTAAGTTTGTTCTAACTATTCACTATATGAAAAAATAATATTTATGACAACATGTCTATTTTGAAAGGCCTGGCTTAAAAACCATTGAATTTGGTGATAAATGTTCTGACTTACTTTGAAACATGTTGTGTTTGTTGCTTGAATATTCCACCTACAGAGGCTAAAAGACAGCATTTCAAAATTTGGGAAGAAAATCAACAGGTTCATTTGGCCCATAAGCAAACTTGAATGGGATTTGTTCTCATTTCTGTCAGTCAATATGCTACACAAGAATAAAGTCGTGTTATTTGCTATACAAGCAGATACTATTTAAGAAGGTGTAAAAGCCCTGTGTTTTGTTACACATCTATGGGACCTGGTACCTTCAGAAATCCTTCCAGCTATTGCCAAATGGACAAAAGGCTCATTATCTATCTATCTATCTATCTATCTATCTATCTATCTATCTATCTATCTATCTAATCTCTCTCTGTATATATCTATATCTATATATCTCACAGTCAGTATGTGATAGGTATCTAAAAACTAATCTGTCTGTGAAAGAGAAACCTGGGAACAACATTTATTTTTGGTGAAGGTGCAGGGACTAGTGCACCTCTTGTCATTTCTCCTCTGTCTTGGAATGAAGCTTCCAAATGACAAACATAACAAGGCACTTACCTTGCACTGAAAAAAATGGGGTTTAGATTTTTTTTTTTGTAAAGGAATTTAATTTCTAAAATAGAGACTTCACAGATATAAAAACTTTGAGAGTCTCCTCTTAAGCCTACAGCTATAGATTTGGAATGATTAAAACAGACTGCAGCCACAAAATTCTGGAGATCCTGAATTCCCAATACAAAACAGTCTCTTGGCCTGTAGCATGTCATCTTCAATGCATCCATTTATTGTTATTAGAGTTAACTGGCAGTTTAGTTACCGAAAGAAACATCTTCCTGTACACAGTCCTTTCATGACACACAAATACTTACACATCAGCTTATACATTCTTCCACATAAAATAGTTTTTCTTTTTGCAAAGCAGTTCTGGTAATGATTAAACATATAGTAACATACATTCCCAGAATGTGACAAACACAAAATCCAAGTGTAGCCATGTCCTAAAGTCCCTGTTTAGCTGAAGTATTAGTGACCTTTTAGGCTGGTAGATCCTGGCCCAGTGTGAATGCAACCTATTCAGCAGAAAGGTCAGCAGCTCGTTTCTCATGGTCACCAAACCCTGGGTTCAAAACCCTTTTAGTCCTCACTGTCCACTGTTTGCTCTTGAACAGGAAGGAATTACTTACTTCATAAAGTCTAATGGCTGTTGAAACAGCTCTGTATGCATGACTGGGATATTGCCTACTGCTGACAGCCTGCAAAATAATTCATTTTCTGAGGCTGACACTTCAGTTACTGTAGATGTACAAAGGGAAGAAAAAGATAAATTACTTTAAACTAGATGAAATTGAGGTTTATTTGGCAAGGGATTACAAAACGGTGGCTATTTTTTAAGGAGAAAAATAGGTTTATTCATAGAATCATAGAACCATTTGGGCTGAGGCACACAATGACCACCTACAGCTAAGTTTCACAGAACTTACATGCTTTTCCCATCACAGATGTAAAGAAGGATGCTATGAAAAACAATGAGAGCAAATTTTCCATTTGAAGAACATGGAGCAGAGTCAAAGAGATAAAAATAACTCACCATTTGAGCTAGAGGGACGAGACATGTGTATCCCTGCACCATTTTAACAACTCCCCAGAAATACATTTATGGAGATTTACCAAATAAAGCTATCAATCATGTACTTAGGCTAAAGTAATCATGCAGTTTTGCTGGAACTTTGGGCAATAGCTTGAACTTGTGTTAAATCATTTATTCCCTAGAATTACTTAATAGGACCATCAGGGAAAAGCAAATGAAACTCTTCTCATCATGCATTTCCCTCAATTTCTCCAAGCAGACAGTAAGAGGCACTATTGCCATTTGTCCCAAAGCTTTCCTTGGGGGAAGCTTACCTTGGGGAAGAGACATTTTAGCCTATGCAGAGGTACTGAAAGGAAACACAGAGTAGCAGCCCCAGCCTCACTGGTTTCTGGCAGTACAGACTTCTCTCTGCACTATTTAGCTGGTGGCTCTCCAGAGCCTTTCTCAGCCAAGTGGAGCTGCACCTGCTCTCCATTGCAAATAACCACAAGAGCAAAGCCTCCCTGTTGCCAAACTCTTAAACCTGTGTTTTTGTTCTCTAGCTCAGTGTAACACCAAATGGTCTGTGTAACAGGAGCAATTCCTGTTGGTAATTAGTTATTTTCAAGTTGGTTTCTAGAAAGCTCTCTTTTCCTATGAGAAATCCTGCCACCCATGAGCAGAAACTTGAAATGTCCCTTCACAGACTGCCTTTAGGTTTTAGAGCTCTGCCTGCCAGCAGCCATCTCACTATTTTGATGTGGCCTGGTCTAGATTGAATATTAAGAAAGTCTTTCAATTCACTATATTGGCAATCAAGGCCAAGGATATCTGTGCACTGAAAAACCTTGTGGTTTGTGCATTTTTGTTAATCCTTTATTACTTTGGATGGCAGATCCATAAAAGTTTAGGCCTTTTCCCTGTCTTATACAGCAATGTATATTTAGCAAACCTAGTACCTCCTAAATTGCTGCTCAAGTGATTAATATTTAATCAGTCTTAGCCTATAAATAAATAAAGAAAGCCCTCAGTGTCACTGCACCTCGAAGAGCTACTGTTCTAATCTAGTGATGGAAGACTGCTTTTTGAAAGCAAGAATATTATGTTTAATCTGACACGGAGGCACTCAGTTGTCACTGTACTGCTTCTAAATTAAGCAACTTCACTGGAAACTGGTAAATTCACAGAACATTTCTACAGAGTGAGAATTATGAAACAGCAGATTTAAAAAGTAGATGTAGTATTCAGCTTTTTTTTAAGGTTTTATAAGAAGTACTGAAGCCTGAGAAAGATGTGAGCAAGCTCATAGGCTTCTCACATGGTTTGCGTATATTCAGTCTGGTGACTGACCTCTTTTTACCTTGGATCCTCTTCAGATTTTAGGTGCTATTTATTTACCTCAGATAATATTCCAGTACTGAATACCAGGACTCTCTTTTTCTCTATCTCTTTTTCACAATCTCTGTATGCATAAAACATCAATGTACTTGTTGAATAGATGGTTAATTTTGTCTCTTCAGTATATGAACAATTTAATTCTCCTTATTTTTTTCCTCTTCCATCTTACTGTATTTGCAGTTTTCTACTCTTGCATGTCATGTTTTGCACATGGTCTTGAATTCAAATCCACTTTGACAAATGACAGTGTTTTATTTTAAAGGATTTGTGAGCTTAAATCCACCATCTCAAATATACCTTATAGAGATTTTAATTTTTCTTGGATGAGAAGAATATGTTTTCTACTAAAAAAAATGCTGCAATGAAGCATGCTGCAGAATTGATCATTATATTTGCCACAAAAAGCCAAATGCCAGATTAGTTTTTCTCCTTTATAAATCCTTTTTTTTTGGTGCTAAACAAACTCCTATCTTGATTTGCTTAGATATTTACTAATGGAGCAACAGGTGTCAACAGCTGAAGGTGCACTCCTTCCCAAACTCAATCTAGTTTCATTAATAATGCAAGTTTATCTGAGGAAGCTGTTCCCAAGTACTCTACATGCTGCCAGCTCACTGAATGCATGCCTGGACTGCACAAAAGCAGTAAATTTCAAATAAGATTGAAAAAATATTGCTTTTTTTCTGGAAGCCTTAGCATTAATCCCTCTAACAAAAAAATGAACACATAAGATTTACTAGAAATTTTTAAGCAAAGATTATACCTTTGTGTTCCAATGGAGATCTGGTATTTCATATTAAATCTTAGCAATTTAATGTTTTTCTACTAAAAAATATAGAAGTGAAGTAAGAAGAAATAACTGGAGAATCACAGAATCATTAAGGTTGAAAAAGATTTCCAAGATCATAGAGTCCAGCCTTTGACCAAACACCACCATGGCATCTAAACCCCAGCACTAAGTGCCACATCCAGTCGTTTCTAGAACATCTCCAGGGATGGTGAGTCCACCACCTCCCTGGGCAGCCTGTTCCAATGCTTAACCAGCCTTCTGGTAAAAAATTCTTTCTGATGTCCCATCTCAACCTCTCTTTGCACCACTTGAAACTATGTTCTCTGATCCTGTCACTCGTTGCCTGGGAGAAGAGGCTGATGCCCTCTTGGCTACAACCTCCTCTCAGGTAGCTGTAGAGAGTGGTATGTAGAGAGCCTCTCATTCTGGACAGCACTGTAGACTAGCCACCCAGCAGATAATTCTGCTATCTGCTAAGGATAACTCACCTAATCATATTTCTAATAAAATTTATTTAGTATTTTTCAGTTCAACTGTTGCCTGATTTGTGTCAATCTTCCAAGTCAAATAACATTCAGGGGAATGAGAAAGCCACTATGTACTACACAAGGTCAATCTTGTGTTTTACAAGAGGTTTCTGTGGTACTAAACTGAAAATTTCTTTTATTTTTTTAAGTTTGCTGAAATCTTTCTCTGTACAGAATACATTTTTTATTTCCAATATATCATAGATTAACCATTACAACAGCTCTAAAGTCTCACTTAGGGAATTGTTCCAAAGCTGTTGAGAGACGAAAAGTGAAATCTTAAAATACTCTCAAGCTGGGGAGGTCATTCTGCTTCTGAAGTCTGGTAGTTTAGCTCAAGGTTTTATCCTGACAATAGCATGTTCTTCTTCAATCTTTTTCTGTCTTTTTCCTTTTTATTTAGAAATTTAGGACAGCAATTTTATATGCCAAGGTAATTAAATGTAACTGTGGGCTATGATTGTGAATTTATAAAATAGGCAATAAATCAGGTGATAAAAGAGTAACACACCTCCAATTGTGTTGCATAAATCTAGGTTTCACGTGCTTTTCCATTCCATTCTGGTATACCTCGTTTCCAAACTGAACTGAAACATATTTTTCCAGACTAGACACAGAGAATACAATGACAAAGCATGGTAAAGGAGTTCCAATTTACAGAGGGCTGGACAGTCTAGTTACAATTCGTTGATGGTTGCTACTGACTATCAGCAGCAAGTCTAGCTTAAAATAATTTTTGTTGAACAAAACAAATTACAGATGAATCCTGCTGAGTCCATTAATCCATAGTCACAAAACACTGATACATCTTAGGTTCCTTTTAAAAGACGTAATAATTATTTAATAGGTGCATATCCTACAATGATTCTATTCTCATTCTATAAGAATATTTCTAAATTTTAAATTGCATACTGATTACATAAAGGAAGTGTCTTTTCTCTTTGTCCTTGTGAAAACAAGCAAAAAACCCAATCCTAAAATAGATTTTGTGATAGAAGGTACATATGCCATTTTTAAAGTTTCCTCTCATTTATATGAGAAAGAAGATCAAGTCCTTTAAAAATAATTAAAACCTGTGTATTTTAACCAGCAGCTTTTATAAAACAGTCTCAGGAGAATTTGAAAGCAGGGTGCAGGAGTACAACAAAGGAAGAGAGAAAAAACAATCCACCTGCCTAATCCACCCAGCAATGATGCAGAACTTCATACTCAGAACTTGGTACAGTCTCAGAAATTTTAAATTAGCAGCTGGCACTATCCAGTTTTAAAAGAGAAAATGAGTGGGGGAGAATACAGAACATTTTCTCTTTCATATTTGTTTTTCTTTGTTCAAAACAGATTTTATACTGTACCCAAGCTACAGTTGAGTGACCTGAGCACCCAGAAGAGCATGAATTAAAGCAGGCAGAGGAGAGATGAGAGGAGCTGTGGAAGAGTACTCAACAGCAGGAGAGGCACACTGGACAGAAGCCAGGCAAATTACAGCAGAGGAAAGAGGAGAGAAACCCCCAACCTATTCCCAAAATACCAAGGTGATATCTTCGGTTCTGAGAAAACCAGCTCATGGGAAGAAGCATGGACACAAAGGAGTCTTAATGGGAAATGTCAGAATGTCCTAATTCCGAATGCTAAAGTCTGTGACGTTATAAACTCCCAAAGCAGAGCAAAGGGAACACTGTAGGAATTTTGCTGGAGTAACGCTGTTTTAAAATGGAATCTGTATAATGCAGTAATCACACATGCGTGAACTCTGCCCTCCTTCAGGTGCAAAGTCAAAGACAAAAATCCCCGTTTATTGCGCAGTGTGAATTCCCTAAATACCCCCACAGAACAGGATATAACATCATGTAAACAGGAAAGATGCTCACCACAGTGTCTCCCTATCACCTGGAGCAGTACACAGACATTGCCTATTATGGTAACAGGTAAACAATACCCTATAAGGTCACAAACTACAATCACCACTTCTCACAGGTCCAGCTTTGTCCACAAGCCACAAACCTCTCTCCACCCATCCCCGGTGACCTGGATACAGTCCCAGGGTCACCTCCGGGCCCAGGAAAGAGGCTGTCTCTCCAGCCTTCTGGGCTTATCTCTCTGTCACCACATAGTGTAACCCAACAGTATAATGTTTATGGGGATTGATATTTTCCAATTTGTAGTTGAACTGTGTTATACATAATTGTTTGTAAAAGCAAAAAAGGCTTCAGTCAAATTGCAAGCTCCTGTAATATAAGTGTTAATTGAGCCTATATATATCATAACCTTTGAGGCCTCTTCATGTGATGTCTGATCATTCATTTTACATGCTTAGTTCACATGAGTACTGGAAATAAAATATTTTGGATTTTTGCTTTACAGTATTATTAATTTTGAAAGGTATTAGTTAAAAGCTGGGGTTACCATCTTATCACTAAGTTTTGAGAAAAATGCCATTAAATGAAAGCAGCGGTTGGTTTTCACTGCATTTTTCATGGATGTAGAAGCATAAACATCTGCTTTTGTGTCTTTTTCCCCCCAAGTTTCTCCAGGCTTGAAAAATAGTTATGCACCATAAATATCACTCTATGAGTCATTTACTTAAGTGAACAGCTGCCTGCTAATTAGCCAAATGCTCTCCATTTTAAATCATACAGTTAAATGAACACACTGCAACAGGCAAAAGAATGAAGTGCAGGAACTTTACTAAAATGATGAAATGGCAGAAATTTGTTACTTCTGTGTCAGCAAACAGAGGTCATTTCCTTATTCTGTATCTGTGAACCAAGAGATGAAATGATCATTTGCAGTAGATTGTGGCTCTGAATATAGAAAACGAGACAAACATTACAAAGCCTTGGTTAAATATAAGAAATGATACAGCTCTTAGACCACCACTGTTTTCTGCCAATTTAATAATGCTAGCTTTGCTTTTTCTCATGGAACTGCTGAACAGTGCTAACATCTGAAGAGCCAGATTGATAGGCAATAGTAAGGATGGCTGTTCATGTTCATGGAAAACCCTTCTGTTCTACAGTGGTACAGAAAGATAATCAAATCTAGGCAAAAAATGGAGCAGGCATGCCATCCCGGAAGACGCCAAAGCAAAGCAAAGCAAGACACTTTTTTTGGTCTTGACCATTCTCACACACTGTCAAATCTTGATTTTTTTTTTTCTATTAGCATAATTTTTGGCAATAGAAAATAACTGTATAAGCCAAGACTTTCCTTTGAGCCTCATATCCTGCCTACTTAAAGAGAAATTCTTTTAATCTTAAATACAGTGAAACTCCAACACAAATCCACAGTTCTCAAATTCAACTCTAGTGGCTGAAACACCATGTGCAGACTGAGAACAAAGCATCTGATCCATCTGACCACAACTACTAGTACACAGGTGAACCTTTGAAGGCCACTAAACTTCGGGCACGCTTGTATAAAGTTACATTGGGACAGAATTTAAAGAGTTTTTCATCATCTATTTGAATCTTTCAGCAATCAAGAAAAGTCAGTTGACACAGCAGCTAAGAAAGTCAAAGCCACAAGATACAGGAAACCAATATATGAAATTCTTACTGAAGTTTTTCATTAAATTCTCAATTCAGATGCAATCCGATGCAAAAAACCAAAAAAACCAAACCCCAACAACCAACAAAACAAACAAACAAAACAACGAAGGAAAAATACTCAGGTAGTTATTTCTTCCTAAGAAAATCTGTTTCTCACAAAAAACTGACATACCTTAGAGAAAGGGCTACCATGTTGTAGGACACATTCTGATTTTCACTAGGAAGAACAATGCACACATTCCTTCTTGTTCTCTGTTCATTAAAACTGAGAGGAAAGCTTAAACAATTAGCCAAGTCTGCAATATCATTACAACAGTGACCTCCAGTGAAAGATAACCATAAAAGGAATCACTCACTGCCAGGATAGCCACTGTGAGGGGCTTTAAAAATTAAATAGCTCTACAGTATTTGCCATATTTCTATTTTATTTCAGAAATACTCAATAAAGATAGAAGCTACGAGTACTTAATGAACAGTTTCAGAACTCCAATATTCTACACTTTGCTTGAAGTATCAAAATAATTTCTGAAATGGTGTACATTTAAAATAGAAATGTGTGAGATATGATTATTTGCAGTAGAAAAACTCAATAACCCCCCAAATCCTTTAAAATTCTACATTCATAATGATAATGTAAAAAGCCCCAGGAGCTAGAGGGACTCTGTGTATCAGAACCTGACCACTTTCTCCAAATGATCTTATGTTACTGGTTTTTTTCGTTTTCTCATCAGTGCATCACCATTGGGGGCTTAAAGTGACAAACAATTAAGTATACCTAACTTCTTAATGTTTTAACAATTTTACAGTGATCTATCCACTCATCCAGTCCCACAGTCCTGTGAAATCTGTCCAGTAAACCTGCTAAAACTAAAATAAAAAATCCACTCCCCCCCTACACAGGCTGGAAATCCGTGTCCACAGATCCTGCTGATTTCTGTTTCAAATGTAGTCTACGTTCTTTTCAATTTTAGGTTTATAGTTGCTATTCTGTACCTCTCTAAGGTGTAAATGAATTCTTGAGGCTTGAAGCCTATGAAAAGGAATGACAAGTGGACAAAAAACTTCCGCTGTAATCTGTGCTGCCGCTTTAAGGAAGGTGTTTTGCAACATGCTCCGTTCATTCTGCTTTCCTCCGAATTTGCAAAAGAGCGAATATACCTCAGTAGCTAAAAAGATTTTATCTCAAAACAATAAACAGTCACAAATTGAAAAGCTTTGCACGAAACCCCAACTGTTTTACAAAGGAGGCAGAGGGTAAAATTTGTTATTAAAAGATGCAGATACCATCTGTTCATTGGGAAAATAAACTGCATCATTCACCTAGTATGTCCCTCGTTCTTGCCAATACTCATGATTCAAACAGAAGTCACATATTTTTGCAAAAATTATTCACATTGCACATGGAGAATGAACACTTACTTTTTAAGCACAGGCACTGCCTCTTCTTACCAAGAGCCCTCAAGAAGGCCCTCTGCAACAAAAAATGATCTAATTCTCATAAACCATATCTTTCTGAATCAAGCTTTCACCTGACCAGCAATCTCCTTCTTGCTCTAATGACAACGCCACCTGCCAAATAGGCAAATTCTTTTAGGGATGTAAGAGCCACGGGTACAGCTGGGGCAGGATTTGAGTATGTAAAAATTAACTATTTGAGGTCTGTCTTCTTGTGATGGGGTTAGACCCAACTGTGAAGAGAACAGTAACAGAAAACAGCATAAGGAAAGAAGAAAATTTTCAGGAAAGGGAAAAGGACCTTACATTTTGGCTATTTGCAGAGGGGATTATAAATATTCATGTTTATGAAACCCACCTCAACTGTGTGTCAGGAGTCCAGGCACAGCCAAATGCATTTTTAGCCTAAATTTTGTTGTCTGTGCACAGAAGAAACATATCAATGTCCAAAGAGACATGCTAAAGCTAAAAAACTGCAGGATATTTAAAAAAAGAATGCCAGCATCCAAAACTGCAACAATAACAATAGAAAATTGCAAACTGTAATCAAAAGTTCTCAGCATACAGAGTCAATTAATTTAAAGCAAATGTTTCTTTTACAGAAGAATAAATAACAAGACAAGTAGTAGAAAATTGACTTTAGATGGATAGCTTCATTATTTCTACAAAGTAAGAGTATGCCTCTTTCATCTTAAATACCCTAAAAATGCAGAACTTGGTCTGAAACGCTTCTCTCCACAGGGTTTAGGGACAGTTAGGTTTTCCCTCCTTGTTTAGAACACTCAAACTGACTCAAAGTCACTTTGGACTTCTGTGCATTACTTTTGTGTCAGGAAGACATACAGCCCGAAGCAAATGGAAAATCAGTCAAGATATTTGAAAACACAGGTTCTGCAGCAGTGAAATGAAATTAATTTGTATTCCCAGATTAGGCGTCAGGAAAATCAAGCGTAACTTGCCTTTCTCATTCTCTCCTTTTCTTACTCTCCAGCATTAAACTTATTGTGTTACTAGTCTGGAGTAAGACAGCCGTGCTTTTTGCTGACAGCCTCAAACTGAAATTAAAAGCCTGCGAGAGGATTAAAGTGTTCATAGCAGGACCAGCGCATACACTGTGTGCTCAGAGACAGATCAGTGCCAAAGATTTTCCATCTGCCTGTACAAAACCGAAAGCAAGGTTCACCAAATCACCTCAGTCTTCAGCTTTGTGTCTCTTCAGTGTGGGCATTTTGCTGTGCTAGATGCTGGAAAAGGATGTAATTAATCTAAAAGCCTTTCTGTATTGTCTCACCAATGCAGGTGAATTAAACAGTTACCATCCTCAGCTGTTTGCTCTACTTCTCTTCAACAAGTTGCCATTAACACTGCATGGATAGGCAAACCACATATGAAGCATATCCTGAAACCATCAGAGTTAACAGCCTCAGGCTGCTTTCAGGCAAACAAAAATTGATTCTGGGCTGTAAAGCAAGCAGCAGGAGATGCTTAACAAAAAGCTCAGTAGTTTATACAGTGTGACTGCTCAGGAGAGTTGCTTAATCAAACATCTCAAAAAACCGTCCCAGCCCAACCACAAAATGGATCTAAGAAGCTGACACTGGGAAATCATTCAAGTGCTAACCAATCCTTTCTCAGCAACGTTGTTGCATATTTACTTTTGCAGGTAATGCAAGTATTTCTGTTAATTTTCTGCTTTGCAAATGCAGTAAAAAAAAAAAAAGCTGACAGGCCTGCAAGAGCCTACTGAGAGGGCATAGCTCCTCCAGGGAGTGTTTATTCCTTTCTAAGACATTTAGCTGAGACATGGAATTGCTTTCCAAACTATGACCATTCCTTGATCACAAAGCAAGACTAGTGATGTTCTCAGACACAGCACCTAACTTTTTTAAACATTCGGTTGGCTGTGTCCTACACTGAACACTTCTGTTCTGATTCAGGTTTCTCCTCACCATGTATCTCATCTTAGACAGGAAAAAAAAAAAGATAAAGGCATTTCAGCTTCTTTATCCTGGATTGCTACCTGTCTACTGAATATGACAGTAGAAAGATTTCCCTAATGCTCAGCCTAGATTTTTCCTCCTTTAATGCTATCATATACTCTTAATTACACTCCCACTTTCTTCTGTGCTAAATAGCTCCACTGTTACTATTTATGGAGCTTAGAAGAGATATTTCCAAGTCTATGAACAGCAAAAAGAGCTTGCTCTTTCCTTTGATAAATGTGCAGATACCACACCAGAACAAAATGAAATAACATGCATCTGAAGACATACTTGGCTTTGCCTTGTAGATCAACCACACGACTCATTTAAATATCAAGTATTCTCTGCAGGATTGGCAGGATACCACACACAACTGATGCTAAGGTAAAACTAATATTTCACAGATAGTCTATTCAGCCTGGATGTTCTTACTGCTGTGCATGAGTTACTTATTTCCTATGGAAATTCAAATTTGTGGATTGTTATTAGTAACAGCAAAAAATGTGAGCTGAAAATGATGTCAAAATGCATTTTCTGAGGAAAATTTGTGCTCAAATTCCAGCTTTAGTATTTAAGAAAATCACTAGCAAAACTATCTCTAAACCAAAATATTGATGTAGTAAGAAGATTTATTTTTGGTGAGGACCCTCACACTTTGTTTGGATAGATTTTTTGTTAAAATTGTTTTTCTCACCACGTAACATTTTTTTTTGAAGAGAGGAATGAGAGGAAGCTGCCATTCAGCCTAAATTTGATAATTTTTAAATTCTAGGCAGACAAGGTTATTTTCTTCTCACCTCCAAATACTTCACTAGGTGCCAGTATCCTAAGGTCATACAACATCTGAGAAACTAAAAGTCCTTCTAAGAAAGTTCAATTTGGAATAAATCTCCAAAAGAGAAAGAACTTTTTTTGCTGCTTCTCTTCCATAATGGTATTTTCTTTTAACACTAAAACTCCAAGGAGTCATTACCATTTTGAAAAGATATGAACCAAAGTTTATCTGTCACAGAGTCAAAAACCAATTTTCTCATGAACTTTACTATGGTAAGGAATATAAAGTAGAACTAAAGGTCAATGAAGAAGACCAAGTAAGGTTTGATATTTTATGAAAAAACCTCCAAAGTCTCAGAGTGGTTTGTGGAAATGATAGATGCGTAAAGAAAAACCACATGAAGTCTCAGAAAGAAAAATTATACTGATTTCTAAAGGAAAAAGAAAACTTTGTCAAGTAAACTAATGTTGGGAGCAAGTTACACTCATGAATTCCCTATTACCACTTGGTTTTGAATTAAGCACACTGTTAATTTATGCAAAATCCTGTAATGTTTTATAATGTAAAGAATCAGCTTCTAGGCTGATCAATACTCTGATTTTCTAATTGTATGGTCTTTGCAATAGAGGCATTTGTAGTCTCTATGTTTTTACAGTAGCTTGTACAACAGAGGCCTCGCTGATTAAGGCATCCAGGTGTTTTAAATAAGCTGATAAATAGTTATCAATACAAGGTTGAGGTGTTTTAAAAAATACATACTGAGACTGTTTTTTTCTCTTTTTTTTTTTTTTGCAGATAGTGCATCTTACTTTTTTTGTGAAGAGAAGGAGAAACCAAAAAATGTTTTCAGACACTTAACATCACATTTCGCAATATTAACTCAAACGTCACCTCAGACATTCAAAATATTGGCAGTTATTTCATTAAAATTCATGAACGTTCCTTAAAGTTGCATGGGTTTTTTCATACGTTTTGAGAAATGAAAGTGAAAAATCCATACTAAATGGAAAAGTGAAAAATCCATACTAAAGATGATTAAATATGGAAAAAGAGGGGGAAAATAAGAGGCATGTTAAAAACCGAAATGAGTAAGAAGTTTAATTGCACCATAAATGTAGATTATTATTGCACTCAGCCCTAAAATAAGGAAGAGAACATTCTACCAGAAAACACAGCATATACTGTAACAAATTAGGTTTTAAGTTACACGAGGGAAAAAAAAAAGCCCCAAACATGCGTCATTTGTAAGGGTTTCTTCTCCCTTAATTACAGATATTTGATGTGACATTAAATGATTAAGAGGACCAGACTGTCAGTTTTCATTAGCAGACACTTAAACAAGATGACAACAAGTAGCTTTGAAGAAATTGTTAGAAGAAGGGGCATCTTTACAAGAAATCCCTTGCTATCGCAACATGGAAATTCTCCGAATTCCTCTCCAGGTCAGTGCTGAAGATTAACACTTCAGTGTTAATGAGAAAATGAGAAAAATACCAGGAAAAGGGCGAAGGGAGCCAAATGACCACAAAGCAGGTACTGACTGTCAATCCAAAATGACTTGAGAGGGAAATCCATGGATCCACATTTCTTATGTATCTTTTCTTCAGGGAATGCACATGATCAGGTATTTCCAGAAGTATCTCTTTTCACATCTTGATTTTGATACTTAATCTGTGACAGAGTTGGTATCTAAGGAAACTGGAGATGAATATTATAAAAAACTAGGCTCTAAGCTTTTCCATCTATTTCAGTGTTCTGTATCCATGAGACACTAACAGCCAAGGGATTGTGTGAGAATCAAAGAGTCAAGAGCTGGCGAAACACCTCAAAAATGTGAAGTGAAATTTAAAAGCTGAAACACTGGCTGGGCTGGGCCCATATAGCCTCCCTGAACTGCCTTTCCAACACTGGCTGACACTGGTTTAACAGCACCTGCATTCAGACAGGGCTTTCAGAGATAGAAAACAACCTCACTACATCATCTCTCTTTCCACTGAATCACAGTGTCTGCACACTCTGCTGCTGGACGTTGCATTTCTTGGTCTTATAGTTTGTTCTTGAAGCCTGTTAATGACAGGTTCTTTGGTGTTTCTCTGATTCACCTACTGAAACAGAACAACCACTCCCAAAATCAAACATATTTGTCTGCATTAAGATTTTGTACCTATGTGTAAGTTCTACAATTTACAGTGTAATCACTCCTATGGATTTTGCTCACTGTCCTCAAAGTAGTGATTCAAGAAAAGGTTTTGCCTTAAATGCCTTTTTATCTTATGAATTAATTCTGCCAAGGGTAATCTTAAACTTTATCTTTCTCAACTGATGTATTACACAAAGGAAAGTATTCTCCTTCGTGCATTAAATGGCATACCAAATAATTGCTCTAGTTAAAATTTAACATTTTTAAAAGAAGTTGCAGCATTTTTGTTCAACTGCAGTGCTTGCTCTGGCTGCCTCAGTTTTCAGAATTAAAATGATCATGCTGTCAGCTTTGATCACTGTGGATGTTTTTTAGGTTTTGCTCTTCCCTGGAATACAAACTTAGATGAATTGCATTTAGTCATAATAATGCCTTGGCAATTTCTCTACCAGTCGAAAAAGACAATTTAGGCAGCATGTAATATTTAAATCCTTTGTGCTCCCTTCACTTTTTCCAAAGGATGTCTAAAGCCCGTCCCTTGTATATTAGAGCAGTCATTTCAAACAGTGTTTCCTAATGAGAAGGCTCTATGGTAGCAATCTCTGTATGATGGAGAGATGCAGCTTTAAGTAAAAATAAAAGGAATTATTTACTGTAAGCTTTTGTCTGAGTGACTAGGGTGTTAAGACATTCAAGAGGAAAGAAAACAGCACAGTCCTAGCATTGTTACCCAAGTAGCCTAGATTAATTTCCTTAAAATTAATTAGCTATATGTCACAGTTATGTAACATGAATTACATGTTCCAAACTCCCTCAGTCTTGAAAACAAGAGGTAAAAAGGCAAGCACCACCCCCTCCCCCCAAACTAGGAGCCGTTCCTTGATATTCATCTTGCAGTTTCTGAGTTGTCATCCCTTCCACAGTCCGAGCAACACATCTTACCACTGGCTATGTACCTCATTTAAGTTCTGCAATACATTCTTGTCTATGCTGATGCTTCCATGGACAGCAGCAGTCCTCACCAATACAAACGAGATTAACTTTGAAACAGCAGTGTCTCAAAAGAAACTTTTATAGACTGGGAGATTTGTCTACCAGGAATTTTCACCCAGGAAATCTTTTGAAAAGCAAGAAAAAAACCTCATCTAACATTTTGATGCTGGATGTCATTTTGACAATAAAGTGCCCAAACCTAAACACAAGGAATACTGTTTTCATTATTGCCACATCTGGAAGAGCCCACGCTCTGACAGAATTCTGTCAAGAATGGATTCTGCATGCACTCTGTTCTTTTGGCTCTGGCTGGGATGTATTTGTAATGTTGTGTGTAAGCAGCACTGAGCACAGACTATCAGAGCAGGCAGCAACAGCGGCAGAAGAAAGCTGAGAAACAGCATGGCTTCTAATCTGTGTAGTAGCTCCATCTCCCCAAGTGGAGTTTCCTTGTAAAGACCCCCTACTTAGAAAATGTTCTGTGCAGTTTTGGAAAACAATACTCAGTGCCTGTGATGAATACTTGTAAGCCAGGAACTTGTCAGAGTCTACGGAAAGAGCTAATGTTATTGTGCACATCATTATCACCCACGCAAACCTTTTGATGGATGGATGAATAATTCCCATGTGTGGGAAAGTAACACCAAGTGATGGATTTCACCAGCATAAATATCACCAGTAATTACTTGAAACTGGTAAGGGAAGAAGAAAAAAAAGGAAAAGAAAAAGTAAAAAGAAAAAAAAGAGACAGTACAGTGAACAGTTTGATTTGGAAATACATTGACTTTCTAGATAAGTGGTTCTAATTGAGTTTTATAGATCATGACATAAGAGAGCTTTCAGAATGGGATGAAGTTTGTTTTACCTTTACTATGAGAGCAAAAGGGATGCATAAATGATGAAACAACTTTCAAAGAAGGACAGTGAAGAATATTTTCAGTATAGCTGTCCATCTGTTTTGCTAATACAGATTGTAAATACTCTTGTGTAATACGATCTTTATACAGACAGTCCCTCACAAATAATACAATTAAGTTCTTCATACTCAGTATTTGGCTAGCAAACATTTAACATTATTATGGATAAAATCAGTTTTGGTCATAACCAACACAGTAAATGACAACTATAATACAGCACAGTCCAATACCTGACAACCACATACAGGAAGCACAGAGAGCTTTTATTACAGAAAAAGAGCCACTGATATTCCTGCTAAACAACCAAATTATGCCCATTTTTCTTTAAAAATAGAGTATTTTCAGAAGGACAAAGACATACACTGCTGTTCTTCTGCACTAACTCAAGTAATTCAAAATCTTCGTGGTATGCATCACACTTTGTAAGAAATATCAAATTAACCCATACAGTGTTTCTTAAGTTTTGCCAATACATTCCAGGTTTCTCTGCATCTTGTAGTACAAAATATGCCTGTAAATAGCTTATTTTTCTACCAAGAATTGCTCTACTTGCAGATATCAGAAAATGACAAAATGACCAGATGGAAAATAGAAACAAAAACTTGAAACTGCTGATGGAGCATCTCTGTGTCATTGAAGCAGAAATGTGATTTGTAAAGACAGAAAGAGAAAAGAGTTGGTAAATCTTGAACAATATTGAGGAAAGTCTCCTACAGTGGATATTAAGCAGGCTATTCAATGAAGGGCTAAATGATAAAACAATCAGAATAGACGATTCTTCTTGAGGAAGAATTTAAAAGCCTTTTTTTGAAAGATAGAATGGCCTTTAGAGATACAAAGTCCTGTATCTGTATATACACATATAAGTGATAGAAAGAAGGAAGCAAAACCATTTTTATCTACTTGATGTAAAACTGAAGAAACAGATGTGCCTGAAGTTCAGCAGGTTCATGTTTTTTAAAGGTCTTATTTTGGTATGAAGTCAGAGTATTGGAACAAAAAATCAAGTCTTAGGAACTTCAGGGAGCTTAACTCATGGATGCTGTACAGCAAGTACTCTTAAATAATTGTTGGAAGTTCATGAATAAATAAATAAGAGCATCATGTCACTGCTTAGGTTGTACAAATATTGTGTTCTATTCTATTCTATTCTATTCTATTCTATTCTATTCTATTCTATTCTATTTATAAGATTAAACATTCCCCATTGACTTCATGATCTCTCCCATGCAATCTATGTAGCATCTGTGTCCTTTTCAAAAAAACCCCCGCAACAATAAAACACAACAAGAACATTTCTGGGACAGCGCCAAGGCTATTTTCAATTCAGCTACAATGTATATGGAAGACAGTACATAACTATATCTATGATTCCTTGGCCTTATACTGAGTACATATATTAGCCCAAAGATTAAATTACATTAGGTATTAAATTATCTTATGAGTCTTGGGAATCCTTTAAGATATGCACTGAAAGGTATGAACTCCTTTTAGAAGAACATAGGGCCATATAGGATGATCTGTACATACTGTCCTTGTTGCACAGACCCTGTCTTCTGGGAAATAGTGTTTGAAGGTACCATTTCCACAGGTATTACGTACTGAAATTACCTGCTTTTTAGTTGAAGGCTGTAATTTCTTTTTTTTTTGTTCCCTCCGTTTACATGGCACTTCCAAATTATTTACAGCAATTTTGTTAATACCAAAACTCCTGCCCTGCTTTGCTTATTTTTCCATAGACACATCTCTTGCATTTATTTGCTGTCCTTAAAACTGTGAAGGCCCCTGAGCTCAAGACAGATGAAAAGGCCTATTTAGTTACCAAATTTTCTTCTGAGAAGACAAATTCAGTTAGTGAAGGGGAATTACATATGGCTAGAGTTATACTGTGACAGGTTACTGACTCCATTGAAAACATTATTTCAAATCATACCATATGGATGCTCATATTTTCCATACAAATCCATTATTTGTATCTTTGGGGGAAGGAGAGAGAAAGCAATCTTTAATTATAGTATATATTACAATTATTACAGCTTCAATAATCTGAAAGTGGATATATTCAAGAATGAGAAATCAAAGTCTCAGTTTTTCATTTTGGATTAGCGGAACTGTGTTTTCTGCTATAATTGTGTTTTTTGAGACTTCATTTCTAAACCAAAATGCAGTCAGGGACAGAAGATATATAACAACACACTCTCTTTGTATTATATACTTAACACAGTATGTGGCAAGCAATAGAAGCAATACCTACAGAATGGGGCTAACAACAGACACGTGACTTAAGATTCTGATAGCAAATAAGTCGTGTCATTTGTTTTGAGATTTGTATTCTGGTGATTGCTGCATTCTGTTAATATCCTTTTTGACCATCAGATGTCTGTCTCTCCTTCTTATTAAAGGCTCACTGCATTTGTATTCTCTCCTTTCACCCTTAGGTGCAGAAAGAAGCATTTTGTTTCCACTTTCCTCTCTGTTTTTAGTCAGCTCCCCAAAGACATATACACTGCTTATACATTTTTAGTAATCTTATCCCCGCTGCTCCAGAATAAAACATGTATGTGCAATATCTCATAGATCACAGATTCCTTCTTGTGTGGATTGGTTTTAAACTAAAAGTCATGTGTGGGCAAAGCTAATCTTTCCGTTCTCCTTGTGGATCTGGTCAAAGAAGCTGAAAAACCAGCTACCTCTATGAAACACCTCCACGGTAGAGTTTCAATTGCTGTTTATGGACACCTGAGATTTCCTGTGCCATTCCTCAGACCCAGCTCCACAGTATTTCAAATGTCAGGCCCTGTACTGCATAGTTTGAAAAGTTTTATTATTTTAGGTCTGATTGAGCTGATGGAATTGCAATCACTGTATGTATCAGCTGACTCGTAGCCACCTTAAAGACAAAGTTACCTTTTTGTCATCAGAAAGAAAATGTGCTAGTATTAAACTAAAAAGAAGACAGCAGAAGCAGGTATCTGGATACAGGTTCTTCATTAAGGCAATTAAATTGGCTTAAAACCAATGCAAGTTAGGGCAAAAATCTTTCCTTTGGAGGCAAGATCTAAATCAGGTTCAGCATTACAGTACATAATAAAGGTAGAAAAATCAAACTAGCAGGCTACCACAGATGCTGTCACCTTCATTTTCCACATTCTGCTCCCAAGCAAAGAGTTATAGGAAAAAAATGAAACAAAATATAAGATTATGCATACTTTTGATAGCAGTACAGAATTGAAATCTCTGTATCCCCACTGACCTTCCTGGAATGGAAATGCCCTGAAGGACAGAGGGAGATATTCTGGTATTATCTGCTAGTCCATTCCAGAGAAAACAGACTGACTAACTTCCACCTTCGGCTGAGGTGCCAGGTTCCTACGTGACCCTTCCTATGTTCCTACATTTATCCTCTGCAAAGCTTGTCTCTCAATTTATTGACCTTTTACAAATGGAATAATGACATTCATCTGCCCATTTAAGAGTCCCTAAAGAAAATTAGTTACTGCTTTTATTATTCTACAATCTTGAGATTTCTCATTCCCTTTCAGTTTTTTTTTTTCTTTTTTATTTAGTTTTTAAAAAGAAAATCTGACAGTTAAATTTTACATCATGTATTGACTGAATTGGAAAAGTGTTAAAAAATTAATGAAGAGAATGGAATATTACTTCAAGAAGCAGGAAAATTAGAAAAGCAGGCTAAAGACACAATTTAAGTTGTGACTCCAAGGGGGTTGTTAATGATTCAAATTAGCCTGGAAAAGGAATTTGAGACAGACAATCAATGCTCTGATGTTTTTTAATCACAGTAAACAGTATTAGTATCTCAAGCTGTATAGTTGAAAGGAAGCTTGGAGAAATTAGACCACTGGGCCCATCAAAAGCCCTGGACAGAAGATCATTTTAAAATCACATTTAAAATATAACTTAAACTACATTAATGAATAGAAGTCATTTATGCTCTGTACTTTACAAATGAAAAAGCTACACTGGCCTAAGTTGCTGATGCTATCTCATCTGAAAATGACAATATATTCTGCTTTAATACTCTTTTCCCTTGCTTCAGAGGTTGACAGGCTGATAAGTTAAGTGTCACTGGCAATTCAGCACAAGAAAATTTCTCTGCAAACAAGTCAAAATTAGTTTCCTTATCTCTTCACTCCTGAATAGAGATTTACAACAATTGGGTGGCCTTCCAATACATTTCAGTAGTTCTAAAAATGAAGTCCTCAGAACAAACTACTGTAGATTTCAAAAAATACTTAAATAAAAGCACTTCAGTAAAAAAACCCTCTCTCATTCTTTCAAATGTTGGGTTTTTTTTTAAAGTAATTTGAACCTAAGCATTATTCTCTCTTGGTCCTTCGCTCTCCCAAAAATTCTATTCCACTGACTTCGGTGACACTCTCACCTTAGGTTCTCTTGAGTTTCATCTTAAGCCAGATGAAATTTTCCCAGTGAGAGTGTAGAATAAGCCACTGGGCATAGTGGCTTTCCCAGTGCCCTTCTCTGGTTTACTACTCTGCGGCCAGGGGGACAATCAAGTTCTAGTTTTCACTACAAAGAAAATAATGCGCAGCCGCTCAGCTTAACTAAGCACCAATACCCATCTATACCATGCAGTGCTTCATATACCTTGGCACATGCAGCAGCTTAGGCAGGGCTTTTCCAATGCCGCCAATACTATTAAGTCAGTTAACTCAGTGGCTCAGACCCAAATACAGGTCTTTCAAGCCTACATTCAGTGAACACATGCAGACACGATGTTCAAGTTGCTGCTAACTCGAGGCAAAAGAGAACCAAAACTGGAGCTCTGTCAAAAGTGAGAGCTCTTCAGAGGGGAAAAAACATAAATCATGGCTTTGCTCCAGAACACATTATTTATTTGTGTCTTCTATAACAGCATCAATATACATAATCTTATAATTTCCTTAATACTTTATTCTAAGAAGAAAGTAACAGAAGTTACTTTCTGAGTTAAGCACAACCTTTGGAGACAGCAAGTGTTTAAGTGGGAATTTTGTATAATGGTACACCACAGGAAAATTAAAATAAGTACATTGTAGTTACTTCACTAAAACTTTTCTTTCCATTTTGGGGAAGACTTGTTCTTCTGATTAATGCTCTGTGAGTGACTTCATGGTAAGAAGCGAAGCTCTTACTCTTTTGTTCTTTAAATTCCACTTCCCAGTGCATAGGAAAGAAGATGGACTAATGAAGACACAAAGAAAATACAAAGACCAAAGAAAAAACATAAAGTTCAGACAAGAGATGGCAGGTAAAGAGAAGTCAAATGAATGGGGCGCTAGGAAAACATATGGACTGTTGCAAGGGGTTTACAGCAATGTACAAATTGAAAGAAAGCTCCTACAGTCTGTATTTGGATTCTTTTTGTTGCAAGCACACCTTTCTTGGTGACGGTACCATCCCTGAATGTTGTTAACACTGTAAGTCCACATTTGTGTGAGGTTTTTATTTTGTTGAATTACCATACTAAGGCTTGCTCAGTGACTATTTGATGCAGTTGCTTTTAATGTGTCTTATGCACTGCACAACGATCCTAAGATTTACACCATATTTAATTCATCAATTTCAGTGTCACAAAAGCATGGCAGGAATTATCCAGTGAAAGTATTATTTTGCCTTTTTCATATACAGGATATTTATAGGTGTATCAAGGAATATTACTATTTCAACGTATTAGTAAGTTTATTATAATGAGATGCCAAACTCTCAACTAAAACTGAAAGGCATTTTAGTTATCACTGAAAAGACAAGAATAAACTGCTGTAAGTTTTAATAAAAGTATGCACATGCATATACTCAGCTACACACTGCTTACAAGCACCACTAGCAATATATTAAAAATTCCCATATTATTAACATTTCATCTCCCTTTACTGACAAAAATGGAAAGTGATGTGACTTCTATGCAGAAATTGAAAAAGATAACACAGAGGCAGTTTAGGGTTCATCAACATAAGTGACTTGTAGGTGTAAAACTGGAATAGTAATTTGTAAATACAGACTACATGTTAGCAATATGACTATTCTTAGTGAATAAACAATAATAATGTTTTCAAAGTTACCCTCCTTTTTTGAAAGTATTGGCTAACCATCTGTTTTGATGATTTAGGGATAGACTTTACTAAAAGGTGTTTCAATCTGCTTGATCCTTTATCTAAAGTCTGTTGAAATGAAGATGAGTCCTGGTACCTCCCATTCATTTGGAAGGCTGCAAAAGCTCAATGACTGGTTATTTCTTTATTCATAATTTAAGCTGAAAATAAATAGCAAGATATCAAATTATCCTATCATACATTGTTTTGATGGAAGTTTTTGAACACTGAATTTATCAACAGCTGCCTAGCCTGCAGTTGCTGAGGTCAGATAAAAAGGTCTAAACATGTTTTCACTAGAGACATGTAAAAAAAGAAGTGTAAGCACTCTATTCAGGGATCTAACATGCAAGACCAAGTTGCATTCAACTTTTTTTTCTGACAATCTGAGCAGCAAGTTCAGAATGCATCTCATGTCCTCTAATGTAACTCTCATGGCACAAAACTGCTTTCCAAGTGTTCTGAGCTCCCTAAGGATGCGTATTTTTGACTGCCTTTCTTCAAGCTGTTTTCAGTTTTTCAAGCTGAACATCTGATATTCTGTCTAGATGGAGAAATGCACTTAGGTCTGTTGGTTTCTCCTCAAGGTGATTTCTAATATTTCTGTTTAAAAAATTTACATACACTTTATTTTCCTTCCTCTACACTCAGATGTCAATGAAACTGAATCTAACCCTGTATCTAGGTTTTAAGATATCTCCTACATATTGATTGTTGCAACTTACCAGCTTGGTTTCAGTTTCTGGACAGAGCAGTATTTTATTCAATATACTGTAGGTAATAACAGTAGATAACATATGTCTTATTCTAAAACAGGAATATTGCACTGAAGGTTCCATTTAGATTCTCTTCTAAATGCGTTACTGGAGGTGCAGGTCGCCGTCGAGTCTGGCTTGGCTATTTGTATTTAAACAAGAGCATTTCATATCACTGAAAATTGATCCCAAATGTGAGTGTGTTGTCATCTCTGAACATAATTTGGCATATACATATCCTAGTATAGAATATCCTTAGGGATTCACTTCCACTACTTTATACATTGGAGTTGTAATTACATCCTGCAAGTGTCACAGCATACAAGCCCTTCAAGCAAGAGCCTGTAGTTGCAATGTTGTGAAACTTCTGCTGTTCAGTAGCACAAACTACCATTGAACAGTCTCGTGTAGGTCAGTTGACAAAATCAGTGGTATAGACAAAGTAAGGAGAAACAAAGGTGTGCTTACATCACCTTTACACTTTACCCTCTGTGTTGCAGACATCTAGTTGCCCTACATTATTACAGAATCACAGAATCACAGAATGAATAGGTTGGAAGAGACCTTCAAGATCATCTAGTCCAACCCATGCCCTAACACCTCAACTAAACCATGGCACTGAGCGCCACATCCAGTCTCTTTTTTTTACATGATGATGGCTGAACTAAGCTCATGCAGAAATTATGAGCTGGAGCTACAATGAGGAAGCAATTACAGCAATTTTGTGACAAATGTATGTCACATACAGTTTTGTCAATGTTAAGCTTCCTTTGCTCAAAGTCTTCAAAACAGAGTTCAATGTACTCCCTAGCCTAGCAACAGCAAGACCCTACTTCATTTTATCAGTAGCACTTTGTCAGCAGAGAATATACTAGAGAAGTTCTTACCACTAGAAAAACACTCAGTGAAGGCACAACACAGAATGGTAAAAAAAAATTCACCAGTGAAAGATAGAGTAGCTTTGGGTAGACAACACAAAAAACCAGAACAAAACCATGCCGCTTTAGCCAAGCTTAGACTTGCTTAAGCTCTAGACAACAGCTCCAGGATAGGGATACAGATCAGGCATTGTATCAAAAGTTGTCTGCAGCTGACCTGAACTTCATTCAAAGAATATTCCAGCTGGAAAAGAAACTGGCTGCATACAGGAGACTTTCATGGTGGTCAAGGCCCTGACCTCCTAACTAGATTCACCATTTGTAACTTTCAATCTTGAAGGACTTAGAAGTGCAAGTTGAGCTTAAAAAGGGTATTATATTCAGATGATACTTTAATAACATGCTTTAATTAAAAGTGACAGTATGTTTAGAACTGCCTTCTTAATGTTCCTAATCAGAGAACATGTAGATTCAATGAAATTTCAGAAAAGTCAGAAAAGGCAACATTGGACTAATTTTAGATGGCTGACAGTGTTTTGTATCCCAGTGTAAACATCTTAAGAATCTTTCCACAGTGTGCTTTCTTTCTCATGAGTTATACACATAATTATCATGGCTTGAAGTCACATACAAATTTCCCAATTTTAATACAATCTCCATTCTGCTATGTTGGGCAGTGCATATTTTCAGCTAGAAGGATACAGTCCAAATTTTTGCAGAAGAATTAAGAAACTGTGGTGAGTTTGACTTTGGCTGACTCAAACATCCACCCAGCCATTCTCTCTCTCTCCTCCTCTCCACAGGAAAAAGGAAGAAAATGAGACGAAAAAGCTTGAGATAAAGGCAAGGACATCACTCAACAGTTACCACTACAGACAAAACATACTCAACTTGGGAAATAATTTTAAGTTATAGCCAGTTACAAATAGAGTAGGATGGTAAGTAACAAAGACAAAAATACAAATACTTCTCCCCTACTCTTCTTGTCACGATCAGCTTCTTCATTCCTGACTCTTCTACCTGCCTGCCAGTGGCACAGGGGAATGGGGAATGGGGTTTGTGGTTAGATCATAATGCTCTATCTCTGCTGCTCCTTTCTCCTCACACTGTCACCCTGTCCCAGAGCACAGTCCCTCCACTAAGGTACAATACTTCATGAACTGCTTCAAGGTGGGTCCTTCCCCCAGGCTGCAGTTCTACAACAACAGCTCCAATGTGGGCCTTTTCCATGGTGTACACTCCTTCAGGAACAGAGTGCTCTAGCATGGGTTTCCCATGGGCTGCAACTCCTGTGAGAAAACCTGCTCCTGTGTGGGAGCCCTCTCCATGGGCTGCGGCTCCTGCTAGGAGCCTGTTATAGCATAGGGTATCCATGGAATACAGCTTCCTTCAAGCCATTTCCATCTGCTCCAGTGTGGGGGCCTCCATAAGCTGCAGGTGGAAGATTGCTCCACTGTGGTCCCTCATGGGCTGCAGGGACATGGCTGCCTCACCATGGTCTACACCATGGGCTGCAGGGGGACCTCTGTTCTCGTGCCTGAAGCACCTCCTCTCCCTCCTTCTTCACTGACCCTGGTGTCTCACTTTTACATTTTTCTCACTCTTCTCTCACACCTGCTCTGCAGCATTTCTCACTTTCTCTTAAACATGTTATTGTAGAGGTGCAATCGATGTCCCTGAGGGGCTCAGCCGTGCCCTGTGATGGGTTGGCTGGAGCCAGCTGGAACCATGTCTGTCCATAATAGGACAGCCCCAGTGCCACCTCATAGAGGCAGCCCCAGCATCACTCCTGGGCATGGACCCATGGACAAACAAAACAGAAACAAAAAGAGTATCTTTTCTCTTATTAAAACAGTAGTTTGAGAGTTCAGCTCAAGAACATTCATGATGACTCAACTGGCTGCTTTAGTTACCTCATTAAAAAAGTCATTTCGCTTGGACAGAAACAAATTGATATAGTCAATAAGTAATTCAGAAAAAAAAGCAATAAAATAAAGAAATTGAGGGAAACCAGACAGGCTAAAGGTGCACAGTTCACAATATCTATGTACACCACTCTATGATAAATAGTGTGACAAATGGTTATGATGTCATCCCATTACATGGTACCACAGACTCAGTTTCATTTGAATGTCAGAGAAAAAAATGGATCAAGAATTAGGACATGTAAGTGGACAGCATCAAAAAGTATTAGAAAACCTCTTCATCATACACCTGAGTATGAAATCAGCTTCATTACACCTTGTCTTTCAAAGCAAGTTGAAAGCTGCAACTAATACTGTCCTTTCTATCAAAGGTCATTTCCTTTATTGTCTCTAGTGAAGTCTGTGCTGAATGACTAAAATCAGCAGGTATTGAAATATCTGGAAGGAATAGAATATTAAAACAGTGAATTAGCTGCTGGCAGAAGCTCTACATAGTGTAACTGGAACATAATCACAGAAAGTAAAATTAATTTCTAGTAAGAGTACAAAAATTTAGATAAAGACTGGTGTGTCTTAGGCAAGAGAGGCTCTAATGCTCCTAATGTTAGAGATCTTCTTCCATAGAGTTGTTTTCACAATACGGAACCTGGTTTTGTTTCTTCATTCTTTATCAAAGTAACACGCATCTGTCACACTCTGTGGAACAGGTTTACATTTGTTTATTTCGTGTATGTACTACTAAAATATTATTTTGTTCCTTAATTTCTTGCATTTGCACATCAAAGACTGTGGTACCTATGATTAGCCTAGTCTGACTATAGATTATGTTGCTATTGGAAGAAAAATGAATACAGAGGCAAACAGCAGCTTTCAGGGAATCATCTGACTTCCTTGTCAGTCCCCTCTAGCTTAGCTCTTAACTGAAACCTCAGCGTATAATGCATGAAATTTAAAATAATTCTCTATGTTCTGTCTATGCTGAGCGCTACCTTAATCACAGAACCACAGCATAGTTTAGTTCAGAAGATCATATAGTTCAACCCTCACCCTGCTGTGGGCAGGGGCACCGTCTATAAGACAGGGTTGTTCCAATCCCCTTTCAACCTGTCCTTGAACACTTCTAGGGTTGTGGCATCCACAGCTTCTCCAGGCAACGTGTTCCAGTGCCTCACCACCTTCACAGTGAAGAATTTCTTGCCAATAGCTAATCTGAACCTTACCTCTTTCAGTTTAAAGCCATTATACCTTGTCCTATTGCTACATGCAAGTAGAATGTCCCTCTCCAGCTCTCTTGCAGGCCTTTGGGTACTGAAAGTCTGCTGTAAGGTCTTCCTGGAGGCTTCTCTTCTCCAGGTTAAACAACCCCAACTCTCTCAGTCTTTTCTCATAACAGAGGTCTTCCAGCCTTCTGATCATCTTTGTGGCCCTCCTCTGGACTCACTCCAACAGGTCCATGTCCTTCCTGTGCTGGGGCCTTCAGAGATATAACTTGGTTTTAATTAAAAAAAAAAA
>VZTE01004530.1:33569-101467 GCA_013397775.1 Eulacestoma nigropectus
CTTTAAAAAAAAAAATTGGTTTTAAAAAAAAAAAAAAAAAAAAAAAAAAAAAAGAGCAAAACCACCCAAACCAAAAACTCTCTGAGGGAAACAAAAAGGAGTCATGGTAGGTTTTAAAAGTACACTTTTATGAGACCAGCTGATAGAGTGGAAGGAAAGCTCTCTCATGCACAGGTCTTTTTCAGCTCTAAATTGCTAAATGCCTTTTCAGCACCACCCAAGTCAAAACATGCTTTCACCTTCCTCAAAAGAAAAAAAAGTAAGCAAACGCCCCAAATTACTCTTGAATAGTACTACTACAAAAGTGCACATGGTCACTAGAAGGACCAAAATCTCTAAGTATGTGAGATCCAACTAGTTATGATTTCCAACTGTGCAGTTTTAAAACATGTTCATCAACATTGATTTATATAAATATGATAATCCCTTCAGCGGCTCCAAAGAAACAAACAATCCTCAAAAAATACTCATCATATTTTTATCTACACAGACCTGTGCTCTACAAAATCTGATTTAGGCTAGGATGGGTGAAGGAGTCTGCACAGCTAATTCTGGCTGCACTGGACTTTGCATTACAGAGACTTTTTGGTAACAGTGGTAACAATGAAAATAACATGTAGCAGGACTTTGGCCTCAGCCATTATCTACAGAAGATGAAAAATAAAACTCACTTAAAGCTACTTATGTGGATTTTAGCCTAAATATAATTTAGAAGAGAATGAATGGAAGGTCTAAAAAAATTGATTTGTTCAGGTATCACTGACAATACACATTTAAAGAAAATACTGAACTGTAAGAAGGTAATAGTCCAGCTGCAATTCTTGATGATCCTTGAAAAGCCACAACATTCATCAGGATGCATGAGGAAAAGCCCCTAGTCTGGTGGAAAGGCCTAGATCATTAGCCCCTATAGATAATGACATCTGAAGGGTGTATGTTTCTACAAATCAACAGATCTCCAACATCTTGACTGTCACTGGTACGTGAATCACGTTTGCAGCTCCCCTCACAGCAGCGTGTAGTGGACTCCCAAATGTCCCACCTTTCCTAGCCCCACTCATGATGCCAAGAACAATATCAATATCCCATTCATTCGCTACTGCCAAGCTTGTCTCCTTCTGCCAAACGATATTTTATCTCATTTCATTTGCAACTTTCCAATGTGCTATTCTTGTCTAGAAAGATAGAGAAGGCTGCAGATATTTAATTTGAAAAAGCTACTGTCATAGCAAAATTATTCTTTTGACAAGTTTTAGCTGAAAAAAAAATCAAATGTAGGATCACCCCACTTGCTTTCATTTGCATAGCTAGGCTTCTGGAACTGAATTTCCTCCATTCAATTAAATCCATTTTGAAATGTAAAAGTAACATTTACTGCAAAGGACTGAAAGCTTTCCTTGTTCATCTTGTTTTAGCATTTCTCAGTCTTTGGGATAAGAATAATGAGATTCCTCTGAGTTAAAAATGCAAATTTGCCTGCTCCAGAAAGATGAAAACTGTATCTGTGTTTGCTGTATTAGGGGGATATTGATAGTTTATGGTAATCTGGACAGCTCAGGAAACACTTATCATCCAAGCATACTTACACCATACCTCCTAGGATGAAATACTCTAGTGAACACTACTTTGCACCATGCCTGCATTAACCTCCATTCCAGCACTCCCACGTACCATCCCACTGAACTGTGGACCAAAGGCATTTTCACAGCCTGTCACATTGCCGTCACACCACTGACTTACTTGACACTATAAAAGATGCTAATGGCTATGTCTAGGGAATTGATGTTTTCACCCCCTAATTATCAGAGGACTAGATGAGTTTGTCTGCCAGCTCTGTGGAAAGTTGGGGGAGGCAAAACACTTTTCTCCTGGTCATAGGGTGGCAGCCACAATGACAGTGTTCAGATTGCAGACTTGCATACCTGCCTGAGAGATGCTGCAGCAGGGTCTGCTCAGCTAAAATGTCTTCATCTACACCTTCCTCTCCACATCTCAACCCATATGCAGCCCCAGACACAACAAGCCTTGCTTTAAGCTGAGAGCCACAAGGCACAAGGCCCCATGTCCTCACTGCTTTGATTTCTGACGCAGGGACCACAATGACCACTAAAGGCAAAGCAGCTGGATTTCTCTCTTTAATGATGCAACTAGGAAGCCTAACCTCTTGAAGGATCTCTTTTTTTTAAGGACAAAGTCTACCTGAAGGAGAGTGTTCAGAAAGAAGATTTGCTTGCACAAACAGGCTTACTTCAGCTGAAGCTGGCTGCTCAGTGACTCCTGGATGCAGTGGGAAGGGCTAACCAAATTATGAGCCTAACTGCTGGAAATTTAATGGGAAGGCTTCCTTCTCACAGCCCCCAGCTGAAAACCTCCAGCAATTTAAAATTAATATGACAGTCTTCTGTGGCAGGAAAATGTACAACTTACATATTTCTGAATATAGTTTATTTAGTAAATGATACCCTTACTAGTGAAGGGACTACAATTCGGTATTTTTCATTTATAAGGTAAATTTTTTCCTCCGCTCCCGTTTCCCTCAGCTCTGCTCCATCCTGCCCCATTAAGAATGGGGTAAAGGAAAGTAATTTCTATAATTAAACTGCTAAGTTGCCATGGTAGTTGGAAAAAAACCCAGCCATTCTCTCCCACCAGCTCTGTGAGCTGTCGGTACACGAGGCAGGCTGGGCATGCGGTGTGCTGGAAGTGCAGGCCCCCTTACAGAGAAGACAGGTTCGAACACAAGGCAGGTGCAAGCCCAAACACTCTACACTTGTGCCAGGAGGCCTGACAGGAACACAGGCTCCTTTGGGGAGCCATAGCACATTATTATTTCTATGGACTAACACTCCCAGCAATTTCTGCCTCCTGTTATATGCACTGAGAGCAATGAGAGGGTTCCGTTACTGCCCCATTGTGTGGCAGCATACAGAAATGGAGTGTGCACTCCTTCTAGAGATGGGAATAAGACTGGTTTTAATCCATCTCTCTGTGGGCTGAATTCTGGTTGGGATCAGTCCCTGTTTAACCGTCTTTATCCTCTGTGGAGCACATATTTGATGTGCAGTGCCTCTAGGCTGTCCCACACCACAGGTCCCTTAATGATGCTCTCATCTGACAGCAAATGTCTTCTCTTTCACCCAAATAATGCCCTAGACGTTCCCAACACCAGACCTCACAAAGAAATCTACAGAGGACAATATTGTGGCTGTCTTTCCATTTCACAGGGAGAAGCTCCAACAGCAATTAACTAATTGGTCATTCAGTCCTGGACAGGAATTCAACACTGATCTTTATTCAGTAAACTAGCAAACACTAATTTGCAAATAAGAAGTTGAAATTCCAAGTATTCTGCTGAATTTGGATTTTAGTAAAACATCTTACACAACAAACATTTTTCAAGGCTTATGAGAATGTCTACGTTAGTGAGAAAAAAACTGTTTTAAAATTTGAAACATTATTTAGGAGTAAAGGCTAATTAAAATGACATTTCATACATTAACAAAGTCTGAGTTTATATTTTATATTAATGAAATACTACCAAATGTAATCTAAACAATTTAATGGTTGACTGGGTTAATTAGCATTTTTCAAAGACTGATAATTAATATTTTTTTAACCTCAAGGTCACAGCTCAAAGCCAAGATCTTACTAATTAAAGCAATAACAGTAATTAGGTGGACAAATATAGCATTTTCATCTGAAGATCTTAAAATTTTACTTCAGCATGTATTTCCTCAAAACAGCTACAGGTTAAGTGACAATTTTTGAGACTTGTGTTACAAAGAAGTAGGCCAAGACACTGACAGAAAACAACATTTTCTTCAATCATCATAGTAGAATGCAGGAAAAAGATTTTGCACACAGGCTGGTAAACTGTCTTGACAACTTTGCAAGGCTGATAAAAATATATGTCTCTTTTTATCCTCTTCCAAAATGAAAGTATCACTGCTGAGCTTGACACAAACAGTGTCATACAAATACCTAAAAGTGCTTTCAGTGGAGCTAGTAAGGGTCAAAATAACCAGAATCACTAAGATCACTTATTTAATTAAAACTTCCTTTTACTAGAAATTAATGTATTAAGTCCAAAATTGCTCCTATAGTACTCAAGAACATAAAATCACTTTTCATACAAAAGTAATTGATTTATTGTTTCTAACGACATTAGTATTGATTAGCCTACACAGCTCCTATGTAGGGTGTATTGACATTTACAGTTTGAGGCAGTTTAAGTCCCAGGAGCTTCATCTACAAATATCAGACCAAAGACCTCCTTTCTCAAATGGTTTATTGTCTTTTCACTCGTTTACTACTGTTTGTACTACTTTAGCACAAGAGAGATCCATAGCAAAGATCATGAACCCAAGATCCCAAGATCTTTCCACAGGATCCTTCCAGTTGATCTAATCAAGACAAATGAATAGCAGGAACAAGAAAATATTAGGACCTTTCATGGAACTGGAGCAAAAAACATCAACATATGGGAAGAAATTTGCTGGTGGTTAAGCATAAAATCTGCAGTGAAAATTCAGTTTGGTACCTTTGCAGCCCTCCAAGGCAGGATTCAGGTACCTAAACAAAACCAGCTTATGCCAGCTTGGATACTCTAAGCACTGGCAATGTCTGAGACATGTTTGTGGGGCTGGTAGGTACAAATGAGGAGTGAGACCTGAGCTGTGCCCTGTTGGAGCCACAGCTTCAAGCCAGGCAGGATAACTTACAGAACTTCAAATAGTAAGAAATGCTCAGTTCCCTACAGTTGAGTCCAGCCTCTGATTCATGCCTGAGAGAAAACAGTCTCCAGTATTTTAAAGAGGAAAATTTAATTAATCTGTACGTTTTGGTTTTGTTTGATTTTGAGTTCCACTTGCAGAAAATGGTGGAAAAATTATATGCTGCCAGAATCAGGTCATCATTAGAAAATTCTCCTTTCATACACAAAGCTGTAAACATAAGGCAATGTTAATGATTCAGTTTTATCTTTCCTGATTCTCTTCTACAGACTGGTGACTTGTACAATCACCATCTCAACTCCTTATTAGTATACAAAAAAATTGCAATTAATAATGTAAAATCTGGAAAATTTATACAAAAAAAGCCAACTCTTTATAATTGCATGTTTTCAGAGAAAAGATGGCGCACTGTATCACATATTATGTTTCTTTCCAAGTTTACCTCTTTTCTATGAAACCAATTAAAAAAAAAAGTAGGAAGGAAAAACATCAAGTAAATGAGGCATAAACTGACAATATTCCTGATTACTTCTGCATATGCATCTCTTCTAAGTTCCCTTAAACATATTGTGCTTTATACCTCATGGGACACATAATTCTTACACTAATTTTCTTCAGTTTCTTCAGTACTTTTCAAGGCATCTAGAAAAGTTTGTTTTCTGCTACGAAGTCAAGGAGGCTCCTTTATTCTCTGATCATAAGGAATCTACATAAACACAACAGCAAAAAAAAATATTATTGGTTAAAATCATAGGACTAAAAAGAAAAAATTTCCATCTTGTTGTAGTTATACAACACTATGAAGTGCAACCAGTGCAATTTTGTATGTATATACTTGCATGGAAGTGTATCTGTCCCTGTCAGTTTCAGCAATTTGGATCAGACAAAATATTTGCAATGGAGCTCAAATCCAAATCTGCTTGTTTGACACTGCAAGATATTTGGAGTGGAAATCAAAGACTGCACTGTTTTAGAAAGCAGAGGCTCCCTGTGATGTGTCAAGCACACAGGGCCTGCTTCTCTGAGCAAAGCCCTTAAATCATCCTTCTGTTGACAGGTGTGCTCAGGGAGAAAGAAGGGTTGTTTATCTTCTTGTCTTTATATATTTTCTACAGCCTATCCACATTAAATGCAACAAAGCATCTTGGAAAACATGCTACTGACGTAATTCTGTGCTGTGGCTGAATAACATTAAACAACATTTATCTAGCCTTTGAAGTGCAACCTTTATATTCTGTGTTCTAAATACTAAAGTAAGTAAAAATTGAGGCTTTCATGTTAGCTGTCCCATGCTTATCTCCCTTTTTTCCAGCAAGCACAAAGGAAGCACAATGAAATCTGGACTAGCAAGTGGACAGTAATTGTTGTGGTTTGACCCTGCTGAGTGCCAAGCAGATGAAATCTGTTTATTTTCATATGAGGTCATAAGGATTACTGAGGAAAACAGGAAAAAACTTCGAGGCAAAACAGGCCCACATTTAAACAGTTACAATATAAAGAGGATTTATTACTAAGAGAATTAAAAGTAAAAAGAAATAATAAGAAATTAAAGCAAACTCCCAGAACAAACCCTCTCTTCCAGTACCTCCCTCCTTTCCCACCAACTTGTGCAAGGGAAAACAAAACACGAGGTTTGGTCAGTGCTGCATTTCTTAAGAGCCTCTCTTAGATGTAAGGAAAATAGTTTCTTCTGCTTTAATGTGGTTTTCAAACTGTCACCAGCAACAGTCCGCCCAGAAAAGAAATCTGCTGAAGTGAAAAAATATCTCTCCCATGAACTCTTACAGTCTTCTCACACTGACATTCATGGGCCATAACATCGGGTTTTAGTCTTTTCAGGATGAGTTATTTTAGCCTGAAAAACAAAAGCTCTCTTCTACAAATCTCCAAAAGCCTTTCATAACATCTATATAAACTGGCATAGGCATTCTTTTATCTTCGCAGGCCACATGTGGATTCTCTATCCCCCCATGTACTTTAATGAATTATAGAGAACCAGTTTGTAATATTACAGTTTTTACCACGGCTTGCAAAGAGAATGTTAAGCTCTGCGCTGGAAGCCCCACCGCCCTCTTTTCCTGCTGCCATTTTGGCTTTGTCCCACATGATCTTACTTTCCTTTTCCTCTGACCTTGGAGTCGCCATGTTCTTCTCCCTCATGTGACTTACTTTTCTTTTCTTTCTCTCTGACTTGGAAGAAAAGGTGGCCTCGTCGCCTGCGCATGGTGATCTTTTGGTTCGGTGCTGGCTGCAGGGAGGCTCCCTGGCCCCCGCTGGCTCTGCGCGGGGCCGCAGCGGCTTCAGATGAAATCTTGACCACGCGTTCTTGGCTGCGCTGTTGTTTGAGGCTAATTCCGGCTCCATGTGGAACCAGGATGGCTTTTCCCTGGCAGCTTTTTGCCCGCGCCCCCACGCCGGGGGAGGGAGCCCAGGCCGGCTCCGGGCCGGAGCACAGGCCCGTTTCCCACCTTCCCACCTGCTTCTGGAGGGAAGCTGGAACAAAAGGCAAATTTCCGTGACCTTTAAATATGCAAATCACAGAAGCGTTAAAGCTTTCTCATTGGGTTAGCAACTTGTTCATAAACTAAGTTTCAGCCTACTACAGTAATGTATCATAGAGAACTATGCATCTGTTGGAAAATTTGGTGGCATAATAGAAAGAGAACATAGAACTTGACACAGCTGTTTATACAAGAAGTTTTACCCATGTCTGCATTTTATTTTTTTCTCAAGACTATGGGCCAAATTCTGTAGCTTTTTATGCTCAGTCTGTGGCAGCCCAGAACAGAGAGTCCTGCTTCTCAATGCAATTAATTGTGTGACACCATATGTCCATGCCTGAACAGTGAAAGTAAATTCACTTTTCCCCATTTTTTTTAAACCCTTATCTGTATTGACATAAGTACGTTGCCATGTCATATTTGAACACAGTGAAGCATTCCTCATAGAGATGTTGAATATTCCTGGCTAATACCTCTTTAATGCACTACAAAGCAGATCTATAACAGCCTAACACAGATTAACACAAATGACTCATTTTTTATTAATATATGTAATGAAAAAAGTGCCTAAACACCTGCTGGCTTCCAGACTGAGCTATTTTTGTCAGATATTTTAAAAGAAACTGTCAAAGTACTTTCAAACAGAAAGATCAAAGTTCCTATGATGAATTCAAAGGCATTGACTCTCCACATTCAGTTCTCTGTTGCACAGGGAGCCAAATAATAATGGCTGTACCACAGAGCTGATCATATCCCAGTGTAGCAGAAGGGTGCTGTGGCTCAGATGACATCTGCCCTTCCCATCCACACTTAGCAAGAAAAACATGAGAGCCCAGCATGGGGCAGTGGCCCAGGGTAGGCACAGCAGGGATGTGCTGTACAAGAGCAGTTCCTTTTTGGCTGCAGCACAGCTCTGCTCTGCCAAGTCAGGCAGCTTCAGGAGACAGAGTCATAAAATAATCTAGGTTGGTAGGGACCAAAAGTCAAAAGTCATCTGGTTCAACCCTTTGGTCAGAGCAAGGGCTGAAGCTTCAAAGTTAAAGCTAACTTTAAAGTAAGATCAGGTTGCTCAGGGCCATGTCCAGTCAAGTTCTGAGTATCTCCAAGGACGGAGATGCCACAGCCTCTCTCAGAGATCTGCTCCAATGCTTGATCACCACCTTATCTGTAAATTATTTTCCCTAATATCAAAATGGAATTTCTTTGTCAACTGGCAAAGTTGAAAACTGCAATATATTCACACTCCTTTCTGAGTAGTACTGAGCCAACCCCGCTCTCAGCCTCCCCATCTTGCAAATCCTAATCATCTTGATGACCCTACTCACTGCAGGGTGCCAGTTGCACTCTTTTCTTGTTTTGCAGCTTCCTATCTCCAGTGGTGAAGGGCTCTTGTGAAAGGGAAAGAATTATTTTGTAATGAGCAATGGCCTCAGTGTATTTGAGTTCTACCTTTCTTGTATTTTTCTTGTGTGAGTATGGAAAAGTTACCTCCTTGGGTTTGGTTCTAGAAGGGACTGCTGAGCTCCGTGAATTGAATTTAAACCTACCTAATTTAGTTATCTAGTGTGTAAAATAATACTTGTTTATATTGGTTACATGAGAACAAAGTGTGGTTGGGCCCTTGAAATAGCCACTTCAATTAATAGCCAAAGGTAATGTGAAAGATAGATTAGGACCTAATTTAATACAGAAAGGATATTGAGCTGGATCTGCCCAATGATGGTGCAAAAAATGCCTCATTTGATGTAACAACATCATCTTCAAACTCCATCCCTTTCTGTGTGTGCTTTTTTTAAAAGAGAATGGTCAAGACAGAGTTATTTATGCATGTCAGACCCAAAAAATCAAGAGTTGAGGCAAAAAAAAAAAATTATGAAGGCTTTAAAGAAGGTCAAGCCAGTATTCTTTTCTCTGTCTTCTAATTCTCCACCTCATTTCCTATATAGGTATAGTAATAATCACTTTGCCACTCCCTGCAAATAGGCAGTCAGTTTAATATGCCTCCAGAGGCAGGAGCTCTGAGCTCTTAGCTCTGAATCAAGGTTTCATTGGGCTGGACCAGGAACCCAGCAAACTCTCAAGGGATGCTTCTGCACTGAAGAACTAACAAAGTCCCTTGGACAGTGAACTGGAAATTCAGAGATTCACCAAAATTGCATCTCATAGAGATGCCAAGTATCTCTTAGATGGTAATGGCACGTAAAACACTGAGCTGTGCAGGATTCAAACTGGACCTGTAAGGGAACAGCTTTATGCATGACTAGAAATAGCTTGAGACATCTCATGTCCTTAAAGAACTTTGGCTACATCTTTCAAAATGAGAAGAACGACAAGCTTATTAACTCAAATGTTAACATTTTTAGTAGCTTTCATCAGCAGATGTCCTGCTTATAAGAAATGGGCAAAAGAT
Organism: Eulacestoma nigropectus; assembly: GCA_013397775.1. Lineage (NCBI taxonomy): Eukaryota > Metazoa > Chordata > Aves > Passeriformes > Eulacestoma > Eulacestoma nigropectus. Next base: position 43,214 of record VZTE01004530.1, read on the forward strand.
CCCATAACAGGCTCTGAATATACACATTCAAATGGATACAAAACTGTTTTCAGAAAAATAGGTTTTCTTAGCTGAAAATATAAAAATGAACATTATAACACCATCCAAATTCACTTCGTAGTGCAAATGTTTTTCAGTATAAAAATTATTTTCCATAATATTTTCCTGTTGCAGGGTTGGCAAAGCAAATGAGTCTTAATGCCAATGCAATAGAAATCTGAAGTCTGTTCCTAGCTCTGCTTAAAGTGACCTTGAAGAAGCTGTCCAATATTTTGTGAAAATGAAGCACTGAAAGATACTGTCAAAGTTAGAAATACGAACCATGTGTAATGTGAAGGAAATAGAAATATTAACAGCAATTAGGAGGAGAGCTGGAACTGAAATTTATGGTTTCTGGGCTTCCTATCAAATGTATCTTTGTACATAATAACAGGGATAATAACAAGGACTGTCTGTGTCTCTTCCGCAGTTCTGATTCAGATAAAATCACATGCTCTGGCTGTGCTGTTTATCTTAATGCTGTATATTAAATAAATGGGAGCAACTGAGAATATTAAATGATGGAAATCTGAAGGTTTCTGAACCAGAATCAGTGGCACATAGTTTATTTTTTCTTCTCCTGAAAGCCATATCCTTTGATTTTTCCCTTTTGCAACTATGAAATAATTTTAAGAAGGGAGACTCAAAATATATTTCTTCAATTTAAAAGAACCTCAGATTATAATTTCACTGAATATATTTTTCTAATCTTTTTAAATAACCGAAAACACTTAAGGAAAAATGTATAAAGTTTCCTACTGCAATACAAGACTCTCCCTTCTCCTAGAAGACATCCTACCAGAAAATGGATAAATAGCAGGCTTGCATTGCCTAAGAGAACCATTATTTGTGTTGCAAATCTCAAGTATTAATGATAATAGCTGCAAATAAAATAAATCCCATTTGGCTCTCAGGAAATGTTCAAAATTCGCAACACTCAATATTTTTTTTTACTTGCAAAATGAAGACCTGAGACACTGCAACATGAGCCACTACAAAGCTACTTGTACTGCTATCTCGAAAGTAAACCTGAAAATACTGGTGTAGACTTGTCATAGTCCTAGAATAATGACAAATAAAAAAGTGTTTAGACTGTTTCCAGTAGAATATGGAAACAGGACAATTACCAACTCATCTGCAGTCCCTTCAGACATCAAAATTCTATACTTAATAACAGGATAATACTTTGTTACATGATGTGACTTGAAGTCTTATGACACTGAAAGGGTTTAAAAATTTTTATATGGAACTAAATTTATTAACAGTGAATTCTGTGTCAGTATCATGTTGATTCTCTAATCAGCAAAAAATGTGTTTTAGAGCATGTCCTACAAGACTTAACGGGGATATTTAGTTAAAAGGAACCACGAGCGGTGAGAGTATTAAATTGGACTTTGAGTTGTCATTTTCTGAGGGTAGTTTAAAGAAAGCTAACAAACATCAAAGCGATCAATCATGTCAGCTCTGGAGTGGAATTCTCCTTGCCTCCTTTTTTCTGTCAGCTTTGTGTGTATTAAGGGTATCATCAGACATGACGGCCTATTCTCTCACTTGCAGGCAGTTAAGCCAGAAGCAGCTTGAGGGACTGACAGGAGTAACTTTGATATGAAGTAAACAGAAGAAGAAAACTGGATCCAATGTTTAGAAAACCCCCCAAGAGCGTAATTATTTATTTGCTTATCCTGGCAGAGAAGTAGAGAGATCGTAACACTGGTCAAAGGTCTTCAAAGACAGGAGAAATGGCAAAAAATGAACTACTCTTTGTAATTACAAGAGACAGCAGCTCTGTTTCTCAGACCCTTCTCCTGATTTTAAGTCAGGAGCCCAATCTTTTCAATTTTCCTTTTCATCAATAACTGTTTTCATCGTGTAATATAAAAGGTTTCATGCTGTTGTTGTATGACATATCAAGTCCCCCATTTCTGCCTGCAGAAATGTACTATATATGCACCTCTCTATCTATAAAAATATTGCATCTGCTGTCTACATAGATATGGCCTGGAGAGAAGAATGTTCTCCCTAAGCAATTTGTAAACTTCAAGCTTTCTTCTTCCTTTTCAGCAGTGAATTACTCCTCTGCCCATGCCCCAGTGCTGCGTTTCAATGTTTTCTGCTGGACAGGTGGGGGATATATTGCTTTGTCTGGATTTCTACTATGAGCTTTTTTTTAATTAGAGAAGGTGGACTTGTAAAAATTCTTAAAGTGAATTTTTTAAGAATTTAATTTTAATTTTTAAGTGAAATATATGTAGTCTATCAATTTTATCAAGGACTTCTTTTCCTGAAGACTTTTGCAAAAAGATCTCTATAAAAGGGAAGTAATTAATTTACCTTTTTAAGAGAAACATCACCCTACATTTGATGCTATTGCATTTGTCATCTGCTTTCATGAATCAAGCCATTATCTGCAAGACATCTTTGGGTGAACTATAAATTAACTGTACTACAGAATCACATTTCATTTAGTAGACATACACAGAACTTCTTCAAGGAATGCCACCTCAGCACACTTAGAAAAAAATTCCAGTTTGGTTTAACAGCACTGTTTATTTTATAGTATGTGACAAAGAATGTGAGAAACTCACTCTGCATTAAAAATAAAAGAAGCTTCTAATCATCAGTTGTGTGAAAATAAGATCCAAGGGAGTCCCAAAACTTAGGTTCCAGCAACTGAATAAAAAGAAACATATAAAGGATTTCTGGAGCTTGATGGATGTTTTTGAATATCTGGAGTTGGCATTGCTCACTTTATTCCACATTTAAAGTATGATAGGTCCACTGTGACTATCATGTGTTGTATCTAAAGCTTGCTTAGCTGCCTGGAAAAATCTTGTGTTATGCCTGGGAGTTATCAGTAATAGCATATATTTGTACTTTGAGTGGGCAAAACCAATTTGGAAGACATGATTTACTTCCTGAGGTTTTTTTGGTGGTAAAAGGACTGATATTTTTTCCTACTCAAATACCCTGAAAAGACCCCTACCTTTACTTTTTTTTTTTTAATAGAGCTGCTTTTCTATATTATACATTCACAATTATCACGATGCTACAGAAATTAAGGAGCAAATATAGCAGGTGAGTTAAGAGGATTGGATTTCTACTAACACCATAACTGGATACCCCTCTGTGACTTGCTTTCAAGCATTCCAGGGAGGCTTGAAACAAATTCATAGAATTCAAAATTGTGCAGGGGAAATTATTTTTGCACTTGTCCTCAGATGGTCTTGTGAAAGGGCAAAGAATTACGCAAACACCTGTTGTTGCCCTTTTTGCTTTCTTGAGGGAGATCCAGAATGACACTTACCATGAAACAGTAATGCAGCAAGCAAACCATATGGGTACTCTTAGGGAGTGTTACTTGGTCCCCAAAAAGGATGGACAAAACATCAGATATTTTTGGTCTCCAGAAAAATCAGCACATACCCCCCATCCCCAACCATAGCATCATGGAAACCTCTAGAAGGACTGACAAGATTGGAAGTTAACCATTTTTACAGATAGGGGTAAGATACTTTTGTATCAGTAAAGACTTACTTTTTAATATTTCAAGTTGAGATAAAAGTTTCAATAGAATCCTATCGACACTGAAAGCAAGTTAGACTAAATGCCACAGTTTCTTAATGCATGGTGTTTAGAAATGCTTACAACACGTAGTTCTACTGCTTTAAATACACACAGACAATAAAACGGAAATATTTCAAGTGTGCACTGAAATTTTATCTAAATTGGAACATAATTACTGTCACTGAAGAAGTCTCATTACTGTTAATGCTCAGTAGGTCTCGTCTCTTTCTCCCTGGGGAGAAAACCAATGGCTGGAGAATGCAGTAACTAGTGTGGCATCTTCCTACAATTAGCATAGAGTTTTCTAATATTAGATGCATTTATTTCCTAACTTTTTGGGAGGAAATTCAACACAAATTTCTTTTTGAAAACCCTGCTGTGCCAGCATTGTTTGTGTTCTAATATTTTCTAACAGCATTTTCCAGGTATAAATAAGATGTCAAATCTAAATTAACACTGGAAACATGACCTGCCGTGCTCTTTTGCTGCAAACTGACAGCTCCGCTGCATATGTCAAATGTGAACCGCCCTCCCAGCTAACTAGAGACTCAGGACTGGCATATTGCTGAACTGCAAAACTTACTTACGAAACATCACTGTAAAGAACAAGGAGTCCCAAACAATTCTATAAACTCTATTTTTCACTTCTTAATTAATTTTTAAAAGCTTTTTTTATAGTGTTAATTCTTGAAAATTGCATTTTCAGGGCCTCACAAAGTCTTCCTGCTTAGCAAAAGCATGGCTGTCAAATAGCCCTCTTCATCAGAGAACTAACTGCTTTTCCCACACCTACTTCTTTCACACTGCCATTTGGATTCCTCTTTGCCCCTTCTTTCCTCATGATCATAGAAAAACCACAACCAACCTGGGATAAACTGCAGATGGTTATTTTATCAACCACCCTGCAAAAACTTAATATCTGAAAAGCAATCCTGCTAGTTTTTATCATACCCTTTATAGAATGGAAAAACAAGTTGCCTTCCTCTTAACCTCTTGGTTAAGTAAAGGTTATAGTATCTCCTCTTCATTTTCTTTTTCTACTAAGCAATTATTGTTAATGAAGCCTTTCCTCTCAATAATTTCTCCTGAACTTTATCCTCCAGGTCCTAATCTTCCCCAAAGCACAGGGTCTAGAAGCAGAAACACTACTTCAGCTGAAACCCTCCAGTGCCATCTCTTTCCCTTCTCCTAAAAATTCTATGTAAAATCCTTCCAAAACAGGAAATAAATAAAAAAAACTAGTACAAAAATAGATAATACAAGCAGAAGAAAGATGTTTTTAAGCCTGTGTGTCTTCATTTACCAAACTTTACTTATCTTCAGATCACCAAAAAAGAGGTTTCTAGTTCAAATGGACTAAAAAAGATCTGAGAAGCTTGAAGACTTGTAGTTTAACGCTTCATGTCAGATAAAAGTAAAGATGAAAACCTCCTATTCCTTTTTATGCAAATGATAAAACCATATTCTCCATGGACCCCAAGAGAAACAGGAAGAAGGAAAGCATTTTGGAAAATCATGCCATCAAATCAATAGAAAAATAGAGGATGATCAAAAACATTAAAGACTGGCAAGAAAATAAGATGAACTCTTTTTTCATGTTGATTTTCATTACCACATCTTGCGAATCGACTCATCAGTCATGGCTAAACATAGTTTATGCAATTCAACTGAAATACCTTTTAGCTCTTAAGAGCGAGAGACTCATCCATGGTCCTTTTCATTTGACAAGTGAATACTTGACCAGCACCTTAGGTTTCAGTATATTTCCAGCCCAGTGGCCAGGCTCTAATTTCCTCTGTCATTTTGCCTTATCTCTCTGCTTTTCAAAATAAGATTTCTGCCTATACGTACCACTGCAATTCTTTGCTGATCCACTTTTTCAACAGCATTCTTATTTCATACAGTCAAGTTAACACCATAACTGATTCTCATCCAGAAAGGATCTATTTTGCTATAGAACTTGGAGGACATTGGTTTTGATTCCTGAACTAAAGTTGAATGCAAGTAACAGGAGTAGAAAGGGAAGATGGAAACATTCCTAATTCACAGGATGGGGCAATTTTGGTCTGCCCTGTCTTCCACAGCACTTTTAAGGTTATTCCAGGAGCTGCCAGAGCTTGGTGGGAGTGGGAATAGCAATACATCAGCATATGGTTACAGAACAGGTACGTATAGGAGTCAACACTGTTTCTAGGTGAAGTGAAGGGTGCAGTATTAAATCAAATGTGTCTTCCTTCAGGAATTAATATAGATGGCAGCTATGTATAGGAAGTAGCCATTTACCGAGCCGCTAATTGAAATACTCCTCAAAATAAGCAAGAATAACAACTGGTCATTACTGTAATTATTCATTTCTGTGCCAGTCACTTTGCCTTCTCAGAGTACATTAATGTACTTTAGAGATGGCAAGCACAGCTGAACAAACATCATATTGCACCTGAAAGTACTGAAACACAAAAAATGACCGCAGTATATATACTGATGGCTCTGGAATAGCAATATGAAGTCATTACTGAAAGTCGACAAACTAGATGCTGTCATGTGTCAAAGTCTAAGTCACCCTTCGGAAAGACATGCATAATATATATACAAACTGCAGTTATATGTCTAGATATTAAATGTATTTTCCCATATAGGTTCAAATATCTGGTCCATGTGCAAATACGTGAATGTCCAACAACTGAGTACATATATATTCCGTCCAGAACAGAGATATATGTATGTTTGAAGAGTTTCAATGATTGACAGTTGCACTACTTCAGTCACAGTCCATATTTCTTACATGTGTATGACTTATTAACAGATATAGAGATGGAAGTTATCTCTGTGTATACAGTTCTAGAATTCAGCAACTATTCAATGTGGAAAAACTCATTTTTTCCACTACATGTTCTTTGCACTATTCCAGGATCAGCTTTTGAGTAACTGAGTGACCAGGTATTTTTACCACAGCCATCTATTGCTCTATAGAAAGCTGAACTTGCTTCAACTGTCTACAGCCAAATACTGTTCATGAAGAGATTCCACCATTAAGATTTCTGTCACAAATTTTTTCGGTTTTGTATATGCAAGGTTGACATTGCAAACTGAACATTTTTTACCATTGCAATATTAACGGTTTTACATCCACTCCCATTACAAGCGTAAGCATGTACTTCACTACCTGTAAAGACTGTCTATTGATAAATATTAACTTTAAACCTCAGTTACTCTAGTATTTAAACAGAGTGATGCAAGCAAAAATGTACCTGAATTCTATGATGCAAAATGTGATGATTCCACAGAATCATTACAGGATAACAAAGAAAAGAAACATTTTTTATGATAATCAAACGGTCATAATGAATATTTCTCACAGGTCTTTTATCACTTCTCTTTTGACAATGTAACTGCCTAAATGAAGTTGCATAACATCAGCAGACCCATATAAAACAAACGTGTCATGTCAACAAATGACAGCCACCCACTAGCAAACACTGTGATAGATCAGAAATAATAAAAGAGTAGGACGAATCCCTGTGGCATTTCCAAATTAAACCTACCAAATATTGACTGGGAGCAATTTGGAACAACCACCTGGTCTCAGTATATTAAGATTTTAAAATCTCATCATAACTGAACTAAATAAGCGCAACATATGTTTTGCAGGTGTAGACATATCCCAGAAATACACTTGAAAAGAGATATAGTAATTCTTAATTGAAGGTTTTGTGGCATTGGGAAAAATTACAGGAAAACTGTAGACACATTTGAAATCACCCTTGCCCTTCTCTTCTGATAAGATTTTTAATATGTTCCCTTTTTCATATAAGAGGACAATTCACTGCCTAGCATATCAAGACAGAATATACATTTTAATATCAGAAAAAAAGATGTATGAGTTCAATGTGACTTCGGTTTCTAAAATTTCTTAGATTCCTCTGAAAATGTCTCCTGTAACTTAGTTAACTGAAACTCTTAAACTTACTTGTACTGAAGCCAGTACATGTGATTTGATCCAAATAACGAAGAAGAGAGGAGAAGGAAGAAAATGTTTTCCACTTAAAACTACTAGACACTCTTTGTTGATCCTTAATCACATCACCAAAAAATGGACTGTCATTTATCCCAAGAACTGAAGTCCTGATTTGGCCTGTGTTAAAAGCCTTGTTACTCTCTTAGTTCCCAAGGGAGAGATGGACCCAGTATCTCCTTACCTCCACAATATGCTGCCTGAAATGTGTGACATGTGACAACTTTACATCCTCCTGGAACAAGGTGTACATTTGCCTTTACCCATACCAAGCTCCAGTGGGCAGTCCTGTGGAACTGGGGACAGAAAAGTGCTCTGGGCATCTTTCCACTCTCAAACTTGAGAGCAAAGCTACTCCTTTCAGCCCTGTATAGACCATGAAGCACATTTCTAACAAACATGACAGGTATGAGGAGGCAGCTCCCATCACTAATGAATATTTCTCACAAGGTGTTTAGGGCATAAGGGAACAAATTTCTGACCTCAGGAAATTAGGAGGACAAAACAGAACTCAGCCTCACCCCCAGACGACACTTTCATAATCTGGGAGGAGAAGAATCACAGAATGGGTCAGGTTGGAAGGTACCACAGTGGGTCATCTGTTCCAACCTCCCTGCTCAAGTAGGGCCATTCCTACTCAGGATTGCATTGCACAGGATTGCACTGTTCTTGAATATCTTCAGTGAGGGAGACTCCATGACATCTCTGGGCAACCTGTTTCAGTGTCTGGTCACCCACATAGTACAGAAGTCCTTCCTCATCTTCAGGTGGAACTTTCTGTGAATCAGTTGCTGCCTGTTGCCTGTTGTCCTATTGCTTGGCACCACTGAGAAGAACCTGGCTCCATCCTCTCGGCACTCTCTGTTCAGATACTTGCATAAATTAAAGAGGTACCCCTCAGTCTTCTCAAGGTTAAACAGGCCCAACTGTCTCAGCTTTTCCTCATAAGAAAGCAAGGAAGAGAGACCAGCAAGAGGCTCACTGGCTCTCACTGGCCTGGCCAAATTAGGTGACTATCAGCAACGCTGTACCACCAGAGCACTGTTGCCATATCATTTCACTTCACAGAGATAAGCTGCGTTTAAACTGGAAATACATGAAAGCATTCTTAAGAAGGAAGCAGTTGGTTAAGCTGTTGGTTAATATTTGTAATTTTTCTGAAGTTTTTATTTAGTTACTTAAAATAAACTCCTACGCATATCCTGACCAAGCTGCTCTATCAGCGAGGAGTGAGTGTGCCATCAGTTTTTCTCTGCCAGTCATGAAATTGCTCTATTAAATCCTCATGCTGGTGTGGAAAGAAGAGCCTGCTCCCAAGCCTCTGAGAGCGGGCTTTCTGCTCTCTCCTTGTCGTCACAAGCCTTTTAAGCTGACACTGGTTTTCCCTTTGGAGGTGAAAGCATTCCTGCACAATATGATAGGCTACTAAGCTCGCTTAGGGTGTTGCGAGGAGCTGACAGAAGAGCCGAGCTTATCAACTGGTTATGTTTCCTCTTTCCCACTAAATTTTCACACATCAAACTCTGGCTGAAAAGCAGGGAATGTGCAAATTTGCAAAATTTCACAGGAAAGAGATATGAACCCTATAGATTAACGTACAGACAGCCACAAAATGCATTTTTAACTGTAAAATGACTTACAGTCCTATGTCAAGTCCTCCCATTAGTGAGCCAGTGAACAGTTATTACAGCAGTTTCACTTAATCAAAATTATGCAATTTCATAAATTTGCAGTTTAGACATTTTAAGTGCAGGAGCTGGAGACATTTTATGCGTGGGTGTGCCTTTTGACACTGATGTTTCTGCTTCATTTCTGCAAAATAGCATCCTGCAGCCTGTACTATTTTGCATGCATTTCCATCTCCCAATGACTGTTTTTAGCCCATCAACCATATTTCAAGATGACCCATTGCATCCTCTGCTTGGATTAGCATCAATTTATGTCTCTTCCTTCTTCTTTTGTTAGGCACTACGCACTGTAAAATGGAGAATTCAGAAGCATCTTTTATGCATTTGGCTATTTATGTTGATTGCAACATGGCCAATCCATCTAACATGTACTGTATTTATCACTACACATTGATAAACTAATTGAATTTCATTGTTTTGGACTAAGCTTTGATGTTAAATTCTGTTTGTCCAGATATATGCCATGAATCTACAAAGCATTAAAATAATTTTTAGAGTTTTGTAACAAAGTAAAAAAATTCTGCAAATGTTCTCATTATGCCCTTTTTATGCTTTCATTTTCGTTTCTGGTGAGTAATAAGAGCATCTCTTTGTCTTTTGTTTGGTCATCAAATGTTTGCTGGTGAAGAAATCATGTAGCACTTCTCAACTATGTTAGCATTTTATCATAAAATGGAGAAGTGTGCAATAACCTGTGTGAAAAACCTTGTTGCTTATTTTTTCTTATAAATATATTCTTATATAAAGAAATGATTGCAAGAAGAAACTAAGCTACCACTTGCTGGAGGATCTGTAAACAACATATTGAATGAAGAATCTTGAAAAACAGGATCTGTGCAGCCTTTAATTCCCCAAAGGATTCATTTCTGAGGAAAAACTGTAGCTCGGAATACAATGGAATCAGAGGTTGATCATCTCCAAGCTACATATATCTTGTAATCCAAATTAGATGACTGATGCTGATCCTTCCCCCCACCACTGCCCTTCCTGGTTCAGTATATATACACAAGAAGGTTTTTAAATCCCTTCCTATAACACCTTTTATCCTGTTCTCCATTCTATCACACCATGCTACAACATTCTCAGTGACCTTTTCTTTTAAAACTACTGCTTTGAATGTCTATGCTTTCTGAATTGTCCACCTCAAAAAGGATCTTGAAAACATCAGATTTTTTTCTTTTCTCACTGAAACAAATGAACAGTAATCTCTCAATAGCTCACACTTGATATGCAGCAGAATTACTGCCATATTGGCAGAACTTCCTAAAATGGGAAGGGCCAGCTCAGGCTATTTCAATATTTATAAAGCCCTACTTGAATTTATTTCTTCCAGGCAGAATTAAGGTGTCAAGTACTGTAAATACAAAATCAAAGGTAAGGTGAAAGCTGCTTCTATGCTGACATTTCTAACCAGGACATTTAAAAATTCAGTGGAATGGAGTGAAAATCAGTCAACCTTAAAAGTGGAAAAGCTTATTTGAGAAGACAAATGTGAGAAGACTGCTGCAGAAAATTAAGCTAGTAGCTCACAAAACCAGGAAAAGGTTCCAGCTGGAAAAGCAGGTGGGGAAACCTTTTCACAAGGGCATCATGGTGTATTCTAAAGCCTATAATTACGCCAGGTACAAAGAAACCTGCAGTGGTACAATAGTGCTGAGAGCTGCAAAAATGGCTTAGGAACACTACTAATTAAAGATCACATTCATCAGATGTCTCCCCCAGGAAAAGAAACTAGAAGAAAGCTTCTAGGCACCAAGATGATGAAATCTTGACTTTACAATAAGCAAATTTCTGTTTGCTTGAATTGTATTTGCTCTCGATATTTACACAAATGTTTGGATTAATTTTCAGCTAATGTAATGAAGTTTGGCCATAACTATGCAGTTTTATTTTTTAAACAGTAGATAATTGTAAAAAGCTAGTAGTCCAGAATTCAAACAACAGAAACTTTGTTTCTAAATTGTTAAACTGCTCTAGTTCTTCACATTAAGCCAAAACCAATCTTAAATCAACTCACTCTAAATGTTAACAGCTGCTAAAAATGCATCTCCAGAATTTATTTTGCTCACTTTCTAACTCTGCCTAAGTACAACAGTTATTTAGAAGGATAATCTCAGTTATGTATAACAGGTAAGAGTTGTAATAGCAATGTACAATTTCTCTTCTAATTTCAAATTTATGTGTATAGGACATAGCAGAGATCCATTTTGTTCATCAGAATATGATGCTGGATCAAAAAATGGTTTTCATGTATTTCAGCCAGGAGAAGACAATCTGGCACTACTTAATAGGGACTATTTATTCTAAATGATACTAGACTTTCTCAGAAAACTTGTTTACATCTTTTGTGTAGTAAGATATAGATAATTTATACTTTTAAATTATTGTCATTTCCTTTTCTTAAATGAACTTACCTATTTCACTTGCCATTTTAGTATTGCCAATGCTCATGCCTGTTTAATAAAAACTTCTATAATTTTAGCATCACAAATCTCCCAAGAACTAGTTTGGATGTTGACACTTTCCGTGCCTTAAATTATGTCTCCCCTGATGGGGGAGACCCCAGAGTCTTTGCCAGTAGTCTGAGAGACGAAAGGGACCTTCAGCATTCACTCCTTTCAGATAGTCGTTTATTTAAGTCTTATCAGAGAGATAGCGCTACTAATGTGACCCAGACATACCACAAAGCAGAGAATGCAAGAAAAGTCGAATTATCAAGATTGCACAGCCTTTTTAAAGGTCAATTACCCAATGAAAACTCAAAACGAAAGATATTTTCCTTTTTCCACCAATATTCAATAGATCACTTTGTCACGTAGACAGGAACTGGGGAATTCTTTATCCAATCATCCTAAACTACTTTTGCCGCAGAATATGGAGCACTAGAAGAAGAAGAAGGAGGGCTGGAAAACAATAACTATCCTCCATCTTGAAGTTTTTACTTTTTATCTATATACTATACTAACAAACCCAAAACCTCTAAATTCTTCACCTTGTGACAATCTTACATAATATTCTATCACCTAGTTCACACCAGTGTGGATTCTAATTCTTCCCAGAGAGTAGGCAATTTTCTCCATTGACGAAGGTCAAAAACTGTGTTGTCCAGGGGGGTAGAATCCTTCAAAACAGGCAGAGAAATATTCTCTGTACTCTGGATTCCCACAGGATGTTATGGCATTCTGTTATTTCCTTGAAAATGTTTTGTAGCTTCTAGTCAAAAAGCATAGCATTTTGCTTATCAGAAACATAACATCAGTTAATACAGCTTATTCAGCTCATATTCAGAGCTCTGTTTTAATCCTCTAAAATAACCAAGATACTGGACTATCTTATTGAATTAAATTTAAAACCACTAAGTAATAAGAGTGAATTATAAGCTATCTTTTTGATATTCTGTATTATTATGCTGGGTAGTACAAGGCTCTAAAACAACAGCTAACTGCTGATATTATTATCTACAATCCTATTTTCTAAAAGTGAAATGGAAGATTGTTTTGATTTTCTGCAAAGTTCATTCATGGCATCCAGATATTTGTGAAACCACTGTCTGTAATTTGATGAAAAGCCAGTGTATTCTGAGAACGCATTTTGACCTACAATTTGTATCAACTGCTATTATAAACGCATTTATAGATTTCAGGGCAGAAGTCTGCTTATCAGGTTACAATCAAGAAAATCTCTATTAAAAATGTATGGCAAGAAAAGGAAACATAGCTTCCTGCATGAAATATACTTTGGCTTCAGTTACTTGATATTTGTTTGTTTTCTGTGTGCTGCACGAAATTACTGAAGCACACAGAAATGACACTTTGCCCTTGGATGCAATGGAATGACAGATTAAATGAGTAAATGGAAGACTTGGAGCTTCCTCCAAAGGGAGAAAATAAGCTACTTAAAACTTTCAAAGCCTTTTCAAGTATCAGCTTTTTCTGCAAATCAAAAGAGTAATTATTTAGTGAACCAACTTGAATTTCTTAAAAACGCAGGGAGCATGAGGGAAAAGAGTGGGACATGGAACTTGTTTAGTTCTCCCACAGCTATGACCACCTTCATAAACATCTGATTTTAACCTAAGGCTACACAAGTCTTTTGTTTGTGTAAGGAGTTGCATCACCACCTAATGCACCAGAATGCTTCTTTCTGTAGCCTCACAGATGGAACCAGTAGCTGTGCTTCACCTCCAACCACTAAATATATAATATATTTTGACCCTTCACCATAACTTTAGGGACTCTTATGAAACACAGTAAAAGTAGAGTCAAAATTTCATTTAAATCAGACTGCAGGCTCATAGAAATTTACAATTTCTGTAGGAATTAAAGACAAGTTGCAGTAGCTCAATACATACAGGGTTTTGCTGCAGTCGAATACCTACCTAATATGCACTAGAAACAGCACAGAGCAGACTCAAACTCTTATCCCTGAATTAAAGAACATTCTTTGAGCCATTTTAGCATTTCACAAGGGATGCTTTAAAACATTTTAGTGTTTCTCAGTTTCAATTGTTTTTTTTTCTGTTTTCTCTGAGGTTACATTTTATAGATATTTGTTACTAAGAACTTTGTCCTCCTTTCAATTTATTAATTACATGCCCTTCATCAAAAGAAGTAACAAATTGAAACCTTTATCTCTGAGAATAAAGTGACAAATTTGAACTTAGGATGAATCAGAAATATTAATTTATTGAGCTTATTGATCAAATGAGAAAATTAAAAAAATAGGTAAGCACCCCTTGGATTGTACTCTTCTGGTTTCATTTTAGGCAGCTATTTTGAAAAGGAGCAGATGATACTGTCAAGAAGACTCATGCAAGAAATCTTTTTTTTTTCTGAAAGAAGATATATATATGCCTTTTGTATTGCACAAGGAAATTAATATATGGTCACATTTTAGTTGGCAGAAAATTTGCAGGGAATAGAAAGCACAGATGTTAGAGTACTGTGAGGAAATTATGGAAAAAGCAAAAAACTAAAGTCAGAGGAGAACAGCAGAAAGAAATCCTGAGACACTTTTCACACAACTGGATGTCCCACACTTAAAGAAAACTGCAACTTCACTAAACATGTTGACATGAAACAACATTTTTTGCCATACAAAAGCAACAAGGAGCTTTGATGATATCTGAGGGCTATTTCACATGCATTGAAAAATGCTGACATGTATTAAGGACAATATATAGCTAAGCACAGACTCTCCTGAAATAGACAGTTTTGACCTCCTCTAGGAAGAATTGCTGAGAGAATTGCAGTTGTTCAGCAGTGCCTGTAGTGACAGGACAAAGGGCAACAGTTTAAAACTGAAAAATGGTAGATTTAAATTGGATACGAGGAAGACATTTTTTATGATGAGGGTGGTGAGACTGTGGAACAGGTAGCACAGAGAAGTTGCGGATGCTCTGTTGTAGATGTCTCATGATTTGTGGACGTCCCATGATTTTGGAGCAATATCTATCATTGCATGCTCTTCCCTAGACCTGTATTTTTCCCGTGTAGCTGTTATTACTCATGACTGAAGACAGGATATGGCATAGGCCGCTAAATGGACTTTAAACCTGATAAGATGCTGCTGTCATTATATTCTTAGAAATGTCAAGCCCCAGTTCTATCAGACTGAACCATTCAGTGCCATTAAAGATGACCATACCCACCCTATTCCTCTCAGATTGCCAGAATGAAGTCAACTTTCCTTTGCAATAAAACAACTTGATCTGCGTGATGAAAGAGACAGAAATTCTTTTAACTACTCTATTATAGAACACCTCATACCATGAAACCACACCTTCAAAATTCACCAGCAACCAAAAGCCAAATGTCAGACAGCAGGAAAAGAGGGGAGAAGTGTGGCTGCAGAAATGTCCTCATACAGAGGTTAAAAAATAAACCTATGGTACACAAGACGGGCTGAAAAGGCAGCAATGGCATTTCAGGCAAGGAAATTGCCTGCTGCTTGTTCTCCCTGCATTCAGAAAAATATGCTTTCTTTATCCTCTTTGCTAATAAACAGAAGATCATTAAAGTGATAGTTGACTCTCATAACCCATTTCACCTCCAAGCAGAAGAAGCTTGACAAGGGTCCAAGTACTTCCTTCAGTAATTTTGCCATCAGGCAGCAGAACTTTCCAGACCATGATGTATGATTCAGATAAAGTGTTCCATTAGAAGGAAGGCATAAAAAAGAGTAAACAATCACACAGCAAAGTAAACTAATAAAACCAAATAAATGATCAGCATATTTTTAATTTTCTGATTTTCCTTCTCATTTTAGGCTTGTGGTTTTCAGTGGTGCTCCATGCTTAAAATCTTTATCAGGAGAGTATGGTTCTTCCTATAGTAAATAGCCTGCTGACAAGAAGCTATTTTTTATTAATGTTATTTCCCAGACTTCCTTGGAGTTGTCTATGGAGTGAGCATCTAAGGGATCTTATGTTTAAAAAGCCTTGGAAAACAGAAAACTGGCTGATTGATTTCCATCAGGCAGCAAATTATCAGGGACTGAAAAACAGCTAAGACTACACAATTTATCTCAATTTATTTTGCTAAGATTTAATTCTGTCACTTTTCAGATTTGTTGTTCAAGTGCTGATAGAAAAGCCCACAGGCAAAGCATAACACACAAATCTGCCAATTTTGTTTCATCACAATTATCTAATCAAATCTTTGTTCACTCATTCATCAATATTTTTCATCTTGTAATGAAGGCACTGCTAAAACAGTACACCCAGAAGTTTCCGCATCCTACCTGCTATTAAAAAAACCCAACAACCTACCAAGATTGTTGGTTTGAAATCTGGGTGTGTCATATGGAAAACTGCAGTACAGCAAAGACCAGATCAAACTGCTTGTTCTTTACGTAAGATTGATTAAGTAGTCTATAAAAAGCTTATTTTTAGAAAAGAATTCCTAGCAAGGACTTTAAACATCAAAATATGGATATTTTTTGTCTGATGTGCAAAACATATCCTGCATATAAATACAACTTGGGCACATTAGAATACCCTTAGAAACAATAAACTCATGCACTACCATCCATAAGAGAAGTATACAACACTCATGAGAATATATACTGTTACAAGTTTTCTGGAAGGGACTTGCAGATTCAGAACTATTACACAGGTGAAAAATTATGAAAGTTTCTCCCCTCCAAGCACCTGACCCTAACTGGGATATTAAACTCTGGATTTCAAAATGATAAAAAATAAACCCGGTAGGAGGATTATGATGCACTGCTTGGAGAGAATAAAAGCTATATCAGCTACTGCAGGAGAAAAAAAGAAGAATGCAAGAAAGTGTTTTGTCTTTGGCAAACTTTGTAGTACACTCTGCTATGAGCTTTCTACAAATGCATAACTACATAGATACATTGGTTCAGCATGAAAATGACACTAATGCAGGTAATACAGAATTTACTCCCGTTCACATCAACAGCAACTTGGGGAATAAGGTGCAATTCACCAGAATTATAGGACCAACCTGACTCCTTGAAAAAACCTGTTTTATCTGTAAGAACAAAAGCATTTTACTCTGATGTTCCTATAGGACAGAATATGTAGCACAGA
Source organism: Eulacestoma nigropectus (assembly GCA_013397775.1). Taxonomy (NCBI): domain Eukaryota; kingdom Metazoa; phylum Chordata; class Aves; order Passeriformes; genus Eulacestoma; species Eulacestoma nigropectus. Next base: position 60,075 of record VZTE01004530.1, read on the forward strand.
TACTAAATCTGTGCATTGTTGTAGCTCTCAATACAGACCATTGTCTTAAAGATCCTTAAACATATCAACATAAAGTATTTTTTATCTATTTCTTAGATGTGGTGACATATAGAGATAAAAAGAGAAAACAACAGTCCTAATATAAACAGTAAAGAAATGAAAAATGTGTATCAAAATGGTGATAAGGGGCATATATTCAAGAAATAGTGACTGAAAATACTAGGCTGAACCCTCCAAAACTGGTAACTTAAATCAAAATGGTGATAAGGGGCATATATTCAAGAAATAGTGACTGAAAATACTAGGCTGAACCCTCCAAAACTGGTAACTTAAATATCGTAGCAGAGGACAAGAAGATATGAAAGAGTTTAAGAATAGGGGAGGGATGAAATTCAGGACTTCATCAGATCATGTTCTTATGCTATGTATTTTTCTAAACTAAATGAAATTTTTCGACAGCTTTATGTTTATACAACTTGATGGAAAGAAATCCATTTCATTTTCATAATGAGAACCAGAGGAAATAAAGAGATGAGTTCTTTATTAAAATTTACAGCTACAGACAGGACCTCTGTCACACCACCTGCACTGCTGATTAGTGGGAATGTGCCCTGGCCCAGAGAAAAAAATGCCTCAAGAAATGTTTACACTATGTATGCAACAGAAAAATCTTGCAAAGTTCCTTCAGAGAAACAATGTTGCCACTAATTTGGCAGCAGTTTTGAGCAGCCTGGTCCAGCAGAAGATGCCTCTGCCACCTGCAGAGAGGTAGAACTAGATGATCTTCAAGGTCTCTTCCAACCCAAAACATTCTATGATTCTGTGATTCTAATTTAAGAACAGTCTACTTTTATACACTTTAAGGACAAGCAATGGTGCTGTGTCATAGACACAAGTAGCTACTTCTAATGCTAGAAGAGAGTACATGATTTGTAAAGAAAGAAAGCTTTGGGTCTGAGGAAGCTTTCCCTTTGCCTTGTGTGCTCCTTGTTGCAGGTGAGGGAGCGCAATACTCGTTTTCATCAGGACATGACATCAGTGCTATACAAGAGCACTTACCGGAGCTCTTCTGGGGCATTTACTTTAGTCACACTCCAAGTATTTCACTTTGATGTCGCTTGCTGAGCAAAGGCAAGCTGACTCTCCCGGAGCTCATTCAGACCAGTGAGAGCAGAACAGACAACAGGACACTCTAAAGTGACAGTGTAATAGCACTAAAAGGGATAGAAAGTGAAGCTATTCAATATGAAGTATGTAGGATTCTTAGAGCACCACCCCAGTCCTTCCCCATGCTATCAAAGCTCTTAACCTTCAGCAGCTGAACAAGATGCTCAAGGAAAGACAAAACGCAACCTGGAAAAATACTGGCATTACTAACAAGTGAGTTCAGTCACTTCTGGACTCAAGAATTGTAAGACACAGAAGAAAAAAATGTTTATTAATGCCCTTAAAAACTACAGATTTAAGAGCAACCTAGCAACTCTCTAAATTTTATGTGATAGATGTTATATGTGTGTTTTATAATAGAGGTAAATTTTGAGAAGAAATGCAAAGAAGAGTAAGATTCATGAGTGAAATATAACACTCCAAACATTATACAGATACATCATCTAGCAGCAACTCCTCTTGTAAACTGCAGTAGAAAACCCAGTGTAAGATGATACAAGAAAACCCTTAAATCAGTAAAAATTAACATTTATTGAAGCATGCATGAAAGGCACAGAAAAGTTAGGTCATGTTTGACTTCAGCTATGGCAGCAGCAAATAACATGACCAGCAAAAGCTTAAAGAGTCAGAATGAGAAATGAGACAGAATTGCCATGTGCTGAAGGAAGCAAATGACCCTGGCAGATGAAAAACCAGAGATTTGTTGCCTTTTAAAAATATTATATTAGTAACTGCTGTAATTTGGTCCCATGTAGCTTAAAAGGATTTTAAATATGTAACACCTCTTTGCATTATGTAGTTAAAAAAGTGTTTACATTAATAAAGATAGAAGTGTTCTGCCCTGAGACATTGCTCCCCCTAAAATGCTAATGTAGATTCCTACTTCCATACTGGAGAAGCTACTTCCTGGAACACAGTTTCCAAAATCATAGAATCTTAGACTCATTTAGGTTGGAAAAGACTGTCAAGTCCAGCTGTTAACCTAGGACTTCCAAGTCCGACATTAACCACATCCCCAAGTGCCATATTTACACATCTTTTGAATACTTCCAGGGATGGAGACTCAACCATTCCCTGAGGAGCCTGTTACAGTGCTTGACAACCCCTCTGGTAAAATTTTTTTTTCCTAAAATCTAATCTAAACCTTCCTTGGCATAACTTGAGGCCATTTCCTCTTGTCCTATCCCTTGTTATCTTGGAGAAGAGACCAACCTCCAGTTCACTACAGCCTCCAGTAAGGTCTCCCTGACCCTTCCTTCCTCCAGGTTAAACAGCCCTGGTTCCCTCAGTCACTCCTTATAAGACTTATGCTCCAGACCCTTCACAGCTTTGCTGTTCTTCGGATGCACTCCAGCACCTCAGTGGTTTTTTTTATGTAGGATGCAAGACATCCCAATAGCTGGGCAACCAGATGACAAATCTCACTGTTCAGATTTAAGGTCCTGACTACAAATACAATTATTTAACAAAAATAATCTGTGGATTCATAATGCTGCCATTGTACCAGCGTTTTTTTGATAGAAAATGTGCCAGTACCCCATTTTAAGTTCGGCTTCAACCAATTTACTGCAACCAATTTACTGTACATTTAATATTTAAACCAAATTTATTTTTATGTATTTCAGTGAACATTTTTTTTTTCTGGGGCAGACTGCTTGAAATTCATAGGTTTCCAGACCAAACCTGGAAATTAATGCAGATGACATCTACAAATACACTAATTTTATGTGTTTCTCACATGAGAAAAATGTGTTTAATTACAGGAAATTCTAAAAATTATTTCTTTCATTTTCAGCCTTACCCATCTAGTTCTTAGTCACAAACAAACTGAATATTTGCACTGTGGGATTAACGTAACCTACTGTCACAAGGGTCCTTTTTAAGAAACAATGTGAAAATGTTAAGATTACTAAGATACACATAATTCTTACATGTTTAGAGACTCTTTTCCTTCTTTCTGACATGCACTTATTTTCATTCCCAGAAATATCAAATACACACTAAATTAATCATGGCCTTCGCTTACTCTTTGATTTTAAGCCACACAAGTAGAGAAAAAAAAGTGTACTGACATGGAATGGCACTCATGCCTTAGCAGAATGTCAGCACAGGGCTTTTACAAGGCTGAAGAAAGAGGAATTGCTTACATTGCTATGTAAGAACAAATTTTCTTTATTTGGTGACAATGAAAGCACTAAACCTTGGAGACTATTTATTTTAATAAACGCTCCTGATAAGGGCTTATGTCAATCAATGATCAGAGCACATTACATTAGCTGTGATCTTGCCATTCTCATTTTACGTGAGCATCTGGGGTGTTTTTTTTCATTTTTTCCAGATGCTAGAATCTCTGATTTTCTTTAGGAAATGGGCTATCCCAATCTGTTTTCAGTTTGCAGAGGTGAGTCTCCAAGTTTCCAAGCATTGTATTGAATAACTGCCACCTAAATTGTATTAATATATTTAAAAGAACCTTACTTATTTCATCCTTACACACTTACTGACTCCAAACAATTTGCTCTGTCCACATGTTCTTAGAGCACAAGAGGTCTCCATCCTGATGTGTAAAAATTCAAGCAAGGCAGAGTGGAAAACAAAATGACTGAGCAAGGATCTGGTGCTCACAATGAGAAGTAAGAAGGCAATGCACAGCCAAAGGAAGCAGGGACAGGTGAGCTGGGTAGAATACAGGGATATGGTTCAGAAGTGTAGGAATGAGACCAGGAAAGCTAAGGCACAGACGGAGCGGCCTTGGCAAGGGAAGTGAAGAATAACAAGAAGGGAATCTATAATACATAAGTCAAAAAAGAAAAGCCAAGGAGAGTGTGTCTCCTGATAAATGAGCAGGGAGAACTGTTGACAATGGATATGGAGAAGTGTGAGGACTCTTTACCTTATTCTTCACTGGCATCAGGTTTCCCATGTCTCTTAAGTCCCTGAACCTCTAGGTAGGGCTTGGGAGAGTGAAGTCCTTCCCACTGTATCTGAAGAGCAGGTTTGGGAGTACTTGAGGAAATTGAATATCTACCAGTCTAAGGGGCCTGATGAGATGCATCCCAGAGTCCTGAAGGAACTGGCTGATGTTGCTGCCAAGCCACTCTCCATCATGTTTGAAAAGTCATGGTGGTTAGGCAAAGTCCCCAGTCACTGGAAAAAGGGAAACATTACTCCTGTTTTTAAAAAGGGGATAAAAGAAGACCCAGGGAAATACAGGCCAGTGAACCTCACCTCTGTGCATGGGAAGATCATGGAGCAAATCCTCATGGAAGCAATGCTAAAGCACGTGCAAGACATGGAGGTAATTGAAGTCAGCCAGCATGACTTCACTGAGGGCAAATTGTGCTTGACCAGCCTGGTGGCCTTCTATGATGGAGTGACTGCAATGGTCGACAAGGGAAGACTGATTGATGCTGTCTGCCTAGCCTTCTGTAAGGCCTTTGACACAGTGCCACATGACATCCTTATTTCCAAACTGGAGAGACATGGATTTGAAGGGTGGACTATTCAGTGGATAGGGAATTGGTTGGATGGATGCAGCCAGGGAATTGTGGTCAACGGCTCTATGTCCAGATGGAGTCCAGTGACAAGTGGTGTATCTCAGGTTTTTTCTTGGGATTGATGCTCTTCAATGTCTTTATCAGTGACACAGAGAGTGGGATCGATCACACCTTCAGCAAGTTTGCAGCTGGCACCAAGCTGAGTGGTGTGGTTGGCACAATGGAGGAATGGGATGCCATCCAGAGGTACTTGGACAAGCTTGAGAAGTGGGCCCACAAGAACCCCATGAAGTTCAAAAAATCCAAGAGAAAGGTCCTTCACATGGGTCAGGACAATCCCAGACGTGAGCTCAGACTGGGAGAAGAACTCTTTAGGAGCAGCCCTGCAGAAAAGGGCTTGGGGGTTCTTGTGGATGAAAAGTTGGGCATGGGCCAACAGTGTGCATTCAACAGCCCAGAAAGCCAACTGCATCATGGGCTGCTTCAAAAGCAGTGTGGCTAGCAGTTGAGGGAGGTGATTCTGCCCCTCTACTCCAATCTTGTGAGACCCAAACTCAAGTACTGTGTCCAGCCCTGGAGTCCTCAGCACAAGAAAGATGCGTACTTGTTGTAGAGGGTCTAGAGGAGGGTCACAAAGATGATCAGAGGGCTGGAGCACCTCTCCTATGAAGACAGGCTAAGAGACTTGGGGTTCAGCCTGGAGAAGAGAAGGCTTTGTGGTCACATTATTGTGACATTCCACTACTTAAAGGAGGCGTAAAAAAGGGGGAGATGGTGATAAAAAAGGTGTATGGTTTTAAACTAAAATAAAGGAGATTTATATTAGATATTAGGAAGAAATTCTTTACTATGAGGGTAATGAGGCACCAGAAGAGGTTGCCAAAGGTTATGGATACGCTGTCCAAGTGTTCAAGGTCAGGTTGGATAATCCTAAGCAACCTGATCCAGCAGGAGACAGCCCTGCCCATGAGGTTTGCGGTGGGGTTTGGAACTAGATGATCTTTAGGGTCCCTTCCAACCTAAGTCATTCTATGATTCTCTGATTCTATGATTCTACTGAGAGGTGTCTCTGCCCGTGGCAGGGGAAGGTTGGGACTAGATGATCTTCAAGGTCCCTTCCAACCCTTAACATTCTATTATTTTATGTTAGGACATCATAACTATATGATATGATAGCGTATCATATTTATCAAACTTGACAAACAATGCACTTCTCAGATGAACGAAAGTTGAGTGCCTCCTGAGGACAAAAAGTTATAAAACAACATGTTAATGAGGCAAGACATTTTCTTTTTTTTTAGCTTTCTTACCTCTCCAGAGCTTTCTTAGTTCTCATTCTGTGTCAGCATGGTATCACTCCCCCAGCTCTATTTTCACTGACTGTGTATTCCAGGTTATATTTTCCAATGCATAGTAATTTGAAGTGCAGAACAACTTTATTAATTAATAATTACTCTTTTTAGAAGTTTTTATCTAATACTTTCTTAATTGATTAATCACAACATAGATTCTACTGTGAAGTGGAAACAAATGAGCTGTGCTTTGGAAAAGCTCTCTACATCCATATAAAACAAGACAGTCTTTGCTTGTATAAACTTTCTTGCTTATTAACTTGCACAGCACGTGCATAAACATTCTTGCTCTGCATGATTCAATGACTCTGAATTTTAATAGTCCCTTTAGGTAGAATCACTGTAGAGAAAATGATTTAAGAAGCAAAATAAAAGTCAGTGAACAGTGATAGAACTCGAGGAATTACAGCTGATATTTCTACTGAAGGATTTTTTCAGAAACATGCAGTGTATCAAGACTGTATGCATTCAATCAAGAATGTATTCTTGATACAAAGTCTACAAAACATCTGCCCAAAATTAAAGCAGTACCTTGAAGTATTTGTGACTTTCCAAAAACACTGACAAAACAACAATAACAATTTACTTAGAATTTACATTTACAGTTGCTAGAAGGCTTTACTCTGCAAGCAAATATTATCAAACTGTCAAATTAATTCCTTGAAGACCATCAAAGACTATCACGAACTGCATGAAACAGTTAAAAGCAGATTCTTATCTTCTGTGGGAATGGTGCAGCTAAACAATAAAGGTCATGCATTTAATCCTTAACATGACAGAACACTGATATGAAAAGGCTCTGTGTGACTTTTACTCCTCACTCAGTTTATTCCCTGTTATCCGTAATTATTTTCACTTTTTTTTTTTTTTTTTTTTTTTTTTTTTTTTTTTTTTTTTTTTTTTTTTAACACATTCTCTAAGTATGCATTTGACTTGGGACTTGTGAAATGGCTAAATATAGTTGCAGGCATGTTGCCTGGTTGCATGTTGCAGAAGTGTGACATTTGGTATCCAAACTGTGATATGGAAAATAGAGGGAAGAGAATGATTAGAAAAGATTAGGCACTGCAACCTAAATAGGGCACTACACATAACACACCTGTATACATTAAAGGTATACATTAGATAGTATGTATAAGTCCTTTTTCCTTGTCTCTCTGCCAGTTAGGAGGTTACACAACAATCTGTGCTTGAGTTGTTACAAAATACATACAAACAAAACAAATACCAGGTTAAAAATGAAAAAGTAAGATGCCTTTACTTACGCTCAAATGGGTTTTTCTGGATAGTTGGTCAAAAATTATAATAGCTATTAATTGTGCAATGACTGCGGAGGTGTCCTAGTTTTTAGGCCCAAATTATAAGTTGTTCTATGTTGATTAACAATACACAACTGCTTTAGTACGTTTTCACATAGGTTCCACTCTATAATGGAAAGACAAAAAGCACCAACAAGAAAAATCCCATTATAAAATAATAATAAGGAAACCCTAGTTCTATAGAATATATTTTCCAAACAGAGGAAATCTTCACATGCCTTGGTTTTTCTAGTATGAAAGTCCAGGAAAAAAAGGAATCTGCTAAATGGAAGCCAAGTGAACTTCATGCCTCAGCACAGCCTCCTGCCCAGCATCTTCCAGATCCATTCCAAGGCCAATGAAGCACTTCAGTCTCACTTCAGCAGTATTTTGAATAATATATTCTGTCAAGTTATGTAATTTTCAGAACAAATAATATATCACATATTTGGTAGCAATATTTCCTACTGTAAGTTAAAGTGGTCTGCAAACACAAATACTATGAAAAATGAATATAACAATTTTTTAGTCTGAGATTACATAGCAGCAATGTAAAAGGTGATATTGTGTTATGTTACTTTAATAATTAAAAAAGGGATGATTACAGACCACCATAAGAGTGTACTCTGCATTGCAGGTTCTTAGGACTATTAATATCATGTGTTAAGAAATAGTTCATTGCGCTTCAGAAAACTGCCAGACTTGCACTTCTGTATGGTAAACTGCCTTTTAAGGAGAAGGATTTTTAAAGAAAGATCTGGTAGTCTTTTTACCCTGCTGAAGTTCAGCTATTCCTGTATTATAACTAAATTTTCTCTTGCTAAACAGGAAATGTGGGTTTCCCCTTAAAATTCGTTTTCTACCATAAAAAGACAACCTTGAGTTCTGTTATGTAACAGGCTGAAGCAATGGCAAAAGCTCTGGTCTTCTGCAAACCCATTTCCCCTGTCCCTATAATCCAGGACAGGCAATTCTCTTGCTGTTAGGTCTGGCTACAGGATAAATTTCATAAGCCAGATAATCCTTTTCTAGGGAAAGAATCATGCCTATTGGGATGAAGTGAAAAGAGAGTAGAAAAAAGTATTTGCTGCCAGACACAAGCAGTTCAAGGAGGCTCTCCTGAGACTGTTAGCACTTTAGTCCATGCTCCTTAGCTCCTGAAAATGAAGGAGGATGGAAAGCAGAAGCATAACAGGTAAATGGGGTCTTTCAGGCCAAAGGGAAAGTACATAAGTAAAATACCTACCAAGCACTTTTCTGTTCTCAAAAGCAGAAAACACACACTGGGGAGGTACCTCAATGAAGAAAAACTCCTTGTTTAAACCACACAGAGTAGAAAGCAAACATACGAAGAGCTCTTTCTAGATGTTGTCATTTAATGTCACAAACCAGGTTTTGCAGATGTGCATCACATATTACAGTACAAGCCTTCTAGTAGTTTGCATGGACTAAAAAAGATTTTGAGAAATATGTCTGACTGTGAAAAAATTGGATGTTCTTAATATTCTGTTCTAAAGAACATACGCAGTGTAAAACATTGATACTTCAGATCTGATTGGCTTTTTAAATTCGTGTTTTGAGAATAACCTTAGGGAATGAAAGATAAATTTCTCTTGCTAAGACAAACTGCTTTCAGGTGGATTCTTGTGCGGTTGTATTTCTTTTTTCATTCAAGAATGCATGGATGAAAATATTACATAACGTAACTCATATTGGAAAGCCACACACAACCAAAAATAAGTTCTGTGCTTAACCAAATGTTCTTATTTCTGCTTTACAAAAAAGCAGCCTACTATTAAATAACAATAATTTAAAAGACTCTCATTCATTTAAAAAAAAAAAAAATAAAAAATCCATTGCCTGATCTCAGCCTAATGCCAGTGATTCCTCTAGAATTGGAGAGAGGGGCACATCTAGAGGTGGGAGTAAGGTAATCTATCCTCATCATCTAGGGATTTGGTCAAAAACATTCTTTTTTTGCTGCTATTTCCACAGCCTAAGACAGACCCCAGACAACTATCTAGACTAAGCCACTAATTTTGGGTGAGTTACCTTGGGTGAGATGTACTCATCCTTAGCACCCTGACTAATGCCACTTGTGGAAAGGATTTGAGAATGAGAATTGAGAATGAAAACTAAATCGTGAAAGTTATTAAAGAGCATCTATAGGGCAGTAAAATAAACTTGCGACTGCTATTAAATTGTCATTTCAGAGTTGGTGCAATAGGTAGTGCAATCACATTTTAACAAAAAAAGTAACTCATTTATAGGAAAAGATAGCATTATATGCATTGAAGAAAAATAGTTATTATACAGCCATCACTACAATTTCTGGGTAGCACATAATTTAAATTGGGACTTAAATAACAATATGCTATAGTAAGCAATAACATTTATCAATTACATTTCTCGCCCAATTTAATACTCATTCATGCTTAGATAAATAGATGATCCTTGGCTATCCAAAGAATAATAATATCTGAGTTAACACCCTTCCCAGTGAGTACACATCTCTGCCAGCCTTTATATTATCCCCCAAGCAGAAAGTCAGCTATCACACCTGAAAACAAAAATTGCAACATTAGCATTGGCACAATCTATTTGAGGCCTAAGTGATGACAGCAGGTGAGAATTAATGGTGCTCAGCAATAGATTTCCCAGAGAATGCCACTCCCTGTAGAGCAAGGTTTCTTTGGTTTTATCAAATAAATTACTTCCTCAACCTTGAGCCCACGGTTCAGCATGAGAGACAAGCATGCCAAAGGAAATCAGCAATAGCAGAAACATGGAATTAATTGAGTCCCGTCAAACATCTGGATTTAATGGCATTGGTGGAAGCAATTAAAGGATGCTAGCAGCCCACAGATTTTCCCATTTTCCAGAGGTGTTTCAAACACTGCAGGCTCCAGTCTTATCTGATAACAAAGAGACACTAATCACTCAAGCTTTGTCACCCACAACAAAACTGCCTTACTGAGACTCCACTGTCCCTCTAAAATTGCCATAAACAGCATGTCCCCTTGGAGATCCGTCCACTTCCACATCACTCCTCATATGCAAAAGTGTAACCACTTTGTATAATTACTTACCAATGAGTCGGAAGACATTGCTGAGGTACCTTGGTCAGACTTTTACTGTTCTGTGAGGGTAAATTTATATTTTTTATTTTGCATATTGCGGGTTTCATATCTGCAATACTGAACTAAAAAGATTATCTGAATCAGATTTTTTATTGTGTTGTTTCTGAGTTTTTATAATTAACCAATTAAACAGGTTCTGCACCAAAATAATACCTTATTTCCTAGCTATAATAATATTTTTTTAATGATTAAAAAAGGAATATATATCAATATACCTACAAAGATTTAGGGATCTAAATAATGTTTATTCAGTCCTGTATATGGAAGTCCCATTTTTCATAGATTTTGGGGGAGTCAGGAGGATTACAAAAAACTGCAGGGCAAACTTTTGAAGAGATTAAGAGAATTCATCTAAGTTTAATCAGGATTTGCCAGAATAATATTTGATATATAAATAATTCAAGTTTGAAAAATATGCCAGACATCTGCATTCTGTTTCCCTGTACGAAGACAACTCATCATTCATGCCTCATGTATCTTCCCTTGTTTTAGTACTGCTATAGCTATGAATAAGACCATAAGATAATATGTATTTAGAAGGGTAACCAACACTAGTAATATTTCAAAGTCAGAAATTTTTCCTCCATCTGCGCAGAGGTCCAGCTGCTCAGCAGAAGACATTTTGTAAAGTTAAAGAAGAATACCATATCATAGCTTGGTAAAAAGCAAAGCTTTAAATTTATTCAAGATTTCCTCACAGAAAATAAATAGGTTTTTTTCTCTCAAACATATATGAAATGAACAGTCTGATAGACTGTGTAGCAATACAAATTATCAGTAACTGTAATGATAAAAATTACTCCACCAATCCATTTCAGTCATTCTAACCAAGAAGGATCTCTGCTGAAATACCAAAATTGTTACGAAGATCCACAACATAACGATAGTTTGCATGTGATTAGTAAATCAAATGGAACTGCATTGGAGACAGAACAGGAAAGCAGCTGTCTACTGATTCAATAAACTGCATTTGTCATTCTCAATATTTTTTACATTTGGATTTTAATTACAAATTAAGTACTTAATCTAAGCTGAAACCAGATAATTCAATTTATGCCAGCTATGTGTTTCCAGAAAGTAATCAGTCTGGAAAGGCACACAGGAAGGGCTAATGCAGCTGCCCAGATGCAGCTCTGGTGAGACCAGGCTGCCATCCCAGTGCCAGCTGCAGGGCTGTGCCCTGCTCTCAGCACCCCTGTGGGAGGTGCACCCAGGTGGAGGAACTCCTCCTTAAGTGGCAGAGCTTTGGGAGGAAGAGAATAGGTTGTTCCCCAGGGCTCTGTGTTGGGGCCAGTCCTGTTTAATATCTTTATCAGTGTTCTGAACAAGGTGACCGAGTGCACCCTCAGTCAGTTTGGAGGTAACAACAAGTAAGGTGAGAATGTTGATCTGCTGAAGGGCAGGAAGGCTCAGAAGAAGGATCCAGACTGGCTGGATCGATGAGTTGAGGCCAATTGGATGAGATTCAACAAGTCCAAGTGCTGGATCCAGCACCTGGGTCACAACAATCTCATGCAATGTTACAGGCTTGGGGCCGGGATGCTGGAAAGCCACCTGGTGGAAAAGGACCTGGGGGTGCTGGTCAACAGCACCTGAACATGAGCCAGTGTGTGCTCAGGAGGCCAAGAATCCTGGCTTGTATCAGAAATAGTGTGGCCAGCAGGACTAGGGAGGGGATCATATTCCTGTTCTCAGCACTTGTGAGGCTGCATTTCGAATCCTGTGTTCAGTTCTGGGCCCCTCACTACAAGAAGGACACTGACGTGCTGGAGCGTGTCCAGAGAAGGGCACCAGAGCTGGTGAAGGGCCTGGAGCACAAAACTTGTGAGGAACAGCTGAGGGAACTGGAGGTGTTTAGCCTGCAGAAAATGAGGTTGAGGGCAGACTTTTTGCTTTAAGTACCTGAAAGGAGGTTGTAATGAGGTGAAAGTCAGTCTCTTCTCCTAAAGGACATGCGACATGACCAGAGGAAATGGCCTCAAGTTGTGCCAGGGGAAGTTTAGATTGGATAACAGTAAAAAATTCTTCATGGGAAAGATTGTCAAGCATTGGTACAAGCTCCCAGGGAAGTGGTTGAGTCCGCAGTCCTGGACATTTTTAAAAGACATATTTTTAAAAGATGTGTGGATGCGGCACTCAGGGACATGGTTTAGAGGTGGACTTGGTAGTGCTGGGTTATCAGTTGGACTCAATAACTTTTGAAACCTAAACAATGCTATCGTCCTATGATCAATTTCTTTAAATATAAGGAAACCACTGAGAAAGTAAATGCAATCAAAATAAAATATTCATACAGACCTGTATATATAATGACATGTGCTTAATACAAGAAACATTTAATTCAGAATTTAAGAGCTAAAAATTATTGGTATTATTGATTTTTTTTTTCTTGTTCCCTGATAGCTAACCAATTACTCAGAGAAGACACACTACATGCACACAATCTTACATAGTATCCTGTGCAGTAAAGATTAGAAATTGAAAATAAAAAACTCACCATGTTGTTGAGCACTACAGTGATCAGGCAGTTCGGGTTGAATAAATTCTTGCAATAGAAGAATATTGGGATGCAGCAATTATTTTCTGTTTTCTCAGATACACCAGCTATTGACGTCTCGACAAGAGGTCAATTCGCTATCCAAACAGTCTCAAGGTACTAATTTGTCTAAACCTAAACCAGATACTCTCTCAAATAAGGTAATTCTTGAAACTATGTATGCCTTGTTACATCTGGTGCATCATGCTTTCCCCACAGCACAGGCTTCTTTGCTTATTGTTGCTCTAAGACACTGACGCTTGTCATGACACTGAAAGAAATCTGACTGGTGTCAGCAAATATCAAAGAGTCAAAGCCAGATCAGAAATCTTGCTGCAGGACAAAGTTCATCCTTGTTACAAACTTCCACTAAAAATGATCCTACATTGGTCCAATGGCATCTGCACGGAAGTCCTGGGTTTAGTATCACATCCTGCGTATTTTCTGTGAATTAAAATACCTGCATCCCTTACAAAGTTGCTTAGATATATCCCTCTTGCATGGGATTGCTTCTGATCTTACATCTAAGAAGCTCTGTAGTTCAAGTCGCATTTTGACCCAGTGGTGATACATCTTTCTTGATGTCCTGCTGACTGCCTTCAGTCCTGCCTAGCATTATTTTACTTTTGGACAGAGTCCACATTTTATATGAAAGAAAGTATGTTTTGACCTAATCAGTCCATTTTGAACTTTGTGGAATGGCTATGTTCCATGAGGAGATGGAACATATGTCCTCGAGGAGATGAGAACACACTTTCTGAGTTACGCTTTCAAATTGAATAGATAGAAAGAAAAAATACATTTATTTGTTATTTTTACAAAATGCTTGGGGAAACTAGTTATGCATATATGCATAAGCGTGAATATATCATGTAAAGAAACAGGATATAACAATTACATTCTGTGCAAGTATTTCTCAAACTCATTTGGCCAAATCAAGAAGTGAACTTAGTTCATCAGAAAGCAGCATAACTCAATTTTTACTGTGTTAAAAACCTAATTTTAGCGAGGTCTACCCGTCAGAAAGCAGTGCACCCTCCAGACTAGAGGGCATTTTCATACAGTGCTCTGAAGCTAAAATCATAGCAGCCTTATAGGAAAGCATGACACTTCTCTGAGGCACAGGAGCAAATTAGAGTATAAAATTTGAACAGCTGCATTATGAAGCTATTGATGTTAACAAGGCCATATATTGCTTTTTGGATCACTTACGCTACATTATTACTTGCTCACTTACAGAAACCAAAAATCCCAATCTGCTAACACTGCACTTTCATTCTCTCACTCATTAACAAAAAAGAATCCAATTCTTGGACACTGGGCACCTTCACCTCAAGTACCTGCCTAGAATCTTGATCTTCAAAATGCAATGTGTTTTAAAATTGGCTTAATTTTAATTTTTCTTCCCTCATTGGATATCACAATAAATGCTTTTTCTTTTGAACTTCGATAAGCTGCACAAAGAAGACACACAGCAGTTGCCATCAGTGATTTGTCTAAAGTACATATTACTTTATCCCCATGTTGCACTTGATAGATCACATGGAAGATCTACACGATAAGGATGAGAAATGCAGCAATCTCATCTGTATAATTTGTATTCTGGTAATATGTATTTTGTAAAGATGACAAATAGGTTTTATATATCGATACAGCCTGAAGAGTATTATAACCCTGTTGTCCTACCGATGTCTCGGATAAACAGATTTCCAAAATATCTATAAAATATCAACCACTATGTAAACATTTATCTTTGTATTTTATATTCAACTCAATTCACTTTTATACAAATTATATCCATTTATATTCTGAGTTTGTAACACTGAGCTGACTGTTTTCTTATACAACACAAGGTAAGTTTAAAAAACTGTTAAGAAGGACACACAAGTTTTAACATTAAGTGTTAATAAGCATAAGCAGACTACTTATTTTTCTACATTAATTGTTTACATGTTTTTTAAAAAAAATGAAGTAAAGAAAAAGCCCCAAACCCTCAATATTCTAGGTTACTACTCTGTACTTAGATAGTGTTTATCAGATGGAATTTGCATTTCTGGAGTCTTACAAAACTCAGCTTTGTGAGTAAACAAAATTCAGGATAGAATTCGGCTCTGGTTCAAGGAATACAGAGATGTTCCTCATTCATGGGTAAGCTTTACTTTGCTCTCTGCAACCATCCTATTTCAGATAATATATCTTAAAAGTAATACTAGAAAATAGGCTTGCAACTAATACTTGTACTGATAACAGATCCAGTTTATAGGACAAATGTATTCTAGCCATGCAGACCCTGAGAAAGTGAAGCGTAAAAAGGAAAGAAAATGGATCATTTCTACAGTCAGGACTGCAGTGTCCAGTGACAGCAAAATTACTGCTTGTACTGGTGCTTGACTGGCTGCTTAACATGTTGCTATAGCCTCCAATTCAATGTAACTCTCACAAAGGTAAAATTGAGCCAGCCAGACATATTAATCTAAGATCCAAGTTTTCCTGGTGAGAGACAAAGACCTGAAGAAGATGACTTCTTTATATAGACAATACTACAGAAAACCAAAAAATGCTCAGCTAATATGTCTACCTAGTCATATTTCAGGACCTCCTCTGGTCAACAAACTCAGATCACAGAGCAGGTCCTGAAAGACGACTGACCATTTCTGCTTTGGCAATAAAATCAGTTGCTGAGAGCCCAAGAGACACAGAGCTGTTTCTTAGCTGTCATGTCCGTGCCATCTCTGCACACAGGCCTGATCTATCAATCTTTTCCCTACCAGCAGCAGCATGGAGGTGAAATAACATTCTACTTCCTCACGAGTGAATCACAGTCATCTTATTGAACAGGTAGGGTGTAAGTACTTCAAGAGCAATCTCAAGTAGCTCCTATTAGATCAGAACAGTTTTTTGCAGTTCACACATACAAATAAACAAACACACTGACTCTGAATAAAAGAGGCCACTGGGACAGTGCAGCCTAACCTGCTGTGTAACATTACAGAAACCGTCTGATACTACTTCACAGTGCCTTCCATCAAGTCCCTCTTCTGAATCAGATGCAGCACACTGCTTTTAGCTCTGCTGCATTTCTACGGAAACTCAAGAGATCTTGGAGAATTTAATAAGTACATTTCAAGGATGTTTGAGCATCTAATTCCCTAAATTGCTTCAGCAATCCTAGACTTAATTCCAAATGAAATCTTTTAAGTTACAACAGTGCTCGGTAAATTGTTCCAATTGTACTTCTGTGTATCTACTTCTGTTTAAAAATATGCCCTTTGCTTCCATTTTGAGGTTTAGCTTCCATGTACTGGATCTTTTTTGTCATAGTTGTGAATCTCAGAAGTTCAGTATTTTGTTGCCTTCCACAGAGGGAAAAGTTTTCTGACTCCACCCCCTTCCCCAATATTGAATCAAGCCAGCCATTACTTTTAGTCTCATTTGAACCAATCTTGTGGTTCTTCCCCAGGTCTCCCCAGTTTTCAACAACTTCTTCAAGCATGAGTACCTCAACCATGTATTTCCTGGAGTGGCCATGTTTGGAACAGAAAGGTGACCTTCATATATTAATAAGCCTGAGTAGTGCCTTAACCTGCCACCTGCAGAATTCTATTACAGCTGGAAATGTACCATGGTCTCAAAAACCTTTTCAGAATTTTGGTTCATGGGATCACATTCCCATTTTGGGATATTTATTTATTCATTCTTCTACTGCCTAATTCTTAACCAAAACATTTTTTTATCTTTATATCAGTACAGCACATAGAGAATGATACTTTACATACAAATTCAGCCAAAACATTTAAGCAACTTCTCCTCCTCAGTATTTATCACTTCACCAATTTCTGAACTATTTCTGATGACTTTACTTTTGATGACTTCATATTTTTTTTTCACTCCTTGAAATTGTCCTGATTTCCAGGATTTGCAAGATCTGAATTTTAGTTGTTGAAATAACTTCCTAGGTAGCTTATAAAAATGAGGTGCAAATTATTTCATTGTGCTGATTTTGTAATACTGAAATATTTCTCCTCATTTCTAAAATAACAACAATGTGATGAAATTTCTAGCCTACTTAAACTTCATCTATGTGCTCAGATAAATTCATGCTTTAAGAGCAAAGGCATTTCAGAAAGCTTCAATACTATGCATGCTTATACATTTTGTTCTTGATGAATGATAGTTTGTTAAACTGTTGGTTTCTTTTCCTTTGGTCTTGAGAACACAATCAATACACCCAAACATGACTGTGGTCTCTCTCAAGCGTACAAGTCCAGAATACTAGAATTCCTTGCCATGGCCCAGCTGTGACCCACTACTATAACTGTCCCTTCCCCAAATTATACAGCTTTTTTAAACTGTGTCTGCAGCATGCAGACTGTAGCTAAAAGAGCTGGCAAGAAAAGGCAGGAAAACAAAAGGTAAGTAGAAACTATACAATAGAAATAAAACAGATTGTATCAACAGTTTAAAATAATAGTCATATGACAGTCATATTTATTTCATATAAAATAAAGTTTTCAGAAGACCATAATTTTTTATTACCCATGAGTTGGAAGAGGCTACTAAAGTACCTTGGCCACACTTCCACTATCCAGTAAGGACAAATTTATCTTTTTATTTTGCACAGTGCCGGTTCCAACCCTGCAACACTGAACTAAGAGGATTATCTGAGTCATGTTTTTTTATTATGTTTTTGCTGTAGTTGTTATAATCATATAAAAATACAAAGGAAGACCATATAAGGACAGATGTGCTTCCTATAACCTTTCCAGTGTGAGGATAAATGTTCAGTCCTTGATTGCATGAAGCCATCAGGAGATGGTGAGATATTTATCATTTTGCCTGTGTCTAATTATGATGTATAATGCAAACCAAAGAAAGGCATCTTTCCCTGCATCAGCAGCCTAAAACCAGTGCCAGTTCCACATGTCGGTTTGTTTCGAACGGTGAATTATTTCAGGAATGGGATTTTATACCATGGGAATAAATTGGATTTCCCACTGTGCTCAACTGGAAATTTTTTACTGGAAGAGAATGATGGTAACACAAGAAATATTCAATTTCTCAGAGTTAATGGTGTCATTACTTTTTGTCCCAGCATAAAAGCTTCTTACAGGTATCCACTTCCACTAGTGTGCACGTCCAAAAATAGCCATTCTGAGTGAATTCAAAGGCTCATTGAGCCGCTGGCATAAACCACAGGGGCAGTAGTTGCCTAAAGAAAAGTACAGAAAAGCATAAGGAGATTGAATAATTCTGGTATTTCCTGAGCTAGGGATGACCTCTTCTGAGAGAACTCACAAGAATGTTACCTGTGTCTAGCACTGTCCTTGCCTCAGGGATGGCACTCAACAGTCATGCTTTCACATGCAGCTCTATTTTGGCTGTGACTTTCACTTGAGGAAAAGAAAGTCACAATGACAGGTATTTTAAAATGAAAGGACCATTTAGCATTCCATCAGATTAATAGGAAGAAGAGATGGAATAAATAAAAAAGACCAAGATGCTTAAGAATTTAGCCTCACTTCTTCACCTATCTTGTACAATGTCATACTTATCAGGGCAATGCGACATGGGCTGGAAATCAGGCAATGATATCTTGAAGTTGCTTTATCTCTCTTTTCCTGAGATTGTTATCTGAGTTTATCAACCTGTTCACTTTGGTATTTAAATACTGTGAAATAGATAATTTAATATTTTAAATAACAATAATTATTTAAAAATAAATAAAATATTTTGTTTAGTACCTTGACATTGTTTATATTAAAGCATAAACAGGGACAATTTTTAATTTTTCTGTTTAAATCCTGCAGGTGTAATGTATTAATGCTTCAAAGACTGTAAAAAAAATAACTGTTCTGAAGGTTACAAAATTTCTCTATTTTTACAGATGCTAAGGCCAATTGTAGGAAATAGAGTCTTCTGGCAAGTTGGGTCAATTTCCTCCACCAATAGCCTATCTTCCACCAAAAAGAAAGCTTAGTCTAGATGTCCTAGGAAGAAGGACCACCCCTTTATCTAGAATTCAGTCAATAAATATCTAGATGACACCAACTGTAAAAAGCAGGAGATCAAAGATCCATTTCTAAAATAAATTTTGATACCAAATTGATTATAGCTGTGGGGAATTATCTTCTATTTCTGCTAGCTGTGATGAAGTGACATTTTTTTCAGACTGACAGAAAAAATGTCTGTGTCCTTAGCTATATCAAATATCAACCTTTCTCTTTAATTTTTCTTTTTTCCTTCAACTTATATATTTAACTCTGATAAGTAAATTCATGACAATTTTTTATTACTCAGAGATAAGCCTCTATAGTTTAGTTCTTAATGATTATTTCCTTACTTATAATAGTAATGAAGCTTTTGATTCAATATTTGGCTCTCTATCCCAGCACCTCTCTATCTGCAGTTTTTGATCTTTCTTCACATTTGTAATAGGTGTTGGAACTTAATGATCTTTAAGGTCCTTTTCAACCAAAGCCATTCCGTGATTCTATGGTTCTATGTCTCCATTTTCCCTTATGCCTACACAGATGATTTGTCAGATTTATGAAATTACTGTTGCTACTAAGGTACTCAAAGCTATTAAGTGTCCAGGAGATTTCAGTATCCAGTTCATCCCAAAACATTATGGATATTCCCTGGACTTCCAACTTGTTCTGGAGGCAAAAATGCTTAAAAGAGTTGTCTCTGTCTTTAATTTTGATGTTTGGTTTTCCTATAGGTAGAGAAGGAAGTAGGAATATATAAAATTTGAATTTTGATTTGAAATGTCTTGTTTTATCTAATAGACAGACAAATCACTTGTCTATCTCACAGTCAGTTTAGTTTCTTTTCTCTGATTCATAAGCTTTCTATAACTGCTCAGGGAATTGCTATTAAGCTATAATAAGAAGTTATGCCTAAATTTTTCTTTAAAATACCTCAAGCAAGTCATAATCAAATTTTTTTCAATTTGCACTAGAAATCTGGTTTTTTTCTTTATATTTGATTGCAGTACCTTTGCCTCATCCAAGCTTTTCTGCCTTCTCAGTGTACTTTACCTGAGGCAATTTTCTAATTTTTCTCATTATAGCTGTTACTTTCACACCAGGATTATTAGTAAAATACCTTATGTTTCGCCTTGTACTGCATCAAAGATCATCATACTTTTTAACTTGTAATTTGTTCTCTTTGTCTTGTGTCCTTTTCCCCTAAGGAAGAATATTTTGCAGAGCCTGAGACTTCTGCATAATTAGATCATACAAAACATCCGCTATCCTGTCTCCCAATAAGACAAGAGGACCTTAAGTTTTAAATTACTTCCATACATTCTCACTGTAGAAGATCAATTATATTCCTTTTGTTTGGTCTCATTAAATTTCAATTTCATCCACATCCCTAATACATGTCATATAGATTCTCTTTATCTGACTTTTTCAAAGCCTAGTCATCTTCTCCCTGATGCTAAACATATCTTGATTTAATGGCATCTTTAAGTTCTGTCTGCATTTCCCTAGAACAAAATTCACAACAAATTATATTCACAGAAACACAGAATATTCTGAGTTGGAAGGGACCCACAAGGGCCATCAAGTCCAACTCTTGAGTGATATTGTCAATATATTTCTTATGAAAATAAGCGGACCACACCCTTTTCTTTCTAATAAATGTATCACTAATCAAAATACCTTCTTCAATGACATAATATTTTCTTTTGTTTTCTTTTGTTAAGAGATTTCTTCTGCCTCTACCTTGCATCCTTTTTCCCTCTGCAAAAAGTTCCCTTTACAGAAGGGCAATAAACTACTAGGAAGCTTCACAGGAGGATCTATATCTTCACAGGAGTACTTAGTTTCTGTCATTTTGTATATTCAAATTATTCTAAAATGAATGTTGGGGTTTTTTTTTGTGTGTGTAGTTCTAACAGTGTATTTACAATAAGAAACTCAGTTCCTTCTGCATTTTCTAATACAATCCTCTGTACTGAAAAAAATTCATTACACCTTCTCCTCCCAATACTCAGTGAAAAAAGTCTCCATTCCAAGTAGTGATGCTTTTGCTTCTTGTGAACATGTAGGGTTTATATATCAGTGTGCGTGTCTGTATAAATTTACAAATACGCTATCCAAAATATTAAATACCTTATCCAAATTATTAAATACCCTATCCAACACTGGTTGGATCCACTGCATAGGTGGAATCCATAAAACACCATAAGAAGAATCAAATTTAATCATATAAGTAAATCACAAGTTTGCTTCTTAATCATTAAAAAAGGGAAACACCTATATGCAGGTGAACTTCAAGTAAAAGTACAGGCAAAAAAAATGGGACACGGCATTGCTGGAAAGCATCTGTCATGATGCATCTGAACTGACAATATGTATATTGGCATTTCCTAATTTTTGCAGAAGTGACTGCACAGCTGTAATAATGTTCTTAGTGCATCATTCTTAATTTCCTCAACCCGTCAAAAAGATGTATGACCAAATCCAGGTGCATAGAGGTGCATAGGTACAAAAGCCAAAGCTGAGAAGAGCTGTAAGAAACTGAACACTGAGGATGCTGGAGATAACCATTTTACCCAAGCTACCAGGAGCTGAGAGGATAGAGTGAGGGTTTTTTGTGTGTATGAAAATGCATATGAATACATCTAAGTGATAAGCAAATGTGTTACTGTGAAAAACAAATTCCTAAGTTAAAAATCCAGCTTTTGCTTGGAAAAAGCACACCACTGCAAACCTTATGTCACCTTTTCAATAAAGTTTCAGAACTCTACAGAAGGCCAAACTGAGGCAAAGTTAGCTGAACTGCTCTAATTATTTCACATTCTTAGAAGATACACACTAGTTCCAAGTCCTAGTCTGCAAAGAAAATTTACCACTTTTCATTGTCTGTATGTACCTTAGAAACAAATACTTGCAATGTATAGATACATATGTGTATACTACATATATAACATGCAGAATCATCTATCTATCTATCTATCTATCTATCTATCTATCTATCTATCTATCTATCTATCTCTTGTATTGTAAATCATCATGAATACAGTTTTATGGCCATGGAAATGTTTCAGCACTCTGCTATTTTCTCCTCTTGAAATAAATTTACTAAAATACGAAGTGATTTTTACTGCTGGATAGTTAGATAATGTTCTCATTTTAAGAAATTATATTTTTTAAGTGAGATATCCTTTGAAATTTTTTGCGCCAATGGAAAACAATGAAAAAGGGTCACTTTGGAGTGACACAAAGAGTGTTCCTGAGATGTAAAACGTTTCATTCAGTATCTTAAACTCATGCTCCACACAGGGAAATTTACAAATTTAAGTACAGTATCATACCTAACTAACCTAAAATACTCATAACCAATTATATGATTAACATATGATTTAATTGTAATTTAACATTACAATTAAATTGCTTGTAACTGAACTGCAATGAGTCAAATATATCATAGTTTAAGAGTTTTAAAATCATATCAAATCATAAGCAGAATGACCACCATTTTAAAAAGATATAAAAGCTCTCCCTATTTCTAGTGCATGTATAGTCTGCCATGTGATAATACAGAAACAGCATATGGAACTGATTTTAATTTGTCTCAGTATGATTAGCTTTGGGAAATACCAATAGTTCACTGCATGTAGTGAACTATTTCACTGCTATTCCATTTGTGTTCCAGAGACTAGAGGTCAGCTTATCTTCAGTATGTCCTATCAGGTCAGCTCTTAGTGCAAAAGGAAACCACAAAACAAACAGAAAAAAAGCAAGTAAAAATATCTGTGGAAACTATGGAAAAAGAAGTTCTCTCCCTACCAGAGCTTTTCCAGGCCATT
Source organism: Eulacestoma nigropectus (assembly GCA_013397775.1). Lineage (NCBI taxonomy): Eukaryota > Metazoa > Chordata > Aves > Passeriformes > Eulacestoma > Eulacestoma nigropectus. The sequence continues at coordinate 82,885 of VZTE01004530.1, forward strand.
TCAATGTTACTTCCAAGATGTTGCAATCCCTCGCCATGCTTGTCTTCTGTACTTCATCTTTCCCTCTGATCTCCCCCTTTTGTTGTATTCCTCTAGGCCAAATCAATCCTTCCTCTTACATTCCCTACACTCTCTCCACATCTCTGGTACATCTAGCTCTATGGGGCTGTACTCAACATTTAAGTTTATATGCTACATTTTTATTTTCATGTCAGACTTGTGAAAATCATTCACCACAACTTTCAAAGACACCCAGTCTTAACAGAGTCCTCAGCCAGCAACACTAGGTAAGTACAAAGATGGGTTATCATACATAAATTTTTTTAGGTTACCTTCATTTCTGTTAAAGCAGTTGAGAGTTTGCAATCATTTTGCTCCCTGCCTTTGCAGGAGGCAAATCTGGAGATAAATGAATAAAAGCAATGCAGAGAGAGATCAAGGAGAATGATCAGAGAATGAGAGGAAAGGACTCACCTCCTTTAGTCAGTTTTCCATTTTAGTTTTTTCAATAGTTAAAGAGGGAAGAGATTTTTTGCACACTCTTTAGTTCAGATGTCAGTTCCAATACTTGATGCTTGACTGTTCTGAAACACAATCAAAGTGTAGGAGTTAAAACTACTAGCCTGAAACAAGATAAAATTATTAACATGGCAAGGTCTATGAATTCATTAAAAATCACAGCAATGTTGAGATGTTTTATAACAATGTTCCATGGCAAGGTTTTCACATGGTTCTACACTCTACTTCTGGCAAGAAAAAAAGACTATTTTGATTGTATAATGCTGCATTTGTGGTGCCATCTCAAACTTTCTACTCTCTCTGCACAATGCATGAAGAGTTTGTTGGTTCTTTTACCAAAAGATACAAAGACTAGTTACATGTGATTGCCTCAGTAAATCTCTGCAAGCTCACCTCTCCCCCACTCTCTCCCTTCCACAACCTTTTCTCACTCTACATAAACACCATGGAATCTTGCTGCCTGTGTCTGCAAAGGCAGAGCAGAATGGTGAGAAAACCTGAGCCACCCAGCTGTATACGCAGTGCTTCCCTCACCAGCATTTGATGGGTAGTGGACAAAATTGCAACAGCAAGTCACTGCACATTAAAATACATGATTTTTAAAAATTACATAAACTGAAAATACTTATTTATAAGCCATCTTTTCTCTCTCGTAAGGCAAATGATATACATGTTTTTCCCTCTTTCTCCAGTACTACTTACTGAGGCTAACAGAAATAAATGCCTTTCCTCTGTGTTCTGTATTTGTCCTCTATGAGTCATCTCACTATTTCTAGTTTTGTTTCTCATCACCTAAAGGTCTAGCCTATTTTATTCTGTCTTTTTTCATGTGAGCAATTTGAAAGCACAAACCAGAATAAGCCTGAATATTTTGTCTTGTAAATGCAGTTAGCATCTCAAATCAAACTTTTACTGTAAAGCATAATAGAAAAAAGATTTACAGCTAAGGGTGCTTTGATACTAGCCTTGGACTATACTGAAGATTTATCACTACAGCAACTTGTTTGATGTATTCTTAAGTTATTTTAATCTCTTGATGCTCATTCAAAGAAAGACCTTTATACACCACAGTTGACTATAGGGGGTTAGTTGTCAGAAAAAGCAAGTAAAAATTTTCAAAGCAAAAATAACCTGAAAATACTACAAACTCATGCTTATGAAACTAGGAGACCAACCCTATCAGAGTCTGATATCACACTTCTCACAGGCTAAGAAACTTCCATAAATGAATTCCTTTGGCAGTGGGATGCACATCTTAATGAAACAACAAGCTTTGGATTGAAATTCATTCAAGTAACAACTAAGAGGACAGCAGCAGCCTCTGTACACAAGAGGTGATTATTCCTGGGAATTCCTTGACCTCTAAAGCAGTCAAGCAGATGACAACTGCAGCCTCCTCTTTTTTACTGTCTTTATATTTACTGTGAGTCCCATTTCAAAGATAAACTAAATTCTGACACTGGTTCAAAATCTCTGACATTAATGTCAGGATAGAAACACATTCCACTAGTACTCCAATGACAGCACTTTTTGTAGCGCTGGCTTTGAGGGCCTGCCTCTCCCTTGGGGTACATAACTATCTTTAGTGTATTTCTTCTCAATTCTAAAACTAAATTCCCAGTTCTTTCTCTACAGCTGGTCTTTCTTGATTGGTTGTGCAGGTTTTTTTTGTCAGAAGTGGGAGAAAAAAATATGCTCAAAGTAGGAAAATGAGATGATAAATCTATCAGATCGGCAGTGGGACCAAGAGAGAGGTACAGAACCAGAAACTGCTTTTAAATTATTTCAGAAATGCAAAGATTTCCTGTTGACAGGATTTCTTTTGAGGAAGGTTTTCATTTGCCTACAATATTGACTACATCATAAGCATTTCAGATTATCTGTGAGAGTATAAAATTGACAGAGTATATTTAATTTTAACAAGTAACCTGGATTGATTTTTTCTTATAACATCTCCTTAGGGAGCTTAAAAACATAAATCTCTAAAGGAACAAATCCTCCAGGTCTTTAGGAGGAGCCTTGAGTTGTAAGGACTTCTCTGAACCCATTGAAATGCCCATGCTTGAAGATTTGCTTGAGAACCTTGCTGAAGCTGGGCTCAAATGGGTTTCTCTTAGCTGATAGAGTTCGCTTGGAGAAGAGAAATTTTAACTTGTCAGATGTATTTAGTGATGACAGAGGCACTGAAGGCAGGCAATGTAAAGGTATCACCTGCATCACACAAGTGTTAAGCACACTGTAAGCCACCACCTAAAGTGTAAAAAAAGATAAAATTTGAAAGTAAGTTTCTGCAAACATATAAGTACATATGACAGAGTTTTCAGAGATGGCCATGGACTAGCGTGCTTCAGATTCTGTACAAACACATGGCAGTAACCACGTCAACAGCCCAAACTAAACCAGCATCGGCTTAATAGTTTTAAAATTTCTTTAATTGTTCATCCATTTTGGTTTTGGTTTTTCTTATTTGTGCATGTCTATGCATGCTAGCCTTCTTTGACCACTTTCTCTAATTTTTATTTAATCAGAGAGGTACAACCAGAAAAGGTTCACAAAAAAGCAAGATGATGATGGAATGTACAGAATGACTTCTGCGTGATGGAAAAATGAATAGAGTAACACTATAGAAAAAGAGAAAATTGAATCATGGAAGATTCGGAAAACATAATGACTGGCATGGAGAGGATTAGTAAAGTTACTTTTTTCATTTTTTTTTCCCTCATTCTGCCCAATGCAAGAACCATATGGCATTAAATCAAGCTGGTTAAGAGTTGCATCATAAAAAGAAAGAAAGCTGAACAAATAAACAAAGAGGGATGGCCCTTTCTGCAGTGTGCAGTTGTGCTGTGGAACTCCTGCCACAGGAGGTCAGGGACATCAAATCATGCCATCAAGAGAAGTCAGGAAAAGTGTGGGAAAAATAAATTCCCTCAATTTCTGTAACTAGAAATATTTAGAAACATCCAGCTCAGAAAGTCTCACAGTTCAAGACATCAGGAGGCTAAGATAATATGTTTGCCATGTTCGTATTTTCTTTCTTTTGATCTCTGGTGCATGAAACAGGGCATGGGACAAAAATGCTTGTGAGTTTGATGTTAATTTTAATAATATTTTATGTGTTTTTGGATAGATTTTGTCAAAAAGTAACCTGGAAAAAAGTGTGGCAAAGAACAGGAGCAAAGAATAACCCGGAACAGGTGCATAGGGAGGCGGTGGCATCCCCATCCTGGGAGATACTGAACACTCAGTTGAACAAGACACTCAGCAACTTGATAACTGCCTATAATTGCTTACTAGGTAAATTATTCTGTGAATCTGTAAGTCTGAGAAACAGACTCTAATCACATCTGTACCATTCCTGTGCAGAACACCAATTCGCAGTGTGACCATTATCATTAAACCAAATTTCAATGCAGAAATGAAGGGCAGGTCTTCAAGTCTTTTATTACATACTAAACCATTTGATTTCTCTTCTACATAATGCTTCTTTACACTCCTGGAGTTCTGCTTGTATGCATAAGTTTTAATTAACAAGTACATACTGTAAAGGAAATGGATGAAATTTTTACCTGGGTTTTTTTTTTTTTCACTATTTTTTTTAACCACTTCTTATATTTTTTTAAAAGGAATTCACTGTAAAAGTGCGTGAGTATCCATTTTTCTCTAGACAGTATTAAGATAATGACCCACATTAACAACCCAAATCTGTTCCATTACAAATATTTACTTAGAGGGGCTTTATATATACTGCACTCTTTCAATGAGGGTGAGCACCTGGGGCGGCAAATGGCAGATAACCTCTGACATTCAGAAGAGGCCTCTTTCAGATCATGATTAAGTGCATTTTAAGCCATTAGCATCAACAATTTTTTACTTTTTAAGCACTGGGCAGGAACCTCATATATTTGCTACCCACATTATAACAAAATAATAATAATTACAGAAATTAGGACTGCCTAGTAACTACAGGCAAATGAACTTCTAAAAATTTAATTACAACCACACTAGTGTAGTAGTAATGGGAATACCATAAAGCTTAGCAATGAGCAGAAAACTCAGTCTTCTTCCTATAAAGCCAAGACTGCAATATCACACACATTTATTGAACCTCATTTGTAAAATTAAGAGTCTCCCTCAGACAATTAAAAATCATGCTGAGTACTCAGCCACAGTAAATTACAAATATAATTAAGTAAATAATAAGAAAGCCCAAGTCCCTACTTAAATGCACTGCCAATTCAGCTAATCCAAGCACAGCAAATATTAATGCAATACTTCAATGTCTACAGCTCAGCTCCTGATCTACAGTAATAATAACACATTAAGGTTTTGTTCATACTCAGAGCAAACCACTTATTTTCCCCAAGACAACTGGAGCACCAGGTTGCCAATAATAAGCTGCTCATATCTTCCATCATCCTGCTGGGGAAGGCAGGCTGAGGAGATGAGTACTTTTAGCCTGATTGTATTTGCCACCAATTATAGAGACACAGTCTTTTGACTGTTCTTCACTCTGAACTGAGAAGAAGCTAACCTGAAGGATTAAAATCAATGTCAATTAAAGGGCTCTGCAAAGTGTGATTTTTAATTACCCTGCTTTAGGAAGTCACTAGACAATCACTACTGGCATTCCATTGTTTCTGCATTTAAAGGACAAAAAAATTATATCTTGGAAAAACCTTCTGATTTTAGCAGCTGGCACACCAAGAGAAAAAGTTTAAAATTCTGTATTAGCGATAAGCACTATGCAAGAAATGAAATGTGTTTAAAATTATGCTGACAGCACATGTCACTTGCCAACAATGTACACTAGCGTTGATATGAGCTGCTGTTTACAAGCTCACAGAGAAAGGATCAAATACAATTTAATTAATTCAAACTTAAATATGTATTTATACCACTATACAGCAGTGTGTGAATGGCAGACATTTCACTGTCTCACCGCAGCTGTATTATTCTCAGCCCAACCTCATAAATATTAATTGCTTTTGAAACTGAGTTATAAGTCTGCACATGAGATAAAGGAAAAATCCCAAGCATAGGCTTTCCCTCAACATCAATCCACAGGCAGAATAAAATATTCTCTATGAAATGTTCCTGCATCAGCACCAGTGGGAAGTTCTGCAGTCTATTCTAGTTGGAGGTAAATGGTTTTAATTTGCTCTTCATTGTAACTGAAAGAATCAGTTATATAAAGCCTTAACATTTCCAAACCTGTTTCTTAATAATGAGAAGCTTCCACAGCTCCTCACCCAACTGCCCCACTATGAGATTTTTCATGCAATGTGCATGAAAAATTTGGCTCTAAATCAGGCAGAAAACTACAAACAGGGGCAAATTTAAAAAAAAAAAAAAAAGGAAGTCCACAATTTTCTGTATCCACCATCACCCCAAGAATGCATTTTAAACAGAAATAGCTAAAAAACCTAAATTTAATAAAACCTTTTTATGTGTTTTGTTCCATTGCTCATGCTGTTAAGACAGTTGAAACTGGGCTGATAGTGCATGCATGCCAATTTGTTAGCACATTAACAGCTCAGTCAGCTGGTAGGAGGGAAGGAAGGAAGGAAGGAAGGAAGGAAGGAAGGAAGGAAGGAAGGAAGGAAGGAAGGAAGGAGACATGACAGAAAATTTTAGGCCATAATTATTATATATAAAATAATTTCAGTGTGAAGCACTGTATAGACACCGGTGAATCCAAGTCCTCTTACCATCTGATACCTACGTATAGAGACAAATACTTATTCACACCACATATATGATGGAAGTCTCTGCATTGCACCTGCATAGTCAAGTGAAATGTTACAAACAAATAAACTACAATTTTTTTCTCTCACATACTCTTATACATCCCACGAAATTTACGACTAAAATATCTGTACATCATAGAAGTGGTTGTAACGCAACATAGGTTTAAAAACCTGTATATCTCAAGTAACATTTCCAAAAATATATAATAGTCCTTCCCAAATTACCCTGGTCTCAATGTCTCTCACACAGCCTTTACATTGCATCAATTCCCTTTTGGGAACACACATAGCAGCAAATATATCAGCAGCACTTCAAGAATTACTGTGCTTTTAAACCACTCCAAGTTTTCATCTCTCTCTTCCCCAAAATAGCATGGCAGGCAGTAGAAGACAGGAAAAAAACACCAAGGTTTATTGTTTTTTCCTGGTACACAGTGAAAAGTAGACAATTTCAGAGTACATCTTCCAGAACCTACATGTGAATTTTAAACATGTCCAGCTCATGTTTTTATTGCATGAAATCCTACTGCTGCAATCATCAAAATTCCCTTGGCTTTGAAATGCTGAAAAACTGCTTCCAGCCTAAATAGCAATCATGAGGCATTTGAGCAGTTTTTGATACTGAACACTTTAAAAAATAGCATCCAGCTGTTGCAGGAAGAAACTCTCAATTACACAGTTGGTTGAAAATGCGCTGTGTAGTAAAGAACTCTACTTGTGCAGCACTATTAGGAATCTGCAAACTGGGGGATACTTTCATAATGTAATCATACTTTTTCACAAAGGTTACACTTCTAGTAACACAAATCAACCTGTGTAACAGACCATCTCTCAAAATATTTAAGAGGACATTTATTTCTCTTTACTATATCCTGGTGAAAAAATGTCTCTTTCTCTCTTTTCCTTCATGTGGTCCATATCCTTCCAGACTTGCTTTGGAACCAAAGCTGTGTGTGTATGACAGAGGCTTTCCCTGCAAGTTTCCATGGATAAAACATCTGGCTAGGTAGTGGTTTTTGCATACAGTGCACAATTTTTTATGTTCAGTCATCATCCATTCACTGTACTTAAAACTCAAACCTTCAAACCTCCTGAACAAGGCTCTGGATGTCACACTTGATGTGGAAAAAAAGCTCTCAACAGAAAATTCATTATCTTTCCATCACGCTATACTGGGTGGTAAAATGAGGGAAGTTTACTCCTGTATGAATTCCCACCAAACTGAACTGTCCTTGTTAGCCAAGGCACAGTAGGGATTATGTCCTGCACAGATAAGCATTCCTTTTGTTGGCAGAGAAATTGCCTTTTTTTTTTTTTNNAAAATTTCTTTTTTTTTTTTTTTTTTTTTTTAAATCAGTATAAACCGTGTATTCTTCTGTCTTGTCAAGAAGGGAACAAAAGACCTAAGCAAGTTCAAACTACCTTGTCAAGAGAGCTGATTCAGAAGTGTTCAAAATAACCTTATATGTCCCAGGCTTAAATTATGGCAAATGTAAGTTCTTAATGCACATCTAAGCAAATGAAGAATTATATTGTACAAAGTTTATCTTTATTATCTATGAATTATTTATTATTTTTTCTTTAAAAAAAAATTAACAGCCAGTACTGCTAGGTTGACCCTAAAAATATTTTTCTCTTTATTTTGTGCTAATAAGCAGGGCATATCATGACAATTTCACGGAATCATGAATGTGGTACATTAGCCCCAGGAGTTTGCTGCTGGCCTATTGCTGCTCACACTGGCTGCCAATATTGCTGTTGATTTGAACAGGAACATAGTTTGAAGTAAAGAGCTTTTTAAAAAACCCACACGATGTAATCAGGTTTATTACATCTAACTACACAAGCACTGGTTTTCGATTATATTTTACTGTGACAAAATTGAAAAAAAAATCACCTAATCAGGAGAATTTTTATACATAGCTTTTTTTGATTATAGACTTCACAGCATACCAGTATGCAAGAGAATGTCAAAGAGAGAACACAACTCCAGTAACTGTGTGATGTTTTTTGCTTAATTCATTTATTGACTGCTTGATTAGTTAGTTTGTGCAGTACTTAGGAAATGTAAAACAGTAATAAGTGCTAATTAATCATTTATATAACATTCAACTACAGCTGCAAATTGTACAGATATAACAAAAAATATGAACTGCATAGCGGTGAAGCCTACTTGCTGGTAAACTTCCTCAATTAGGGAAAACAAAAAGGAAAAGCAGTGATTGGCAGTGATCAGGGGGCTACAGCTGCAGAAAGCCTGCTCCACACTGAGTGACAAAAGCAAGACATGAGGTGAATGAGTGATACTAAAAGCACTGCCCAATTGCTTGTATTAAGGAGAACATATGGCAAAAAGGCCGAACTGCAAGGAAAAAATGACAGTTTCATTGAAATGCAAATGAGAGGTAATAATTTCAACATCCACTGTGACAGAATACTTCTATGTGTTGTTACAAGCTCTGGTGGATGCTGCCTTAGACCAATTAATGAATGGAACCATTTGATGCAACAGCATTTAGTGCAGTAAGGTTGGAAATGAAAAGGTGCTCCTGATAATGCTTTCTGATGACCTAATGAACCTGCTCTAACTGGAACAGCAGTTTCTGCTGTCAGAACAACATTAAGAGCTGAGTGATAAAGAGGAGACAGCATTTATCACTTCTTCCAAGTCCAAAATCATGCATAAATGGATGAAGCAAATGGAACAGAGTACCTGGTGATGGAAAAAGAGCAGGAGAAAGCACCTAGTAGTATGAAACATGCAGAAAGGACAGAGAGATTTGCTGGTCTAAGAATAAAACTGTTTTGAGTTCTATGAAAACACCTGCAAAGGATGAGTAGTAAAAAAACCTGCATATCATTTATGTCAAAAGTTAAACACCTGACAGTTAACAAGAAAGAAAGAATGTTAAAGTATTCTGCAGATGAAAAGGAAACCCTTCCAAAATACTTCTGCCATGACTTTCAAATTTATACAGTGAGTAATAATGATAGTTTAAATGTACACCTAGATATTAAAAGGTAAAACTAACTAATGGGACAAGAGATGAAAAATGAAGTCAACATTCATCATCATAAGTAATAATATTAACATTCTTAGATACTATTATTTCTATGATATCAAAAATTTTCCATATGAGCAAAAAAGAAAGTTTTAATGCAACTTTATGAAGATATGCATTTCTGTTTCTTATTTTTTGATGGATTTATTTTCTTCAACTTGTCACTATACGCAAAACAGTGGGCAGAGATGATTTAATAGCACAACATATAAGCGTTTTTTCACATTCTTTAAATATAGAAAATGCTGAAAAATCTGATAGATGTATATACTAAAAGATAGAGAAGCCAAAACCATCCTGCAATACCATTGTTAAACTCATCTGATGATGCCCAAAAAGTCCATCAGAGTTTATCTGCAACTGTCAATTAATTTGCTCTGGCACATTATTAGCCCTTTTTATATTTCATTTTTCTGAGTCTTCCTTTTCTTAGTTTGGGGAATTACCGTTGTTTTAATTTTTTATTATTTATGAAGTTCTCTTTAAGGTCTGGTTCTAACGCAAGCAAGGTGAAACCCTTTTAGGTATTCTGTATTTTATATTGTTTACCATAATTACGGCCAAGTATGCAAGAATCAGAGTTTTATGATTCTGGAAGGCATTAAGAGCACTATCTTTCAGCGGAGAATCTTAAAATGAGATGCAAATCAGAGTCCTAACTTAATGGTCATGGAATGTAGGAAAAATTAGTTATTAATTTTTGTAAAAGCAGGTCCTTTTTAGTGTCTCTGGGCTAGTCAATGTCACAGAAGTTCTACAGAATTCAGAAAATACCCCCAATAGCTGAATCTTCATGACATGCTACAAAATCTTTTGTTTGCGCTTGTAATGACATGCTGGGTGCTACATGGTGCATGACTCACATTCCTAACAAAGACTCTGTAACAAAACTGGCGATATCCTAAGTATATCCATAGCATTTTTGACAGATCACTGGGTAAATTTTGCACAATGGCAAATAACAACTTTAGGATGGAAAACCATCCTTAGAATATCATCAGGTTGTTTCTTCAGATGGCCCTTGCCCTTTCTCCATTTTTTAGTTAACTAACTACTGTGACAGAGAAATCAATTCTTGATATGGGAAAATTCCTTTCAACAAATTCTCTGAACAAGTACAAAATATTTGCTGTTTTAATTTTCCCAACCCATACAAACATACTCCCTAACCCTCTAGAAAAATTCTTCTCCTATATGGAACTTTGTTGCTATTGACTTTTCAAATTCTCTTTTTGTTAACTCTGTGTCTCTAAAGTCCTTCTATTTAAAATGCAGTAATATTTATAAATGACATATTCAGTGATGGATAACTCAGAGATTTTTTGTTAACATAAGCTCTTGAGGAAGTGATTAATAAATGCACTGGGAAAATAAGCAATTAATGTCTTTGGCACTGTCTCTATATAATGTTGGCTGCATGTCTGAATGTGTTCACTTTGTTCCTTTGTGGTCTGAATTGTTGATTGGTAATACTGGCTTCTGGCTGCTACATTACAGAAGACATCAGTACAGAGATGCTTTCATTCTGGGTCACTGAATTCAAAATACCAGAACAATACAGTATCTAAGTTCTCCAGCACTTGAATTACTCTCTGTTGTAGCCGCCACTTGTAATACAAACATCAAGTGTGTAGATTTGCATGCTTTTGGTAAATACATTTTGTGTTCTGGATTTCCTTGACAAACTATGTCTGTCTAGGTGTTTAGTGTCTGACTGCCATGCAGCATCCATCACTAAAAGGTAGATTTCACTTAAATATGCTGGCACTCAGACCTTCTCATTATGGCACGTTACAGGCATGGCTTGAGTGGTTAGAGTGTCCATCCATAAATCCCAGCTGTACTTTGCAAAGAAATCTTCACATGGGAGGAACCTTCATTCGAACTGACATAGACTTCTCCACTGAAGTTCTTCTTATCAGAAAGTTAAAAACAAAGTGATGAGTCAAGTGTAAAGACTTGAAGAAACAAAAGCTTGTAATGAAAATTCAAATCACTACACTGAATGCAGGATTAATTTTATTAATCATTTTTCAATTAGACTTCTGGCCTCAGGGAATCAAACTACTTCAATCGGTACTTAAAAATGTGTCAGCACTAAAGATGGGTAAGTTTTCCACACAATATTCGACAGGATAAGTTTTCCACACAATATTTCCACACAAATTTCGACACAATAGATGTTATTTTAAAATAATTTTAACCAGAAAATTATTAAGAAAAAATTCTTTATTTGGCATGCAACTACAATGACTACTGGCTTTCTGTCCAAGAAACAAGTATGACTTGATGGGTTTTTAAACAGCTTCCTAGCATTTTTTTCTGAGTGGCCTGAAGAAATAAAATTGTGAGTCTGATTTTGCATTTGCAACTAGAATGAGTCACAGCTAAAGATTTTTAATGCAGTCTTTGTACAAAACATCATATAATGACATCACTGTGCACAGTTCGTATTCATTGTAAATTGCTTTTATAAAGAAATTGCTATTACAATTGCCTACAACTTGGTAAAATAGAGTTTCACCAAATACCTTCACCGTGATTTTCTTTCACCTGATTTTGTTTTCATCACTAGGCTGGTAAAAATTAGCCCTGTTACTCAGCTGAATATTTTGTGGCTTTCTGTAAATGCAGATTTTCAATTGAAGTTCTGGGGTACCAGTTGAACAATTCAGTCAAAGCTCTAAAACCAGGTATGACTGTAACATGTATCTACTGTTCTGCTGATTACAACCTCTGCCAAAACTTTCAAACCAACCAATCAGGACAAGAAACACAGACACTAATAACCTGCTTACTGAACTGAAACAAGAGCCTTCCTACACATTGCTCAGAACTACTATTGTGCAGTACTTTTACTGAGTCCCAGAATCAATAAGCATAGTGTGTCAAGGCTGGCCAAGACAACAGAAAAATATACAATAACCTGTGTGATTTACCACAGCTGATTGCAACAATAACCAAAGTTTCCTTACTTCCTCATTATCCTTAGTTGTGCTCCAATAACACAATTGTTATCTGGGAAGATTTTTTTCTCAAGAATCCTTATCAGAAAGAATGTTCTGTAGCAATTTCCAATGTATCCTAGTATTGCATTGCAACAGACGTCAAAACCTGGAAGGTCAAAGAAGATCCAAGTCATAGAACTGCTGCCATGGATGGAGGATTGATCTTCTGTCCCCAAAGGTACCTAAGGTAATGCATGAGGTTAAATTACTGACCTACAGCCAATCTACCTCATCTATGAAAGTAGTTATCTTTTCTACCTTTTTTTTGCTCACTATCAAAATTAAAATCTCTTTTTATATGGTTACATTTCCCTCCAATACTTTCTTCCACTTTGAAGGTAAAAAATATACAGCCGACACATTTCAACTTGTGATGGGCAGAAAACTATTGAAAACCACACAGTATCTTGAGATCCTAAGCATTAGAATACAGAAATCCTGGTGAATAAAGGATTTTGTATGTAAAAAATTGAACTGGTATCATATCTGTTTTGAAACAAATTCACTGATGTGTCATTCCATACAGGTAGCTGAACCGAAGCGCCAAAATTGACAATTTCATTGGCAATACTGCAGTGGAAGCTATTCAGACTTTAATCAAATGCTCAGGGATTGATATACAATAACAAGGGGGATGGTGGTTGCAGAGCTGTTCCTAATGTCCTAAGTTGGTCAGCAGCAAGTGTAGCCTCTGTGCAGCAGTCTAGACAGAGATGTCCTATGCGTTTCTGGGTTGTGTTTCTCTGTGATGTAAAAACAAAAGTATCAGAAGAATTTGTGTTGTGCATGTCTTGAGACTCTGCTACGTTTAATTATTGCATACAGGCATATTGAGAAAGTGAAAAGAGTTTTCAGAGTAATCATAATATATGAAAGAAATTACAAATATCCGAACTCAAATATCAATATTCTTTAAAAAAAAAAAATTCCTGAAGGACCAGAAAATTAGCAGTTTGTCTTTTTTCAACCACCCAGTTTAAAACTGTTTCTCTGAAATTTGACTTCATATGCAGGGCCCTTGTGACCTTTATATTCTACAGAGGCTCTGTACACAACCCATACTTCTCCAAATCCTAGATATTTTAATCCAATAGAGGAGTCCTTTTCACTCCATTTTAATTGCCCATTTAGTATTTTAAGTTAGCTGCATGCATATATATAAATTCACAATGTCTCTAAACATAAAGTCTGGGTATAACTACACTGCAATTTTGCCTGTGCAAGGCTGCATAGATAGGGTAGTGATGTGTCAGTCCACTGCAACAGGACAGTCCTGGTTTTATCAGTGTCTTTAGTCTCAGGTAAGCAATCTCTTCAGATGCAAGTGAAGGTTGCATTCCATCACCAGCAGGGGGTTCTGCAGTGAAGAAGGATTAATAATTCTTCTTCTTTTTCCTCCAAATTGTTTGCGTTTTTGCAATCTGCAAATAAATTGCACAGTTTAGTTTGCCAATGACTCACTTTCTGTGAGTACCAGACACACAAAAGGAGGTCAGAAATCCTAATCACGCTGATTGCAACACAATTACTGATTCATTTCACCTTCCTTTAATTATCCAGAGGGCTGTACAGAACCCGTTGGTGTGTCTATGTCTTCATAAGACACACATTTATTTTTGTCATGTGAGGGGAAGTGTGCTGGGTTTGATGGTGGGGGACTGGATCACAGTTTTTTAAGGGTTTATTTAATGACTGCATTTCATACAACAATTCTCCATAGTGGGAATGGTTTGTTGTTTGGTTTTTTTTTTTAATATACATATATATGTACAATGCCTAGAACAGTAAGTCTTAGATTATTGGTTGGACTTCCCACATACTGCAGTGACCTCTGCATTAAACAGCAGCACTATAACAGTATTAGGAGTCCTTTTTGATGGCAATGTATTAATGGAACAAAGCCCTGATTCACAGTGTAAGTGCATGAGAGAAAAAAGCCAGCTAAAGCAGGGGGAATGCTACTGAAGCAGGAAATGCTTTAATACCAGATGCAGCTGAGCTCCCTCAACAGAGCTGACTTTGACTGCAAGATGAAGGGATGGATAAGAAATGGAATCCAGTCGGGACTGAATTAGATTGGTAGCAATATTTGTCAGATATTTTGATTTAATTTTGTTTTGCACAACTAAGAGATTGTCCTTGGAGGGTTAAACAGGTTTTCATATAGATAACAGTATAATGGTGCATTTCTGATTAAAATAAATTTCACCCAAAAAAGTCAAGAAAAATTGTTTCATTACAACAAATTAATACTTCAGAGTCTATTTTGCAGGATATCTTTTCAGTATACACGGAACAGTACTTGGGCAGTTTTAAGAAAGAGTATCTCGCTTTGATTTTTAAAGCTCCATGTAGTATAATAAATAGCCAGCCTGAACAGAGAAGATGACATGGACTTCATAATGTTAACTTTACTTGCAGAAGAGATTATGTTTTCAGGATAGATGTAAAAACAATTTACCATCTCTTAGTCATCTGGGCACAAAGCCTAGATGCCAAACTTTCAAAAATCTAGATAGGCACATGCAAGAATAGAAGGATAAGATATTCAGAGGTACCAAAATGTGATTAAATGCTTATGTTCCACTGGATTTCAACTGAGATGACTGTTAGAAAGATGCTCTATTTGAATGTCTGAAAAAGACGGTATTTTACAACCCCTCCTCCCCAATTTCTTGGTAGCTTAAAAATAAATTAACCAGATAATATGCCTCCTTATACGTTTCCTCTCCGGGAACACAAGCAAATTCTTATTCTTTCACTAGGAAAGGAGATCAAATCTTTTGTAACCTTCTTACTATTGTTGCAGTACCTTGATGGTCTGCATAGGTTTACAAAAATATCATTCAGGTGACCTAAACTGAACCAGCATTAACACTTATCTGCCAGCTCATTCCTTGCTGTACTTATTCTGTGAGAAATGGGAAACATTGCCAGGAAAAATCAGGAAAGCCTTTTTACTCTGTCCTGCAGTGCAATATTGGATATTTTAAGTGCTTCATGCTGACTGCCTCTCACATTGAGGAATACTACAATCAATAGTTCAAATGCCAGATTTCCAAATTCCATCTCTCTTACTCTATCTTTTCAATTAAAAAGTAACTCTATTTTGTCTTTTAAAAACACTCCCTTATTGACAGAGCAACTCTTTCAAATTCTTATCCAACAGAGGCTGGATGAAAAGGTTTTACAATTTCTAGAAGCATATTTAGCCAGAAAGAGTCAAAGTGCATACACATGTGGAACAGTATCACCCAAAGCAAGGTTGTTTTGAGTTCTGCATCTGCCCATGCATGACATTTGCTCTCATATACGAATATTTCCTTGTCAAACTCACAAAACCACCCCAATGTGAATCTATTTCATAGAATATTCTCCCCCATTGTTTATTTTACCAGTTCATGCACGGTCTAATATGTCCATGTTGGGGCACAGAATGATGCATATTGTCCTTGAGACAGAAAGCTTTGTGCCGTTACTACCTCTTTTTAGAGACGGCAAGACTAGCAATAATGGGGGATGAACTGGCCATAGGATGATAACTGTCTTAAAAATAGTCCCTGAAAAAAGGACTCTGGGAGAGAGGATGGAAGAAAAAGAAATATGGAACATTATAGAGGAATTCAATCAAGCAATCAAATAAAATACAGTTAAGCTCAGGAGGTAAGAGCCTTGCTTACACTATCATTTATCAATGAAAAATAACCTCAGTTCAGCATAAGCTAATGTTTTCAGAACTGCTGAAGTGCAAAACTTCTAAAACTTGCAAGAAACATGCTACTGTTTTTGTCTAGATTGCTCCAGACTGCAGCACTACATAGGTATTTTTAAGCTAGTTTGAAGTAAGTAGTTTGACACAGTATAACAAGGTGCAGCAAAATGATCTAAACTCTGAGGTCCGTGTTGATAAAATTTATCTGTGTTAGTACTTGAGCAGGTGACCATAAGTTTGCAATTGGAGAAATGATTATATTGATGTTGGACCAGTTGGATCAGTTGTAGTGGAAAATGTTAAGCATTTAAAAATTCCCATTTATAAGTGGCAATACTCTGTTTAGAAGAACCCAGGAGGATGATAGAAAATGTTTTGTTTTAGCTCATGGACAAAAGCATAATTCAGATGTGAGCAGCAGCAGAAAGAATGAGAGAATTTTTTCCCAAGTAGTGCATTTTTTGGGAAGTATCACATATGTCCCATATACTCCTGCAAAAATACTCCCCTGTATACCTATACACTCTACTCATCAACAACATAAAGAGATGACCAAATCTTAATTTCCTCAGAAACCATACCACTGACGGATATGCTCTGGGGAAGGAAGAAAACTTCCTAAGCATTGTTCACCTGCCAAAACCTGTATTTCCAAGAAGACCTTGCAGAGGAGGGAGCTGCCTGGGGCAGGAACGGCTCACTGGGTTGCACACATCTCCAGTCCTTACATGCAAGCTCAGACCACTGAAAAGCAGACCTCTCTCCCTCTTTCCCCTCCTTCCTCAGCAAAGAAATGCATTAGAGGAATGTTATGATAAAGTTTACTTTAAAGTCCTTCTATCCTCGTTATTTTTAACAGGTGACTCAAACATACAGTTCCAGCAGTAGCAACGTGGTAATGAGCTTGTCCACCTGCAGCTTCCCCTCAGCTGCTCACAAGCCCCTCCCTGTTAGACTTGCAACTCAACTGCACCTGTAGCCACTCTCTAATCCTAGCCTTCCAAATGCACTTTAGCTTGAACTCTTTTATTGTTTCTTCATTGTTGACTTTATTCTTGTTCTTTGGTTTTCAAAGATGCCCTTTTTTGAGAGAACAAGCCTGGGGAGCAGCCAAGCTTCGTAACTGTTATTTGACTTGATTTCACTAAGCATTGTCCAACCTATGCGCTCCTCTGAACGACAAAGAAAAGCTGCTATATCAGAAAAAGGATTAGCTAGCTGCAAAATAAAACAAGAAGTAATTACAGATTACATGATCTCTCATCTAAGGTCTTGTTTTAGACAGAGAATCTCTGAAATAAAAATAGCAGAATTCATTGTCCCTTACAGTCATTTTAAAAGCTCTTTTGAAATACTAAACTATTTTTTTTCATTGTATTGAATAGCTGTAGCATTTTACAAAGGCTGAACAAACTTAGAGTCTACCAAAATAAAAATGAGCAATTTATCATTCATGAAGGGGATACTTCACAGTCTCTTAACAACTTTTTAACAGTTTGATTCTCTTGCACTTTGGATTGACACCTATGTGCCTAATACAATTCAAATCATCTTTTCATGACACAGTAAATAAAAGCTCTTTCATGCAATCAAGCTGTTAAAGAAAATTACATATATATTAATGTTTTGAAAGTTATTTTAATATAATTATATTAAAGATGTAATTATGAATCTTAACATTTAAAATTCTTATTTGCATGTACTGCTCATGTTGAAATAATATATCTGAAAAAAGTGACAAAAGGGTAAAGATATAAATATATCATGATTTCATAAAGAGAGCTTCTGGAGATATTTCATGATAATCATATTCCCTGCACATTACGCAATCAGTAAAGTTGGGGTTTTTTTCTGACTGTATTGAGATGTTTATTTCCCCCTGAATTATATCTCCAGTCAGGAGACGGATGCTAACTTCTAGTAAATTGTCCTCTAGATAAACAGTTGGTTTACATCTTATAAAAACTACTGTTGTTTTTGCAGCTTGTGGTCTACATCTGAAGGAGTACAAAAAACAAAGGAATTTCATAAGAATCCCCCTAAAATCTGTCAGAAATTCAATTTTTCCTGTATAATAGTTGAATAAAATAAAAAGCAACCACACAACCACCAGTGAAAATGCAGCTATTCTTTAGCACCTTTTTAAATAAAACAATGAAACGGAATGCTTATTCACACTCGGTAACTTCAATATTTCAGGGAAATATCGATAATTTCCTAAAATGTAAGTGGAAGGAGGTCTTACCTTGATACCATCTGAGTTTGAAGTTATAAGTATTCTGACAAGACTGCAACTTGCTTAGCCTGAGAAAGAAAGCCAAGTTTCCCACATTTCAACATGGATGCTGAGAATACAGGGCTAAAGACCTCTGCAATAGATTATCACATCTGACACATTTAATCAGTTTTGACACATGGCCTCCTCCCTTTGCCAGTTTTAAAAAGATTGTCCTTGAAGAGGCAAACAAACTCTGGGCTTCTGGAGGAACAAAGATTACTGTAAATCCAGGTGAGGGAGCATATCTTCCTACA
>VZTE01004530.1:101510-113961 GCA_013397775.1 Eulacestoma nigropectus
TTTTTTTTTTTTTTTTTGTTAAGAAAACAGAGAAAAATTGCCTGTCACAAAGATTGTGTGCTCTGATCTGTCCTCTTTTAAAGCTTTATAAATACAGCAATTCAAAGGACTGTTGCTTATAGCAACAAATATAAGATAGTACAGATGGAGAGGGGAAAAACATTACTGCAAACCGATCATTGTGCACAGCACATTTACAGCTCTGAGAGTATGTTGGGGTTTGATAAAGGAAGAAAATGGCAAACATGAATATTGCAGTAATGAGGGGTAGGCTTGTCAGTGTTCACATACCCTAAGTCCCCCTTAGGAAGGCTCCTATAATTTAAACCCAGGCACTTATCTCTCAATAGTGTGTCTCAAGCCTATTGACTGATAAGGTATAATTTTTTAAATGGACAGCAAATAAATTCACTATCAGCTAATTACCTCACTATATTTCCTTTTCATTAGAGATAAATATTTGCAAGCATTAGGTAGTAAATATTTCTGAGGAAAATAAAGAAGTTCTGACTAAAGATAAGCACTTCAGTAAAACCACAGCAAGCTGAACAGCTATGATTGTGCTAGCATTATGTTTGGCTGAGAGAAAATAATGCAATATATAATAATGTATAATCATAACCTAAGAAAACATAATTTTTGTTAATGGCACAAACATGTTTCCTTTTGATCTACTGTAATAAATAAGACTTTACTAACTACAAAATGACCTGACCAAAGTGTACTCATAATTTGACATCAACAGCAACATCAAAGATTCACAGTGCCCCAATTCTCCACCTAACTGGTAGCTCAAAAATGTCACCAGTGGTCTCTTGGTACATCTTTCCTCTATGCAGTAATTCAGGCACAGTAGTCCTCAATGTTTATTCTTCTGCAGCAAAATCCAATATAGATAGCTGCTATTGATTCCCTCTCCCATCAAAACCATTGGTTATGCAAACTGGGTGCCCACTTTAATGAGCTGTTAGGCTGCTTCTGTATTGCCTGTCCCCATCAGCCTTGCACGTGCCAAACAACCTCATGACAACTGAGTTTGCTTAAACACGATCCCTAAGAACTCAGCCAACACAGGAGATGGAGCACATGAAGGAATATAACGTAGTCCTCTCTCTCCTAGCAGCAGCCTGTTTTGTGAATTGCTTCATTTTTTATATAATTACAGAGTAGAAGCCATTGTTGACAAGTTTTAACAGTGAAATGGGTGTGATGTGCCATACTGGAAAGCTGGTGACAACACAGAGCTTGTGAATGGGCATTGACTATTATACTAAGGTCTGTGAAATGCAAATTTTTGAACATTTTCTCTGGAAAAATTACAAACATGAAAAATGACTGCTTTCACTTTGAAATACTCTGAGACATGAAGGAATAGGGAAGTACAAGGGGCGTGGCCTGGTACTTGATGCACATGACATCAACTTTTATAGGTCCCATGAGAATTACAGGCCTGTAAAAACAGAAGTGTTGGATGTAAAGATAAAACACAAAGCATTGGGAAACAGCCAAGACACAGTTTGCAAAAATAAGTCATGCTTCATTATGCAGCATGTGTTCTTTGAAGGGGTTTATGACCGTGTGAATAAAAATTATCCATTCACCTACTCTGATGAATTTCCACTTCAATTTACAAAATTACTATGAAAAAATTCCTCACAAAACAAAAAAAATAGGGCCACTGAATTTTGGTGCATAAGTTAAGAAGTTAGTCTTCACAAGCTCTCTTTGAATCAGTCCACAGAGAAAGGCAGGCATGTGGTTCAGGTCAAGAACACAGCCTTGATATCTGTCAAGCCCTCCAGCATGCAGGTCCTCAAACACAGGGTGCTTTGAAGAAGGTCCTCCTTCCAATTTAGGACATCTCCTCACCTTCGGTGCTACTGTTCTGAAAGATTGATAGGAATGCTGTTCAGTAACACCTTCACAGCACACGGACATGTCACCGTAACCATCAGGTTTGTAAGGAACTAGCCGTGGTGCTGTAGCTGAGCCCTGCTGTCCAAGCTGGACTGGGAAAGCCTACTAGACACTAGTGCGTGTCTATCTTTTCCTCATGGTATTTACTTGGCATAGACTCCTCAAAGAAGAAATGAAATGAAAAATAAAAAGCTTTCACTTGGAACAGGGACATGCTTTCTGAAGGAAGAAGATACATAGGTTCAATCTGCTTATTCTAAGTCCTTTTCACAGCATTTTGTTGGCTGCTTGAACTTGTGGTTGGAAAAGAGAATTCCATGTGAATTTTCTGTAGAGGATCTTCACCATTTGTTTGCCTCAGCAGGATTCTATCTCACTGTGCAGCTCAGCAACTTCAAAATAATTGTTTTCTATCCATTCATTTGAAATTCTGGATGGCAGTCTTATTATCCAAATCGTTATTATGACAGGATGCTGATTTTTCAGTATGAATAGAGTATTTTGTTAATGTTTACATCCAATAATTCAGGAGCCATCTGCTCCATAAATAATATGAAATCATCTTCACCATTTGAAAGACCATGTAATCCAATATTAATCTTGTAGCTTCATCTCAGAGAATTTTATTCACCTATGAATGGTTACTAGCACTCTGAGGTAAAAAGTCTATTTTCTAATCATTCTCTTCTTATGGTGTTTCCAGCTTTAAAGGTTTTGGTGTACACCACATCTGTCCATGTTTCTACATTTGAAAAATGTAGTCTTGAAAAATCCATTTACCATCCAAAGTTGTTACAGTACATGTACATCAAATGTTCTGTTAAACTATTTCATCAACAAATTACTGAAAATGTTCTTTTTAGGCTTGAATCATGGCTAAACAATCACAGAAAATACATTTCCCCTCTCTATATAAGATGATGTCATTCAGTATGCTCAGGACAGAGTTTGTTTCTCTCACTACCCTTCAGTTTATTACAGGCTAGAGCCTAGGTAAAACATCTGAACAAATGACCAAAATTCCCATAATTCTCAAAAGTGACAAATATTACAGTGAAGTCACATCATAAAAGAGGCTCAAGAAGAGCACTGCACTTGCTGTGAGATAAAATATGCCTGTCAAGGAAGACAAAAGAATATTAATAGCTTTTTGGTCTGTGCTTAATGAAATACTTCCCAGACTATTTGCAAGCTCCTTTGTTAGGAACACTAACCTTTTTTCCTGAGATCAATGACATAGTTTTAATACAGAACACCTTATCAAGTGAAGTTTGTTCTATTTTTGTTGCTCTAGACAATAAAACCTGCAACAGTACTGATTCAAATATAACCAATTTCCACACATAAAATATGACTGCAACTATCATTCAAACAAATCACCTTCAAATCACCAAGAATCACAAGAATAGTTCTTAGTTTGAAGAACATACGTAACATAAATTCATGGTGGTTCAGTTACATTTTAAACACAAAATACTTAAGAATTGAGACAAAGGCCATCAACAATAATCAGGTCACAAAGGTTCCTCAGAGAACCATAGGTCGGTATTGATGTTATTTTTGCTTACCTGGCTCTTCTTTTACTTGCAGTCAGTTAAGAGAAAACGAGGGACAATTCATTATGATTGTTTTATAAAATATTTGGGAGTGATCATAGGAAAAAGTCAACATACTCTGTGACTAAGTTTCAGCTATAAGCATAGGAAAAAAATATGTAACATTTTTGTCCACATTAATGTCCACATTAAACATGGGACTGAAACTGGAAATAAAAGAAGAAAAGGCAAAAATTGTGTTAAGGACAAACAGCACCAAACACAGCACTGAGGCTAGAAATATGAGTGCAAAACAGGGAGGATGCAAAGCCTTGCTACAGATCAACATTCTCACTTTTAGAATAGCTCTGTTTTCTGCTGGGCCTTTTAGTGGGTCTTGAAATATTTATGATCACATTTGCACAGAGTGCCACTCCATCCTCAGTTAACAACCACTGAGTATCACAGTAGCGACACACTAGTGTGCGGCAAAGGAGTTCACCTGACCTGTCACCACAAAACCTGCCCTAGAACTCTCTGCAACATCGCTGCCTACAATAAGTCAGTTGCACAACCGACATTTCCAACAGCTCTAGAGAATTTACAGGAGTGCGAGAAAGCAATACAGGAGTATTTTTTTCCCCCTGTACTATTAATAGTAGTAACATGATACTGTTTAGTAAAGTCATTTGGCAGCTATACTATCATACTGAAACCTGTAATATTAGGTACTTTAATTGCTTGTTTTTACCTGGCTTCCTTCTTAATTTCTTTCTTTTCCTAACCAAATTTATCTTTAAAACTGAGTGACTCAGCTGCTTCACTGAAGAAAATTGTGTTGCTGCCATACATCTTGTCCTATAAAAATAAACTATGATGATAAGTGGTTCTATTTAATACAAAGCTTCTTGAAACAGGAGGTTTTTATTGGACTATCTTCCTCTCATTTAACAAGAGGCAATGTTTCTTATGATCTCCCCTCCTTCCATCCCCAAAATTCCTGACTTTCAGGTTACATTGAGAATTTCCCTGTGGTTGCTAGCGAGGTTGATCGCATGCCACGACCTCATTCTCTGCACACAGGAATACAGATTAATTCAGTCTGACTATGCAGGCAAGCACTGGTCAAGACTTTCACTTAATCTCCTGTGACGTGAATAAAGAAACACAGTAAATTAGCTGTGTGGAATGATTGAATCACCACAGTCCAATGATCAAATGCCAAGCACAGAGCTGCTATAGAAGCTCAGGTCAGTAATGAAACTTTTCTGCTTTACTGAATCAGTTAGTTTGGGCTTCAGGTCATTCTTTTTAGGACTGTTCAGAAGCAGGAACTAAACCCACCTGGAGAAAGAAGAAAAGGCACTACTTCCGTTTGCTGCCTTTTAAATCAAATTAAATGCTTTTACAACAGGTACTAAGAGTTCACTTTTTCAGCATGACCCAAACTCCATCAGAAAATTGGATCATTTGCCTTTAATCTTCTGGGATAGCTGCTTGCAAAGCTGCTTTTTAATTTCATGTTGCCACAGAACAAACAGAGCAAGCTGCTGCTGAATGTTAGCACAGAGTCTAAGTACTTGAAAGTGCTTCTAGAGAAAGAAATTAGGATGCTAAAATAAGCACAATTTAATTCCAAATGCTTAGGTTTTGCATCAGGATATCATACTATAGAAATGAACAACTAAAATTTCCAAAATAAAGAAAGCATGCCTGCTAAAATGCTGATAATCTATCCTAGAGTCTCTTCATAAAACATTCGCAAGTGAAGCAACCCACAAGCTTTAATTTCTTTTTAAAATCATGGCCCGCTTTATATGTACAATCACCATGGAGATGTAGCCTAAAGGATCTAATTCCATTTCACTTAGCAGTATCTGGGAGACAAATTGCCTATTTTACCTTCTCCAAATTATCATGAATGTATTCGCAAGTTCTCCAATGCATTATTTCAAGTTGATATGCTCGCTCAGTAAATACATTTCTCACTTACGGAATTTCTTCTGAACATTAAATAAGTAAAAGAAAGCTTTTCTCATTTAGGAACATCAGCTATCAGGACAAATTATGATGAGCTAGATGCTCATGATGAAGAAAGAAGATTTGAATGCCATCCTTATGGATATATCTGTGACTTTTTGCAGAAGATGCAGTAACTGGGAAAACTTCACACTTTACCGTATCAGAATTTTAAATGATTCAGTAAACCTCTTTCACCATTAGAAAGACCAGCATTTTAGCAACACTGAGCTAAACCTTAAATATGTAATGAAACTCAGTTCAATTTGAAGCAGGGAATATTATATTTATATACTAAAACATGGAAGTGAAACAACCCACTTCCAGAGTGGAACTCTGGAAGTCTTTGAAAGCAGTTGTGTTATTATGTGTGCAATGGCACATGAACCTGATGAGGACTAGACTAGTTCAAGGAGGGCAGGCTGAAGGCAAATTTGTATCATCAAATTGCAGCTTCTGTTGCAAATGGGGATGGCAGTTCCTATCAACTTTACTACTGATTGAGAGCTCCTTAGCGTAGCAACACTCATGAACTCTGCTAAATTTAATTTCTATTTCCATTTAACAACAGGCAGGAAAGCACCCTGTAAGTCAGCTTTTAATATCCATTACTTTCCACACTGCAAAAAGCCATTCCAGATTTTAATTTCTTTTCCAAGGCTATTTCAGGAATGTCTTAAGATGGAATAACAAGCTGAATAAACAGCTGTGATTGCATATGAAAGTTGAGTATGGTAACAAAAGAGAATTGGTGCCAACCAAGGCATCAGTCTTGGCCACATGTTTGTTGGGAAGTGACATAGAGGGGAAGTTAAGAAGCAAAGTTCTAGTATGACCAAACCCAAAATTTATGTAATTTTGGGGTTCTGGTTACATTTATTATCACCAGGAGTGGTGGCTCCCATCTGGCCCGTTCACCCTCTAAGAGGGCTCCTTCCTATGGAAAGCAGGATGTGGCAAACAGGGCAGAAGGAAAGATGGATGCTTGATCTTACCTAGCAGGATGCTTGGACCCAGTTGGGATGCCTCCCCATACTGGGAAAAGAAGGAGCATTTCTACTAAGAATTATAGCTTCAAGACATTCAGCCACCTTAAATGCGCAGTGTTTCAGTACCTGATCGTCAGTATGAATGGCTTTTGCTCATCTTTTCCTAGGGCAATAGACCATACTGAACGAAAGACTTGGCATGGTAGACAGGAAATACAATCTCAGCTTGACAGAAACAAGGTTCTCCAAAATCGTTACGACTTCCTTATTGAAGCTTAGTGCTGTATTCCCTGTAAGTCTTTGATATTTTTACTACTCACAGCAGTAAACAGCATAAATCTGGACACCTTTGTAAAGAAATACTACTCTGACAAGGAGTTTCTGTTCTCATATCACTGTTGTAGTGCTAGAGGAACTAATAAAATATATGATCAAAATAGCTGCATATTGTACTTTGATTAAGACATGAAAAGCATCCACCAGACAAAATTCAAGGCATCCATGAGGCATTTCTACAACTCTGTCTTGATTTATGAAAATTGAGGTTTTGACCTAAAATATTTGAGAGATGTATGTGTCAAAGGGTGGGGTTTTTCTGTGTAAAAATTGTTCCCCTGTAACTGACACATGCTCAAGGGTGCAGTAATTTTAATTCAGATGTTCTATGTAAACAGAAGATGTAAGATCAAATGAAGTATCTTTAGAATACAGGACTGCCACCTAAAACATCTTGTTAGTTCAAGATCTTTCTAGGTTTCTCTCCACAGTAAGTTTTTAAGTATAACGTCATAAACCTGAACCCCACTTTCTCTCTTAATCACTGTATGTCTCTCATGAAGCTTTAGATAAGTGCAGCATAGCAATGCCCAATATTACTCCTTGCCTATTTCTGAAATATTACTGAGCATAATTACTAGTATATCTGAAAAAAGGACATAACTAGAACACTTGCCAATGAGAAAAAAAAGAGTAACTTATTTTCTAGGAAAATATTTAACTCTATCCCAGGAAAATCAGCACAGAAATTTAGGATTATATCACCAAAAAAAAAAAAAAAATTAAAAAACCAAAACTATGCAAGTTTAATGCCTTTTAAAAGAGGAAGTGTATTTAGTTGTTAAACTAGAATAATGACATTGACATAGTTTGGGTTAATAGACTATTTTTGTGAAGGTCTTATTTTATATGACTGTGCAAATTGCTTCTCATCTATCTGCTCCAATTTTGCCCTCTATAAAAAGGTCCGAAAACTACGTTTTGAAAAGCAGAAGCCTTGAGCCATCATTCTTATAAGGTGCAAAAGCAACACAGCCTTAAGATAAGAGATTCTTTTACAGGATGTCCTTAACAACTTTTTTTCATTTGAACAGGGATGTGTGAATGCTTTGCTAAACTATAACCTTGAGACTTCCATGAGAAGAGACATTACTGTGTGCACATTTAGGTTTTTTTAAATAACAAATCATATTTATACTCTTAGATCTTCTAAGGGCAAAGAAATTATCAGTTTTTCAACAGAAGTCTGTTTGTGTAAAATAAAAATTCTTAACAGCTCAGACTCGTACTTTTGGTGAGTTTGTGGGTTGCACAGTACAAATTGATGTGGCACATACTGAGAAGTAAACGTAGCCACAGGTGAGGAGCTCAGACTGCTCATATGGGTGATGTGAGTTGACTTCATAGTAACAACAACACAGAATGACAGAATAGTTTGGTTTGGAAGGGATGTCTAAAGGTCACCTAGTCCAACCCCTCTGCAGTAAGCAGGGACATCTTGAACAAGATCAGGTTGCTCAGAGCCCCACCCAACCTGACCTTGAATAGTTCCAGAGATGGAACATCTACCACCTCTCTGGGCAACTTGTTCCAGTGTTTCACTACTGTCACTGTAAAAATCTGCTTCCTGATATCTAGTCTAAATCTACCCTTTTCTAAGTAAAATCATTATCCCTTGTCCTGTTGCTACAGGCCCTACTAAAAAATAGAAGCCTTCATCTTTCTTGTAGTGTCCCTTCAGGTAGTGAAATGTTGCTATAAGATCTTCCTGAAGGCTTTTCTTCTCCAGGCTGAACAGCCCCAACTCTCTCCGTTAGTCGTCACAGCAGAGGTCCTCCAACCCTCTGCCCCTCTCTGTGTCCCTATTCTGGACTTGCTCTGGCAGGTCCACATCCTTCTTATGTTGGGGATCCCAGAACCGGACATAGTACTCCAGGTGGGGTCTCACAAAAGTGAAGGCAGAATCTGCCTTCTGTTTGACCTGCTGGTCACACTTCTGATGCAGCCCAGGACACAGTCAGCTTTCTGGGCTCCAAGTGCTCATTGCCAGTTCATGTTCATTGCATTCCCCAGCAGCCCTAAGTCCTTCTCAGCAGGGCTGCTCTCCATCTCCTCATCCTCCCGCCTGTATTGAAACTGGGAATTGCACCGATCCAGGTGCAGCACTTTGCACTTGGCCTTGCTGAACCTCGTGAGGTTCACCTGGGCTCACTTCATGATCCTGTCCATGTCCCTCTGAATGGCATCCCATCCCCTGCGTGTGTCAACCACTTACTCAGCTTGGTGTCTTCTGACATAGGAATGTCTGTTAAAATAATAGCGATTACAAATGATACCTGATAGCAACAGGGCAGTTTTCTGATAATTTTGAAGCATGCTTATGTCATCACATAAGTTAGCTCTCGCAGCTGTCTTCGCTGGAAAGTACATTTATTTAGAATTAAAGGCAGAATTTTATTTCATCCTTATCCTCCACCTTGTCAAGTTTCATGTACCTGAACAAAGATGCCACCTAATTCTGTTTCTACTCCTACTTTTTATTTTGTAATAGTGTCCAGAGCTGTTGTACCCGCTGAAAGAAAGTCTCGGTTTTAGTATCCAAGTGTCAACACCTACTCTTGAACCCTCACAAATACATGAACTATCCTGTTTTACAAATAAGAAGGAAAGACAAATGACTTAACTCTGAATCCTATCAGATATTGGAAGAAGGGAAATCCTGGCTCAGTCTATTAAGCAGACTGTCTAGTAACTCTTTTTTTTTTTTTTCTGAAATTTAGTATTCTTTTCCTCACTTCTCTCCCATATTAACATGCAGAGTAAACTTCCATGAACTTACACACTGGTCATACCACAGATTCACAGTTTTCTTAGACTCCTTCTCATTGTGACTAGGAATAGATGCTGTTTTATACAATTTACTTCTGTGTTGCATCACTGCAATCACATATTTTATTTTCACTTTTAGAAACGATTTTTAAACCACTTAAACAGATAATTTCAGTTGCCTGTCTACCTCTCCTTCTCTCTTCTTGAGGATATAGAGCTAAATTTACCTAATGTTTCTACTGAAAGAGTCTGCATCAAGACCAGATGCCGCAGTCTGTTAAGTGAAATGTACATTAAAAGATTCATCTGAGATCCTTAAAACTGTGGCAGAATTACTGAAATCCTCTAATGGAATGTGACAATGATAATTTGTAGTATTACCAATTTCTGCAAGTGTATTTAGAGATTATGTTCAAATAACAGCATTTTCATATGCCTTTATGCAGCATATTCAGAGAAGTCTTGAATTAGTTTAAACCTATGCCCTAAGCCGATCTCATTCTTCCTGGAAATACATTTTCTGCTTGGTTACACAGTGTGGAAAGTAGGGAAAATGCCACTTCACCTGTGGCCATGAAAACTTGTAGAGAAAAAAAAAGAAAATAAATGCTGTGATAACTCTACAGGGCATCTCAATGCCTTACAAACATTTCATTCACTTCAGCAATCCTTTTGATCTATTCCATATAAACCATACATAAATCTACTATAAATCCATATAAATCTATTCCATGTATGACTTGAAAGAATAAAACTCATTCCTCTGACAGAACCCTGTGAATCTCATTGAGAAAAAAGAATCAATAGCTGGAGAACTGATTTGCAATTTCATGCAAAATATGGTAAAATCCAATCTCTGCAGTTGTACTCATTCTCAGTTTCGCATAGCAGTGTTTGCAACTACCAACCAAAGGCAGTCAATGGAAGCCTTTATTTTAAAGAAAAAAATGTGGTAGGATGCAAGAACTTCGAAATACTATCTTTTTCATATGTTTGAAATATCTCTTACTCTTTGGCAACATCTAACATCACCGCTGCATGTGAAACATCTTCATACAATGATGAACGTTCTTAACTTGATATGGAGAAGAGTGCAGGAAGACAGTGAGGAGGGCATTATGGACACAGAGGAGGTAAGATGGAGAACAGGAACTTGAAAAAAGCCAGGAGTGGATGCCAGGGTGGGCTCACAGGTCTGGAGAAGAATAAGGATCAAACAGAAAGCAGAAGCAAGCAATAGATATATTGAATAGGAGAGAGATATAAAAATTTGCTTACTGGGCTATAGGAACAAGCATAGCCTGCAGGTTCAGGAAAATGGTTCTTCCTTTCTATTTGGCCCTTGTAAAACTACTCTGTGAGAACTAAGTGAGGCTCTGGGCTTCCCAGAAAGACATTAATATACTGGGTTAAGTCCAGCAGAGAGCTACCACAATGACTAGGGGTCTGGAGAAGATGACACACCAGAAGACTCTGAAGGAACTGGTTTCCTCAGTATCAGGAAGAGAAGACTGTGGGTGGATGGATACTACAAGAGTATTCAACTAATCAGTGGGAATGTAGAGGAGACAGAGACAGCATCTCCTCTGTGGTTCTCAATGTAAGGTTGCAAAGCAACAGATACAAGTTATGACAAAGGATATTCCAATTAAATTTCAGGGAAAAAATGTTAACCATGGACATTAATGGCCAAATTCTGGATCGGGTTTGCTCAGAAAGGCTGCAGAATCTCCGTTCTTGGAGACCCTTAAAACCTGCCTCTACAAAGTCCTGACCTACTTGAGATTGGAAATCACCTCTGTCTTTGAAGCTGGCCAAATGTCCTTTCCTACCTGACATGTTCTGTGATTCTGTGAATCTGAAATGAGGATTACACCCTGAGGACACAAAGTGAGAAGATTTCAGATGACTGGCTAGTCATAAGATCACACTCTACAGAGGATAAAAATGAAGAAGATTTTGTAGAATCTCAAGATTTCTGCCACCAACTATCTGCAAAGGTTCATGACAAAAGATGTGTCTCATCCTCCCTCTAGTGGCTAGTACACATAGGACCAGTCACTGCTAAAACTTCTTTGTAAACTCTAGTGGCAAGTACTTCAGGAGTGAAAGATACTTATCGCACATATGGTTAACAATTCATTCTGACATCATGGAACTGGTGGTGTTTGTTCCCAAATTTTTTTTTTTTTTAAGTTAGCAAAAGACATATGACGTATATATTCCTATCATTTAAGATCTTTCTCTGTTTCTAACCTTAAATGGGTTTTCTCCTGATTTTAAACTAACTTTTTCTTCTATTTTCAAATGATTTTTGCACATTCTGTATTTATGCATATATGCAAATATGTAGATATAGAGGATTATGTCTCTGTGAATGTGCATCACTTTCATGGTTGTATATATATTTATGTACCTATTTCCTTACTGGATTAAGTTGATAAAGTTTCCAAGATCCATATATTCAGAAAATCAATTGATATTTGTGCATTGCCAATTATGTCAAAGAACTTAATGTATTCAGATCACAGAAAAAACTGTCATGCCTCTGTGCCTAAGGATTAAAAGAGATATGTACATTAAGTATTAAAAGAAAAAGATGTTTAAATGTTTTGGTCAAGAATTTTAAGAAATGTGGTACTATCTACTGTATCTTAAAGAAGATAATAAAATCAACATTAAACTTTGGTTTTAAGTGGGCATACTATAAAAATGTTTATTTACAGAGCTACTGTTCATCATTCACATATGTCAGATATTGAGGGCACAAAGAAACATATTGATGTGAATTATTTGAATATGATTCTTACAACAAATACAAGTAAAGAAGACAAAATGAGATGTTTAAAATGTACTTTGCAAAAAAAAAAAAAAAAAAAAGTAAAA
>VZTE01004530.1:113984-128361 GCA_013397775.1 Eulacestoma nigropectus
AAAAAGTTTAACTACTGGGCAAATAGACATGAATTTCCACATACATGAGAAAGCCAGAGAAAGATTTCCAAATATTTTGATAATAGCAAATGAAATAAGATCATTCAAATTCATAGAAAATTAAATCACTGAATAAAACATGAAAGAAGTGATAAGTTTTATTATAGTTCCAGCTATGGTAAAAGACAATTAACATTCTCAGACTGCTTAGCCTCCAGTGCATCTGACCAGCAACAATAAGACAGCAGCTTCCTTACAGCATAGCAAATATCAGTTCCTTGCTCGTGAATCTAGACATGCCTTTCTGCAGCTCTTTTGGACAGGCAAGGGATATGGGTTTTCTGAACACAGCCTTGCATGTTCACAGCTGAGAAGTTTAAATTTAGGTCTCGGTAGGTCAAATAGGTTCTACATGCAATGTTTTAAGCGCCCCAAGACCTAACAATTTCAACAGGACAAAGCACCTGCCTAAAGCAAACGTGTGCCAGCCACGTGCGAGTGGGCCCATGAACATTCCATTTGGTAGCAGAGAGAGATAACCCTGTTACAACCATGAGGACAGAAATCACTTCTTTCCACAGCATGGAATGAAAGAGCATCTTTCACCACCTGCCAGGTTGATAGCCCTACTCTTCTACCTCCAAGAGCTACTATTAATAGTTCACAGCACTAAAAAAAATGTACTAGGTATGTCGCTGCCAGTCAGGAACGGAGAGATGTAGCAACATCAAATCCAGTGAAAGAATGAATTATTTATTAATTTCACAATCATTTTTATATAGTCTAGTTCCATAAAGTGATTGGACAATGTTCACACACCTCCTAGGGTGATTGGTTTAGGTTCTATCACATCCATGGTAAAACATTTCTCAGTGTACCACAAACAGAACTTAGCAAAACACCAGATGTGACTATTGTCTGGATAAACTATCTTACTGTTTTCATATCTTGTGTGAGAAAGGAAAGGTTCTCAAAGAATTAATGCAAGAAGCTGGAAAATTCATCTGCGAGCAGCAGTTCGGTATCCACACTAGGTATTTCAGAGAAAACTAAAAATTGCAGCCAGTGTCACAACTCTTACTATAGAGAATGGCATTTAACAAAACGGTGGAAAAAGGCTCCGGGTGGATACAATTTACAAGAGCAGACTTATGGGGCAATGTCTTTATGAAGCTGCCTTTGAAACTGCATCTGTTAATCAATTGTGTTAAATGTATCTGGGTTACTTCCTCTCCAGAAGCAACAACACATGTCACTCTTGGTCAGACAGTGAAGCCCATGTACACATTCTACAATTCAGTCTTGCACACCTGAAAGAAATGTGTAAATACAGCTTATATTGGTATCACAAACCTTGGAGGCTGGCATTCAGTCTAAGCTTCACTTAGTAGAAAACAGAGAGAAACAGCAATCTCTGTATCCTCTAAATTGTGAAAGTATCTTAAATGGGAAGAAACATAGTTTGTGATTGTCCTTTACTCAACAATGCCTATAGAGACACCCTAAACAACTAGCTTTGATTAAATTCTTAGCTCTTAACTCAATTTAAATAAAATACCCAATTTTATTTTCATTTTTCTCATTTAGATACAACTATTGGATTAATCAAGGTATAACTACTTTAGCACCAACTATAAAAAGAACAAATAAAAGGCTATGCTAGGAAGTAAGCCTGTTCACAAGCATGTGAAAATGAAAAGCATATTAATCAATCCTATTTTAACAGCCATAGCAGCATGTCAGAACTCCAGCTACAAAAACTGACAGAAATTTAATAATGCCAGTGCAATGCTGGTGATTGCCAAGGAAAGGTCGTACTTTCTTTCTCGTACTCCAACAGACTCCAGAAAAAGAGCTGGAATGGACAAAGAGAGGAACAAAAAAAATCTGGCAAATAATTACTAATTTGACCGCAATAAAAACATGCTCACTAAACAATGTGGTATCCTGAATATCGGCAAGCACCTCTGAAGATGTAACTTGTGAAAGTAATTTTTCAAGTCTGCTGAAAAAAAGAAACAGGGCATCCTCAAAGCAAAAACCTTCCTTCCTTAAAGGAAAAGTTTATGTAACAGGGCACAAAGTATACGTTCCACAGAGAAGCACTTCCTTTAAGATTTTTTCTTGCATTTTTTTTCTAAAATTGCACAATTTTCCTAAAGTTTTACAGTTCCAGGATACAAAATGATTCAGACAGCAATTGACTGAGTCACAGACTGTTAAGTATTTGAGGATATAAAAAATGGTTCTTTTCCATAAAGTATGAAGATTAATTTAAATACCATAATTTTAAGTTCTGAATTACTGTTCCATTATCAATCATTTATTGAAAACCAACAACTTTTACTATTCCCTGAACTGATCTTGGTCATTTGTGTTACACAGTTCAGGACCTGCTGGGATATACTTGGGGCAATATATTTGTTATACCAATCCTTTGCAGATGGAACTTTACCAGCTTTCACTGATTCGGCTAATTAGTGCAATGGATAGGATTTATTAAGCTTTTCAGCAAAATGAGTTTGCCTGATCAAATAATACAAAATGAAAAACCGCCTGTGTAGCAAGTCTCTACACAACTTTTCTCCAAAGTACTGGTTTAGGAAAAACAAATGCAAAGGCAAATCTACCTGTGAATTCATTTCATCAGTTTGGAAGGTTACAAGTTACATGTCTTCCCAGATGACTTGCTACTGAACTTTGCCATTTTACTGACCCGCTGTGGGATTTAAAAAATGCTGCATAACCATCAGCAAAATAATAACTTATAAATAAGTTGAACTAAAATATGGCATTATTTGTAGTAAAAATACCTGAAAGGAAAAAGCAAAGGGCACAAAATGGAAAGGATAAATTTCTTTCAAGCATAACTTTAAGAACAGAAATACTGAAAAATATCTTTTTGAACAGTGAAATTTAAGATAATGATATGAAAAACAAAGGGAATGGATTCTATTTCATGCTATTCCATTTCAATAATTCTCTGAATTTCCCTTGTGGAAAAATGATACAACTCTAATAAAATGATTCATAGCTCTAAACCATTTTCCTTAGCTAACACACTGTACATTAGCAGGACTTCTAGAAGAGAATGTTTCTTTCGGAGATTTATTATTGTGAAATTATGGTAAAATAATCTGGATGGCTCAGTGTATGAAATCTTGTCATCCTGGCAGAAGTACTTTGCTCATCCAAAAGGCAGGCACACATTTGGAAGCAGGCAATAGAGCTCAAATTCTGAAGCTATAGGGACTAAACAGAGTCTGAACAAGCTCATATTAACTTGGCAACAGGTAGTAAAGCAGCAGCAAGTGTGAACTATTAACCCCACGCCAAACAATATATGTTGGCATACGCAGTGGAAGAGGTCTACTTGTCTGTTTAATTGAAGGAGGCACTGCAATAGCAATAGCAAAGAAAGGATGTGAGCAGGGAGGTAAAGGAAGCAAGAAAATAATGCACTCTGACATTTTTAGTGTGGCTGTTACGTATTTGCTTACAAAAGGAAAAAGCACTTTTCCTATGATCAGTATCAGTATACCAGAAAATAACTAAAGCAAAGCAAACTTGCTGAGCAAATTTCCCATGTGGTATTAAGCACACAGACTTCAAAATAAAGTTTTTGCAGATCAGATTTTCAAATCACCCCATGAAAATATTTTCTATCTAAGTCCTGAAACAGATGGATTAAAAAATAACAACATAAGCTATAGCTTAAATAGCATCTGTCAAAATTGCAAAGGTAGTGTAATTGACTGTGTGAAGAGTTACAGATACTGGTTCCATTTAGGTTTCATTATTGTAAAAAAAAAAAAAAAAGTATCAGAAAACATAGTGGGTGATAAATGTTTTGACATGACCCATGGGGCCTTAGGATGGCTTAATGGCTTCAGCAGTGAGCCCACTTCTGAGTCACTGGCTGACACTGAAAGGAAATCCAGTCACCAGCTGGATTTCGACTAGCCAATGCAGTCCATAGACACCAGCTCCTGCCCTCCCCAGCTGTTCTCTGCCTCACTTTTTTCCCCAAAAGACTCCAAATACAAAGCAGAATTCCATGGCAGACTACCACCTGACTGTAGGCACACTTATGTAGGGTAACATGAGAAAGGGAGGAGCACAGTGCTGGAGCTCAGCCTGCACAGAGTGCCTTTCTACCAGAGCTCTTCTGGCAGCAGGGGCACAGCACAAACAGCGCAGCTTCCTTCCACCCTGGGAACCTGCATGGCTGAGCACGGACCCAGTCTGAGCACCTTGGGCTAGCACACAAGAGATCAGAGAAAGGGACTAGCTATGGCTGCAGAGAAGCTAAATATATTGGAAGCATAGCTCCAGCTGCAGACCTAAGTTCATCTTCCAAGTTTCCAAGATCTTGCAGATAAAGAGATGCTGAGGTGAAGGAGCGTGCAAGGACTTGTACAGGTTGTAAGAGAAGTGCTTAGAGGCAGAGGCAGTT
This sequence comes from Eulacestoma nigropectus, assembly GCA_013397775.1. NCBI lineage: Eukaryota > Metazoa > Chordata > Aves > Passeriformes > Eulacestoma > Eulacestoma nigropectus. Next base: position 118,441 of record VZTE01004530.1, read on the forward strand.
CTGGAGCATCTGCAACCTGGTATGAGTACAGTTTGTACATTAGGGATGAGAAGCAGGGCAAGCAATACAGACTTAGAGCAGCAGGAAGGTGGGAGGACATGAATTTAGTTGAAGAAGCAGAAATATGGAATGAGGGAGTGGGGACTTACCGCAGGAATAGCGGAAGATCCTATTTTGGATAGCTATAGGGAATCCATCAGGAAGCTGTGTCTCTCAAACATTTTGCAGCATGGCTTCGACACCCAGAAAGTTTAGGAACTCTTACTCTGTACTTTTTACTATAAAATTATTCTTTTCTCTCAATGTCACTTGCTCCTGCATTAAACTATTCTCCTCCTGCCCCACCCTGCTTTGCATTCCACACCTCCTCCCAACCTCACTTAGAATGTTTTCTATACAAACTAGGGAATACAGTCCCCAGGGTCTTATATACCATGTCTTTCTGTAATATCAAATAAAATGTAAAATGAAGTGCACAAATTAGAACTGTGAAAGTGGGCTGGTGAAGAAATTGGGCTCCCTAGTTGTCCTTGGCCCTAGGACCCCGTGTGCTCGTCAGTATCCTGGCAGTTGGCAGGGAAGCACCACACTGAAGGAAAATCATAAACCTTTTGACTTCATGCCATGCACGTGCACCACATGGGCCCAAAATCCTACCATACCAAAATGTCCTTCCATACATCTTAATTAATTTCAATGGGATTTAAGTGAATTTTGTTTATTAGTCTGTCATCTGTGCTTTAGGAATTACCCAGGTATGCCATGTGGCAGCAATAGTCCCAAATGTCAACATGTTTAAAAGACTGGTGCTATCTTAATTATTGCTATTAGAGTCAGTGCAACATCACAGTGTTCCTTCCAGTACAGTTAAGAGAAATACAGGCTAAACCCCCAGTGCTCAGACTTACTTTCTGTATATGAGGAAAGTAATGACTAAAACCCTTTTGAAGATCACCATCAAAGCCTATTTTGCTATTGATTTATACTGAATGTTAATAATTAAACAGCTGACATATTTCTCAGCTTCCTCTCATTGAGACCCTGTAAAAGGTAATCTATTTATATTCCACTCAAGAACTCTAGTGGTTCTTTACTACCTCAGTATCCAGTGAATACTCACTAAACTTATTATGGAGCAGGACTAATATTTCACTTGAATTGGTAGAAAAATGGCTTCCTTAGCTCCCAACAATAGCTGTTGCTGAATTGATGAAGTGGGAAGAATCTCTGTAACATGCAAAGAAGCTACCCAATCCCTTTAACAGCTTCCTTAAAAAGGGATTGGACCCAATTCATGAAAAAAAAAGTGTATGTTCAGTGGGCGGTAACTTTGAAGCAATTCTTTCATGTATATAAGGGTTAGCCAGAGTGTCTGAATAAAAAAGGAAGCCAATCTGCTTTTATTCAGGCATAGCACCATGTGGGCTGAATGTGAAAAATAGAAACGGTGCATTAAATGGGATTCTGAGAAGAGACTCGTTTTCTTGTTAGTACAAATTATGGGAACAGGAGCCCAGCTGAAATGTGTAACACAATGGTATGTGTCAGTGATGGCTGTAAATGTGGGTTTCAGAACAAAAGTTGGTTTTCCAATAACCAAGGATTATGATGATATTCTTGTTTCTGCCATCCTCACAGAAGAGCTGTAAGCACCTGTGAGACAAATGACTGATTCCTAGTGATGTTCCAGTCCTTCTCACACTCCCTTCTCTCAGTGGCCCAATGTGTGTAAGACTCCTCTATCGAGATTCTGCAATAATCGTGACATTAAAACCAAACCACGTTAGATACCAAAGGTACGTTTTTCTTTCAACCTGTATGTCCTTGTTTATTTCCATTCTGCAGCAGAATGCCAGGGGACTAATTGCAGTAGAAAGTTCTTGTGCTTTTACTAGATCAAATTTACATTTGTAACTCGTTACACATCTCATAAAAAGAACAGCTTTTTAAAATTGAAAATCAAACCATCTGTCTCTGCCAGATTAAAAGTAAATTTTAAAAAAAGTGCAGCAATTTAAGTCACACTTAAAGTTCACAGGGGTTACTGAATTTTATTAAAACAGGTCTGAAATGAAATTTTTGTCATTAAACCCATTGCTACAAAGCAAAGAGTCCTTTTACAGGGATTTTAGAACAGCTTCCTGATCATTTTGTCACTGGATTTCTAGAAAAAAATCAGTGAAAAAGATCCAAAAAACGTCCGATTTCTGTACAAGTTACTCTTTTCTGTTTCCACAGAGAAGTGGAAATGAAGACTACCATGAGAAAGTGGTCTTCATAAACTGATCAACCCAGTATCACATAGGAGACTGAACTCTCTTACAGTTTCTATCTTTCAAACCTCCTCAAGAAGTCTTTGCCTCTATCATTTTTAACAAGGCTTGTGTGACACAGGCATTTGTAAAAAACCTAGGCAGTAAATAATTGTAGTCTAAGTCAGAAAGGGCAAACTATCTGCAGGAAGCAGATCAATAATTTATGGCTCTACAAGTAGGCTGCCAGTATCCCAAGCATGATTTAGACTGCCTGTTACATAAATGATTAATGGATTTGGGTATAAAATTCCAATCTGTGGTCTGTCCTGACCACAGAATTGCAATCTAAATATACTATTTTCTTTCAAAAAAGTGATTTTTGATCATCTCCATTGAAGCAAGAGTATGATGCGTGGAGGTGCATGCCACTTGTGGGAGGCCTGTGATGGACTGAAGTACATAAAATCGTACTCAGTTCAGTCGCAATCTAAGTGGGATATTCAACACGTGATTTCGTCTAGCCACATTAAGACAAGATGTATCATCACTTTTCCATTGGCAGGAAAAGGCACTCAGACATAGCTCAGACTAGACGCACAGTTTTCAGACAGCTTAAAATGTCCAAATCAAATGGGGAAATTAATCTTGCTTGCAATTATTAAGAGCACTGCACCCATTCATAGCCAAACACGCTCTGCCACAGGATTTTCAAGACCAGTCATTCTTCTGAGTATTTACTTGGGGTCTCCAGCCTGCACTGAAACTCATGATGTTCAAAGCTGTCACATCACCTAAGCAGATCAATGCCATCCCGCACCTACCTACATCGACAGCCACCTCACGTTTGACAGAAGTGTAGCCGTGCCTTTCAGGAGAGTTGATGGATAGGCAAAACAGTGAAATTATTTTATCGACACTTGGGTAAAGTTTCATTTCCAAAGAAATCTGAAGTTGTTAGCCTTGGTTTTGTTTCTCCTGTGTCTCCATTAAAATATTTAGGCTCTTTCAGCACTCTAAACTAGTCAGTGATCCAAGACAAGACTGTACTTCTTACATAGCTACAGTGTTAGTGTAGTAAACTAAACAAAAGCCAAACTACTACTGAGTTAAAGAGTGTCCCTACTTGAAAGTATTTCAGTTTATACATACCATCTTCTTGGGTTTATTACTTTGCATTAATTTTGCCTAATGCTATTGAGCATGCCTTCTGGCCCATAACAGACTGATTTATCATGTCACACAGGGATCTTTATGGTATTAACGACTCTACTCTCAATAGCTGGAATTGTGCTAAAGCAGAAGTATAGGGGGCTAAACAACAGCTATAACATGAAATTTGAGACCTATAAAGCAATACTCATAATTATACTTCCATGTCAAATTTCTCCACCCCATTCCGACAGGCTGAAAACTATACTGGTGAAAGCTTTTCTTCAAATCAACTGACATGGGTTATCCTACAAAAACCACAGGACGCTCTGTTTCATTAATATTCTTAACAGCTCCCTTAAAAGAATCGTGTTGACATATGGTATTTTTGGGAAATAGGGTCATGGGGGAGGGAACTTCTCCTCTCCTAAGCCCCATAAATCTCTCTCTCTCCCAAGATTTAGGCAGGCCAAAGGCACTTGTGGCTATTTACATAGAAAGCCAAAGCTTACGTATAGTCTCTCAGTTTCTATGGCAGCACAGCTCCTATGAAAACACAGCTTAAAACCACAGCTCTCCAAGCTCCCCGGCATCCCCGCGTACTCGCAGACATTCCCTTAGCAATGAATTTCTCCTCGAAACACGCCAGACTGTGTAAATTAGCGCTGACCCCACCACTGGCAGAGTGAACAGCACGCTGCCACGGAACACTCCTGGTGCGAATGGCCGGCGGTTACTGCCTCTGCCTCCTGCCCTCCCTCCCACCTCTCTCCAGCATCCTCCCTGGGATCACCAAGGGCTTGCCAGGCGAGCAGTGGGAAGGGAAAACCATGCCAAAAAGCACACTTTCCTTTCACGTCCCACTGCCTTCTCCTCTCCCTCCAAGCAAACTGAAAAATCCGTCACCCAGAAAATTAAGACGGAAAAGACTGAAATCACTGCTGCCTTCACTGTTGCTAAGAGCACGCAATAGAAACACCTTCTAGATAATGGGATTTGTCAGCATCAGCTGAAAAAAATGCCTGCTGTGTGATAATATTAAGAAACCAACTATCCCTACAAACAGGAAGTGGCTGATGCTATTTTTCAGTCAATTCAATGCCTGAAGCAAAGCCATATATTACTGTTAACTAAATAGATAACTGGAGCACTATTACAGAGTTTACTTAAATTTTACATTGCAATTAAAGTGTATGCTTTACACAGACACCTGCTTAATCTTCTTACTACTACATTTGCCGTTCCTAGGAAGAATGATAAGATTTGCATTTTACTACTGGAACACCTAATTGCAGCCAATAAAAGAAAATGTATTCTCTAGGGTATCCAAAAGTATCCTGTATGCTTATTAAAAATTAAATTAATGTATAAAAATACATTACTTCAATTGAAACTCCCATGGGAGTTTCCAATGGGAGCGCTTATAGGCTGAAAAAAGGAAAAAAAAATCTGCTTAGGACAAGAATATTCCTCACAAAAAAAAAAAAAAAAAAAAAACAAATTGAAAATTTCTTTACGTAACTTAAGTATCACATCATTATGTGACAGCTTTCCCTTCTGATGCTAAGAGAGCCTTGGATTGGCAGGAGATTTGGAAGTTTTGATTAACAACCTACTGGAGCTCTTGGCAATGTGCCTGGGTGTTTCAGATTACTGCTGCTATAGAAACTCCCCTGGGTGACTGTGCTGCTTTCCTTTTTCTCACATTTCTAAAATGTTGGTCTTCAATTTTTTTTTGTCCTTTTGCAGTTTGTTCCACTTAGTAGCAATTGCTGCACTACTGTTCTACTCTCACTCAGTGAATAGCACAGCTACACAAACAGCTATCATTACAGATAACAGGCATCATAAAAGAGTTTGCCATATGCCTTGTCAGCTGGCCAAACTGATGACACGATTCTTTTAGAGCAGCCTGGGTGGCTCATAGGAAGTATATGCATTTCAGGAAGCTGGCAGTTCATTGCTTTTCTCTGAGTATAATACTAGTTAACAGACTTTAAGGGTTCATTATATATGAGTTTAATATTAGCTTAAATTGCTATATAAAATTTTTAATTCTAACCTATCCAAGGGAGAAGGAGGTAATGACTACAAAATCAAACAAAAAAAAATTATTTTTGTGTGTTATTCCCTCCTTTCTGCTCACTTTTTCAGTTCTCTTTCTTCTTGGGATAATCCAAATTGTTCTAACATGATGTGAATAAGCTATGTCTTTCTCCAGCACCACTAGGGGTGACAAGACTTGAGGGGGAGCAGGAGCAGGACCACAAGCGCTTTCAAATGCTACTTAATGGAAAAGAGCACTAAACAGTGAAGTGACACAGTGTAGTGTCTGACCACTGCCCTGAGCATCTGACCAGGCTGCATCACAAAGTTACATCAGCTACACCAAAAGCCTACCCAGGCCATCACCAGTGAAGTGACTGAGTCTTCTGTACACACCAGCCCACCCATGCACACAGCTGCAATCATGGCCCAAAGATGCTCCATTTTTAGCATGGACATGAGTGGACACAAAAACTGTGCTGAGCCCAGTCCATGGGCACTACACAACACAGGCACTCCTGTTCCCCTACTTGTCCCCTTGAGTGGCTGATTAGCCAGCCACTGCCTGGCTAATCTGTGTCACTTGTTCCTGGTGCCCTGCCTGCCAGAGACTGCTCTCCATGGGAACAGGATGCAAGTGGCATAAGCTGGTTCAGCAGTGACAACCTATTTCTTGGCATCTTACCTGTGCATATACAGACAAAGTCTGATCTGATGGGGCACAGCAGGGCCCTACAATTCCTGCATCAATGCAGCAATCGATGAGCTGCCCCTACCAGAGTAGCTCATGCAGCTCACACCATGCTCCAAGGGCTCCCAGAAAAGGAGGGATACTGTGAGACTTCTGCATGAGGAATGAACAGTCATTAACTGAGCTCATGAGAGATGCCAAATGACCTTCCTGGAAGGGAACGCCCAAACACAGTGCACAACCCAGATATGCAGATGACTGACATGTGGCAATAAAGAAACCATCTGAGTCAAGTAAGTCACACTGGTACACAGAAATCCTTTCTCAGGAGGTTTTCTCATTAGCTGCCCATCTGCGTGAGTTCAAAGCAGGTGAACTGTTGAGTAACTTCAACTCTAAAGAAGGTCCATGAAAGCATCCTCCAGAGAGTAAATAACGTGTAGCAAATGGGTTTAAAGCTAGCAAGTGATTTAAAGTAAAGCAAACAAAATGTACTTTTTGCATTCCTCTTACAAAGTAATGCCATCAGAGACTGGATTGCGCTGGGTCTTACCTGTTTGGAAGACTGCTAGCTTTTTATGTTGTCCTCCAGAACTTAAAATTACTACATGTGAAACAAGTTGCTACAACTACAGTTCTGAAAAGAGCTTTCTAAATATTGCTATAGCCCATCATATCCATTTCATATCTGCTAAAGCTTCCAGAGAGCCTGAAGCAGAAACTGAGAGAAAGATAAGTGTAAATCATCTCTACTATTTACAGACAGTATCCAGGCAAAATCCAACCCAGAATAATTCACAAATTGATTTTTTTATCTACTTCGCTGATCAAAGCTTACAAAGAAATAAGGCATTGGATCACCAAGGCCTTTATCAGTTGCTAGAGTTATTATGAGAAAGAAAATAAATTGTTATGATTGCAAATCTGACAAACATACAAACAACAAAAACATCTTAAAATGAGAAATGACAGAAATGTTCTCAAGTAAGTTAAGGTGAAAGTTAGAGACAGAAAGGTTTTAGCAAAAAGCCCCAACAAACTCCAACCCACAAACATGAACACAATTCTAACTAAGGAGATGCCTCCTATGCTGCATAATTCTCTTGGAAATCCCATTTATGTTCCTCTTGGCCTTTCACTAGGTATACACACAACCATCTGAGTTGGCAGCAATCTCTGGAGGTCGTCTGGTCCAAGCACCCATCTCAAAGCCAGTCCAGCCAAGTACCGCATACCTCCAATGATGGAGATCCCTCAGCGTCACAGTACATTTACTCTCATGATTTTACCATGGTCATTTCCCCAAATGCCCACTCTTTGGTCACAATTTCCTGTGTTTCCTTTAGTCTGTGGCGTCTGGTCCTTTCACTGCACACCTCTGAGAAGGGTCTGGCTCTGTCTCCTCTGTGTGTCTCAGGTTGGTGAGGACAGCAATAAGACCTCCCATCAGCCACCTCTTTTCAATGCTGGACAAACCCAGTTGTCTCAGCCTCACTCTGCACAACCTCAGATGTACTCCAGCCCCATGACCACTTTGGTAGCTCTCTGCGGGACACAACTCAGCACGTCAGTGCATTTCTTTTAGTGGAGGACTCCAAACTGGTTGCCGTTCTCCTAATGTGGTCTCACAAGTACCGAACAGAGGGGAAGGAAGGACTTGCTGGTTATGCTTGGTGACATTGCCTGGGACATGATTGCCTGTGTACTGCAAGGACACACTGCAGATTTATCCACAACTCATCATCCACAAATACCTCCAGAAGTGACCAAGCTGCTTGCTATCCAGCTGGCCTGCCAGTCTGTGCTGTTGTGCAGGGCTATCCCAGCCCAAACACGGGACTTTGCATTTTCTTCTGCAATGAAACCTTTGCAATCTTTCAGTGCAGCATGGGTTACTTCAGCCTTCTCCAGACCACTTAGCTTTAAAGGAATATAATTACATGTTGCCATCTATTCTTTTACAGCATAGATGAGAAAAATGACCAGAGAAAACTAGTAACTTTTCCTGTAATTACTAATGCAAAATTTAGAAGAAAAGCTTCGAGTCCAAACACATATTATAAAACAAAGCAATAAAATAAAAAATAAAATAATATAAAGAAATAATAGGAATTACTAGCAAAATGTGTTGCATTTATGGTTCAAACCTTAAAAATGGCAGCCTATGTAATATCTAGCAGCAGTACTTTCCAGGAAGAATATCTGCACTTTTAAAATGTTCAAGAAGAAACATTTAAATCTATTTTCACGAGGAAAAAAACCCAATGGATGCTGAGACTGGGTTCAGAGCACTTTTAGAGTCTCATATTTTCTACTTTCCTCCCATTACATTTCCAGTCCTCAAATAATATCATATCATAGCTCACTTCTGAATCAGAAAAAAGGGAAAATCCATCTCAGGACTCATAACTTTCCTTCCATTGTGGCTGAGGTTTTTCATTTGCACAAATACAAAGAAGATGCAAAATATCCACATATCACAGCCTAAACATGCCAGAATCCCACAATATCCACCACACCCCCCATTAATCTGATGATCAAGGAAAGAGGAATCACAAATAAGACTCAGACTTTCCCAATGCTTGAACTACCCAGACTAAAGCTATTTATGTCAGACCAGGAATCATCATAGAAATGGGGAGAGATAACATTATAGTGAATTACTAGAAACAGTCGAATATTCAGGAGGTATTTACAAAACTTTATGAAACAATTGAATACAAGGTATTTACATCTGCAAGAGAACTAGAGATGCTCCCCTTTCTCCCCCACAAATCTCATTAATCATTTCAAATGGTGCAGCAGTGGTGTCTCTGCTCTTCCTTTGCAGAGTCACCATATGCCACTGCATTTCCACATACTCCTGATAAAATGCTGCCTCCCTGCTCCTCCTTGCAAGGGAACTGTGGCTACACAATAACAATTTACCTCTCCATTTTAGTCTTCCCTTTTCCTTCTTTTTCCTTCCACCCTCCAATCTGGTTATTTTTGGACTGCCAGTTGGGATTATTGCTTTTTCCCTGCTAAAATAAAAACAAACAACAGTTATACTTCTGTTTCTGGGCTTAGTTACGAGATCTGTCTCAAACATTAAACAGTCACATTTTCTTGCCTGAGGTGCAATGCTATCTCCTATGACACTGACTAAAGCAAGCCTTGCAACTAAAGGCAGATTCTGTTTCTGGATTCGCATGCACGCTTTTCCAACTTCTCCAGTAACTACCCATCTGCAATCCTGAGCAGGATTGCGTCCTGAGAATTCAGCACTGGCTGACATTTGTGTAATCTTAGAGACTGAAAAAATTAGTCTTTCTGAGCTGAACTACAATCATAATTTAAAATACACACAGCTAGATTAGGATATTTATAAACTAAAACACTCTTTCTCTTTGACACATTATCTTAATTTCAGACCACATTTTAGTATATTTTGCTTTTTTCCAAGCTCCTTGAGGCTTACTACTTAAAGATGGCCTATTTGGAAGGAATTTAGCATCTAAAAAATAATAGACATTGTAGTAGCATCAATTTCCCACCTCTAAATGAAGGTCTTAAGTAAAGAGAACATGATGCTTTTCTGGGAAGCAAAGACAAAAATTCCCCACATCCCAATCTCATAATGTCAAAATGAAGTCCCAGGTAAAATCTGTCTTCAGGTGTGCAACAGCAAACATTTCCCAAATTAAATAAATATATTACCAAATGTTATTCGAATGCTCATTTCCTTTCTTTTTTTTTTTTTTTTTTTTTTTTTTTCTCTAATTTCAATTTTTTGAATTC
>VZTE01004530.1:128369-175629 GCA_013397775.1 Eulacestoma nigropectus
TACCAAATTTTTTTTGAATTCTCTATTTCTCTTTTCTTTTTTTTTTTTTTTTTTTTTCCCCTGCATTAGAATACTTTCAACTCTATGAAGAGTTTTCCAGTATTTGGAAAAAGTTTTATTGTGTAAAATTCAGGCAAATAGCTAACAGGAATTGAACGAAGAGACTTATCATTTCAGTGAAAATCACTGCTTTCCCACTCTGGACAAGAGACCAATGTGTATATACCTCCATTTTCCTGATTTTCAATATATTGGGTATGAAGGGTTAAATTGGGTGGAGTTCTGAGTTGTCCAAGATGCAAACTGAGTGTGCTGGCTTCCCTTCTGTAAGGCGGAGTCAGTCTGTCCTTCAAGAAGGACAAAAATACTTTTTTGTTTTCAAGATAGGAGGCAAAATGAAGCTAACACAAAGTAGATTTTCAATAGGGTGAGGCTCAAGGGAATCACAGGAATGAGAACTGCTTAAGAAGAAGGTGGAAAAAGCAAGCATGCTGACAACACACTGGAGAGGATGAGAAAACCTAACAAACTTCATGAAGCGCAGCAGTGATACCTCACCCTTCTGAAAAGGATTCTGCTAATAAAGCACCTGACAGTAACTTAGAAAATATACCTCTTTCAGGAAGGAGGTGTCCAAAAATTATGCATAGAAATTAGCTAGTCACAGTAGGGTCTCCTCACAGGCCAGACATGAGAACGTTCAGATGGAACATAAAAACAAAGTGAGTGGCTCAACATCGAGAAATTTTAGACTGGCAGTTGTTAACCTGAACAATATCTACAGTGCTACTGGAAACACTTTTAAAACTAGCATTAATATCTAGTGTGAATGAAGAGCCAGACATGACCTATACTGTTGGGCTGAGTTTTCCTGGAAAACTGTATGTACAGAGCTGTTAGCAAGCACTCAGTAAGCAGATGATTAGAATGGAATTTTCACTCTTTTAATGATTTTAAGCAGCAGATTTAGTGCAATCCCCCTTAGGAATACACATAATTCCTTTTCACAGGTGTTTTGCAGGCCCTGCCAGGCACTGTCCTATCCCCTTAGAAGTAACATAACCTTTGTCAATGTACATAAAGGAATGCTTGCAGATTTTGACATGTTCGATTTATTTATACAATTACTGACCGCTTACCTAGTCACCCTTCTTCTCCCTTGATGGTAGCTATGCTACAGCAAAGTTCTCAGCCATACTGCACTGAAGAATTCATTCCAATAATCTATATAAGTACCTGGCATAGTATTCCAGATTGTTGTAAGTGTCAAGTTTCTGTTCTCCAGCTGTGTTTTCAAAGGGTTAATTAAATTAAAAGTCACACAGCCTTTATCATATTTAAAGTTTATGAAAAATTTGTATTTTCTTTTGTACTCTGTCCTGGGCCTGGCCAGGACAGGGTTAATTTTTGCAGTAGGAGGGAGCACGGCTAGGATTTGGAGGTTATTCTGTAACACCTCCCATCATTTTCCAGGGACAGTGGAAGAGATGGCATGGCACTGCGGAGGGAGTGGTCAGGTATTTTGGTGGGTTTCCATGGAGAGCTGTGAGCAATCACATATGAATTGTTTGTCTTTTTTCTTCTACTACTACTATTAGTATTGTTGGTGTTACTATTTTTTATCTCGTTGCTGTTTCCAGTAAATCGTTCTTATCTCAACCCATGGTCTTTATCTTTTGTGCCTCCAATTCTCCTCTCCAGCCTGCTGTGGTGGTAGGTGGAGGGGAGAAGAGGGAGTTATTAACAAGCACATGGTTTGGAGGGTTTCAGTGGGAACATTAAATTGAGGAAAACCATTCCTAAACCATGACATACTAACACAAGAATTTCCATTCCTAGGTTTACAAGACCAGTAGGTATCCACATTTGGATATCCTCGCTGTATTCAAAGCTCACTAAAAAACCTGGTCCCTTTAAACTTAACTACTGTTACCAGAAAATTAAGCTGATATTTATAACTAGAAATGAACTCGGCTACAAATCCACACAGCCTGGCAGGATACATGCAGTGGTTGCAGTCTCTGGAAGCAGCATGGCTGTCTTCATAGGACTTGTTAGCTCAGGCACCAAATTGCACAGAGAAGTCATATCTCACCAGTTCTGTTTCCAGTCATGACACTGTAAGCATCTACTCAGCCAGAGTTTGTAACTCCAGAAATTTCATCAGTAAGTCTCTCCTTTTCCTCTTTCTTTCTTAATCAAAAGAGAGAATGGATTTAGCTTCAGATACTAAGGGGTTTTTTTTGATAGAGAATAGCAAGACAAAGATTTCTGAATCTTTGCCAACTAGTTCCTCAAGCAGGCACCTATAACTTGCAAGTGAGCGGTCATGAACAAAAAAGTAATGCATATATCCATCACTGCTATGCTGCAATAAGGTGCCCCAAATTTAGGGATCAGAAATAAATCAGAAGCGAGCATGGAGGCTACCAAGACTAATAAATGATTTGAACTCCCCAAAATAACTTCAGAGAGGTTCGTAAAAAGGTATGAGACACCATACTCTTGCTTCTCTAAGCTTACTGTGCCCTCTTTTGATCATTATAACACTCCTTACAACTACTTGACACATGGTTTCCCAATGATCTTGTCTTGTTCAGGACACTCTCTTCTGTCTAGTCAATGAGACATAACTGCACAGACAAAGAGCAGGAAATAGTATCCTTTCTTTTTTTTATGGTGAGCTTGGGAAAATGCAGAATGAACAGGGAAAATTAAAGGACTGTTTAATGGTTAAAACCCCCAAATTCCTACATTCTTTCTAATTTCATAATTCCTATGTGATTACAAATTAGAGCAAAAAGACTCATTCAAACTTTCTATAGGTAGTCAATAGCCTGAACAAGACTTTTGATTTAATTTGACAAAATGCTCAGAACTGAGGACACCAGGGAACCAGTGGAAGCATTGCTTTGACTGTGCAATGTCAAACAATTTGGAATATAACGGAACTAAAAATAAATTACACACACTCCAGTATTGTTACAGACATACAAATACAACTGGAATATAATTCCTATGCCTCAGATCCATGGTCTAATATCATGTTCACTTATCCACATTGAAATGGCCACTCATGATGCTACATGCTTGGGGTTTTTTTCTTTTTTCTAAAAGCACTTCAGAAGGGCAAAAGGGATCTTAACAGTTCTCCAGGGTATTCCTACCTGTTGAGTTTCCCTGAAGAAGTAAAGAAGATGACAATTTTACTTCCTCTTACTCCACCATCAGGCACACAATTTTCTCCTAGGCATGCTAGAAAATAATTAAGATTGAATCATAACTCTTTCTAAAAGTAGCTACAGAATTTTGATTGCTACCTAATGGTTTCTGCTAGCTTTTCAAACAGCTCAAAGCCTCAACACTAACCTTTGGTTGAGTTTCTTCTATGTTTAGTTAGAGTGGCCCTCTTTGTTCAGGCTGAACAACGACTACAAATGCAAGAGCCCCTGTTCACCTCCCTACCAGAAACTCTGCTGGTTATAGTCCACACAAAAACCATAGTGGCTGATATGCTGTGGAAGACTCCATTATTGTTATAAAAAAAGCTGCCTGAAAATCTCCATTCCTCTTCTGAAACCTCTCTGTGGGGGAAAGGTAGATCAGACCACTATCATTAACATGCTGACATTCAAAGTTCTGTGAAAATGTTTCAGAAAATAGCTGCATATAAAGACAATCCCTATGCTGTTGAAGATGTATTCCTTTGCTGTCATCCAGTGAAAATGTTTCCTTTTGGATCTGTTTTACAAAACTTCTTTCCACGGATGTCTTACATATGTCTTACCTTTCGCTGGAAGATTTTGCTTTTTGTGGGTTGATGTTTTGCTTTATCTTCCACAGTTCTCTGTTGTGAACTTTGTATTTACCCTATAGGGTGTATTTCCTCTAACTGTTTGGTTTGGGGGTTTTTTATGAACATATCTTTGAGATTGTCTTCTGCCTTATGCTGTCATCTTGCAGATATTTATTTGCAATTACATGATTCTTCAACTTTAGTATGGAATCTGATGAGTCTAAATTATTTTATGCTGATGATAAAATGATAATTCCTTTGCCAACATCTGTTCCCGTATCCTATTAGTTTTTATCAGTCATATGTCAATTCATGTATTTTCACAATATCTCTAATGCTTAAAGCAAAATCTTCCTTTTTGCACAAAATTCTTTCCATTTCAGAGGTACTGGGGTTTTTTTTCCCTAGGAACATGTATTAAAGTGTTTTTTGTTCCTTTGCTGAGCAGACGTTTTTCATATTGTAGTTAGGAAGTTTCTTTCTTTAGAGATTTCTGTTTAGCCTTTCTCATGACTGCAAAACCAGAAACCCTATCATCACTCCAAAGCAAGAAGATCAAACATGATGGAAACATTTTCACTGTCCCAAAAGCCCTGTACACTGCTACTGCGCATGTAAGGATAAAAAGTGTATTGATGCACTTTCAATTTTGGAAAAGGCATACTGTTTCTCAAAATGGTCCCTCAAGCAACAGTTTATTGAACTAGGCGTCCCAAAAGGCTGAAGTGACAATAATATATGCACCAACTACATTTCTAGAGTACAATTATTGTCAATATAATCAAAGGGACTTTGAAATGAGGCAGAGAAGATCTGAACACATAAAATGTATCATCTGATGTATCATCTAATAAAAAGCAGACAACTAAAATATCCGTTTTTGGTATTTTAAAGCAAAAGTTGTATAGGATTTGGAATATATGCCACACTATTGTGGAGGCCAAGCCACAGTGCTTCATTCTCCATCTGACTACCACCTCAATAAATGTTATCAAGAACATTTCAGATTAATTATATTTCGTTCAGCCATGTGTTTCTGAGAACTAATATCTAACCTCTAATTTTTAATGGTGCCCCTTCACATTTTATGTTTAAATAGGAATTTGTACACACACAACAGCATTACCTGTTCTGCCTGTTTGCCCACATGCGGATTCCAAAAGATCAGAAGCATTTACACAATATCCTCCTAGAATCAAGAGGTATGAGGACAAACTGACCTTAATCCATCTGAATAATGCTAAACACATATTAAAAAAAATAAATCTTAATTTGGAAACTTGAAGAGATTACAAAATCTTGGCTACAGCCCTCATGGCGAAAAGTACTGTGCTGCTCCCCAGTCTGCAGTCAATACTTTAGTTTTAAGAAGTGTGTAACATTGTCTTCTGTAAAACCACCTCTGCATTGAGTAGGCAGCTTGAACAATATATATTCCAAACTACATTATGTCATTTTAACCTAGAGAGAAATACCAGTCCTTTGGACAAAGAAATCAAGCACACTGCTGTCCTAATACTGTGATTAATGCTGTGAGCTACACCCTGCCTAGCCTTCCTAATCTCTGGGCTTTCTAATTTATAGCAGAGATGGATAGGCTATCAGTGGGGAATTATGAGGATTACTAGCTGTTTATCTCTCCTTTGCAGAGACACTTTGCTGCTTACAGAATTACCATAAACCCTCCAGCTACAGTGCCACTTCTATACTGATCCAGAAGTCTAGATAGCTATTGGGCACAAAATGTTTTGGTAGTCAATATATAAGAAAATGCTGGAGTTGATGGATACATATATTTTTTCTTTTTTTATAAATGAGTTGAACATACTGTCAAGGCCCGTCATGTTACTTCAGTGGTAATTTGTCTGCAGGTTATCTTGCATTCCCTTGAAATCCAGTGCTGTGATCTTGTCTACACTAATTAGAGTTCAGCGTTAATGCTTGGAGGTTGCCCTCAAGCATCACCACAGGTGAAACCATTAAACATGTATGCCAAGCCATCTCTGCACTTGCAGCAAGTTATGTAACCCATTCCAAAAGATTTCATCTTTGTGGTCACCAGGAATGTTACTGACTTACCTTCTATCTGAAACTTAAGGGCTTTCTAAATGCTTCTACAGAAAGTCCTTATGCTGTGGAGCACAAGTTTCGTTCTGGGGTGAAACTAGTCTAAGAGTGTGAGGGGAAATAGGTGTGCTACTTGTTTTAGTTTCTTGAAGAATGAAGAAAGAAAGGGACTCTATAACATTTATTTTCCACTAACTTAAAAATCTGGATCTGTACAGAAAAACTTTGCCCTTTAGAAGGAAATTTATGAATGAGAATCATCAGTGAGATAAATATTAGCCCTTGTACACCACATTTTTAATAATTACAAGTGTCATCCAGTGATCCCTTTTAAATACGGATTGCAATTATAGATAGGGTATTTACAGCCAGGATATCTCTGTAACCACACAATAATTAAGTGACCATTTTAGCATTAACATTCAGCTAAATCGTACATATTTCATGCTGCTTAGATCTAAATTTTAGCCTATATATAGCTTTATATAACCATATTCTTATGAAACTCCTCACAATTTACCATTGTTCTTAAACTTTGTTGTACTTCTTAACCAGCCTGCTAAACAGGAGATCTTAAGAACATTTAATTTAAAAGTTTTGAGTCTCTAATTCTATGCATGCATATTTATAAACATAATAAAAAGATGTACAACAAAAAGCTGGTTCTCTCCTCCAAGTCACAAAATATCATCTTTGTCATTGTACAGTCATTTGTATTTGCCTATGCTCACTTTATATTCAAACACTGTCACCAAAAAAACATTGTTTAAACATCATCTTTGGTTAAACTAAGAACTCTTTTATTCTCTACATTATCTTCATTCACTTTTTTCTTATACCTACACATACCTTTTGAAACACTTGATTTTGTAAGACTTAAAAACTCCCTAAAATAAACCAAATCCAAACCACTTCGTGCCTGAATTCCTTTCAGAATGTTATAAGATGTCTCAGCACATAAAACACATAGGTGTAGTCATCCAGACCCTTCCTTCAAGGTATCATGAAATGAAAACACAATTACTAAAGGAGAGGACCATTCTCTCTAGGAACCAGCCAATCGGACAGCCCAGTCTCAGCTCACATTTGTACAACCATGTCATGAAAACCTTTAAGGTTTTATCTTATCTTTTAATCTCTGGGCAGTGCCTCAGTATGTATAAACCAGCCAAGATTCATTCATATTTTCCTGGTTTTTTAAGTACTTTCTCAGTCATTTTCTGCAGCATAGGACCTCAACTGCCTGCTAGGACCATCTAGGCTTGTCTTATCTAGTTATTTCCCTTCCATCACAGTGGCTTTGCACACTGAAGATACTTTGATCTTTCCTCTTCTCTGAGCACCAAGTATAGTCTCCAAGGGAAGGAAATTATTTTGTCTGAATAAAGTCATTTATCTGAAGAGAAGGGTATCTACATGGAATTTAACAACAGAGACAGGCAATTATACTAATTACCCAGTCCAGTCTCTCACCCTATGAAAGCCTGCTAACAAAAGGAAAACCATGAGCGAGCCTATCCTCTGTTTCAAGCTCAGTGAATGTTTAGTCCGTGCCTCAGTGTGCTGTCATATCCTATCAGCAGGATGAAATCACCTTATTTTCTTCTGTCCTGGGCTTGTTTGCCTTTCTGGCAAGGCCTGCTAAAAACATACAACATCGTTTGGATTTGTCAAGGCATTGGCAGTCCAGATAGAGAAAGGCAGAATTGGGAACTTTTCCAACAGGTTCTTGAAATCTAATAGCATGTTTACATAACATGCAACTCTTGCTTTAAAAATGGGTCATCTAAATAAGTGTGTGTTGGTGGATGAAACATGGATAAGTTGTGTTATCAATACAACTCACACACTTCTCAAGTGCCCATCACCCTGGTCCCACTGTAACTGTTCTGAACTGTTCAGTTCTGACGTACATATGGCCAACTCTTATTTCTCATATTTCCCTGCTGACTGCTCCACACCAGACTGTATTCCAGGGACACAGCCTATATTACCAAGGGACAACAGCATTGCTTCACCTCTCAAAAAACAAGCCACAATTCCTTTGTGCACCAGAAATTTGCTGCTGACAGCTGCAGCAGAAGTCTCCAGCCTTGCTAGCTCTGCTGCACTGGTGAGTACACGGGCAAGCGTGAAGCCGTGCACATCCCTTCCAGATCACCTCTCTGCTGTGGATGAATGCTTGCAAACAAGGACTTAACGTCTGGATAGTGAGGAGAGAGGTGTACAGCTGGCTATTCGAGTTCTGATGTCCACGTTATTTCTTTGGTTGTTGCTTTCATTAGCTTTGCTGTATAGATTGCTTCAATTAATTGTGGGGGCTTCTTCTCTCTTCTTAAATGACAGCATATATTAAATTACAAAGACATTTAAGAAATATGGATTCTAAAACCAAAATATGGATAGTAAATCATATCCCAGTGAAACACTCTATGGAGTATATTTCATTTTAGAGGGAATATTACATATGGTTAACATCATCACAGTAGGAGATAGAGTAAATTTTATCCCAATGCTATTCACCTACTTTATTCATGTATGGAACGCTAACATAGATCAAGTAATGCATTTGGGTGTGTTGGTAATCTTTGCATTTTATGTAGCTTCTTTTTTATCTGTGAAAACTTAGAACCATAAGGATATGTCTGTAAGGGGTAAATTCTTGCTACAGACAAACAAATGATCCGGAAGCCTATTACTTAATTCATTTCTTCATATTATTCTCTATATAGGACACGAGTGTTAAGCTCTACTGATGGACAGCCCAGCTACCCACCTGTGTATCAGTCAACGATACAATGCACAATGTTTCTTTGGTTTGGTGTTGTTTGCTAGAATTCTTCAAAGAAAAAACACTGAAGATAGATTAATTCACTTGCACTCCCCATCAGGCAGAACAATACCCGCTTGCACATGCAACACAAATACATGGTCTCGGACAGTCTTAAGGAAACTTGCGCAGTTGAAAGGGATGTAGCACATCGCTAACCTACAGCAGTGACACCACTGTTACATCAGAAGAGTTTAAAACATACTGCAAATGAGAAGATGGGTTATGACTCTTTTGTCACAGCAAATTACTTCCCTCAAGAAAGCGTTAAAAAATTACTTATTTTGCCATCTTAGAGAATGAGAGAATATTCAAGTAGATTACTCTATGTTCATGCTCTTCATCCAAACATCAATTTTTTAATTAAGCAATTAAGAGCCACTATGCTGTCTTCACTCTAACCAGCTTGTCATTGCAAAGAAATTTCCCCTGTGTTTTCAAAACCCCATAAAAGTAAAGGTGTCTTCGAGAAAGAAAAATTAACAGCGGGATGTGACTGGATAACAAAGCAGGGGCCTTGTCATGGCAGGAATACAAGTGCCTGTGGTTTTCCAATACATTTACAAGCTCCTTTCCATGACGAAAAATGTCTGCCATTACTAATTTTTTCTCATTATTTGCACAAGACTGGAAATGAGGCACTGTCAATATGAAAGGGATTCACAGAGACACCTTCCTATTATCCTGCTAGCCTATATCAAAACACTGTCCATTTTATTTATTACTTTGCTGAGCTGGCCTTTCCAAAACAAGCAAGCTGATAGAATTACCCCCAAGCAGTTGCCAAAATGATGATAAATATTATTACAAACTAGTGCTTCTCATAAAACAAAGACATAAAACAGATTTCCTTTGACATGAGCTGCAAAACTCCCTCCTTGGCTCAGATACTAGGCACTGCTTGAAGAACATCACCTAGCTCTGAAGATAAGGTTCATGCACTGATCCTTCCCGGCTGAGGCCACCATGTAGCTATTCTTACCTTCAGATTACCAACAAATGCTGGCAGGGATAATGTCTTTCTAGAAATACCTAAAACACACTCAGCACATATTATTCATGACTTACTTCCTCCAAATCCTTTTCCTTCCTTCTTCCAACACTCACAGTCACTCCTCTTCCCCATGCCTTCTCTCCTAACTCCTTTGGTTAAAAGTTTGTAGAAAAAAACCAGGCAAAGTAAAGTTTTATACTTAAAATGAAAGATCCACCACTATACTGGTATAGAGTATCACAGACTTATGATAAGAAGGAAAGGAGTTACATTTCCTCTTCACAGGTTTTCAGACCTTAAGTCAAAGACTGAATCTAAAACTGAGGCAATTTTATCTAGCAAAGAATGACACAGTCATCAAGGAAGAAAGCATCCTAAAAAATAAGCTATTGCTTACTGGATGATATTCAGGACAGTCAGGTTAAATGAGGCATAAACTGTAATCAAAATCACAACCACCAAGCTGGAAAGACTGGCAAAGAAAATGAAGATGGGAGTGCTCTTTTGGGGTGAGAATAATGCACACTGAATACAGCAGCAGTGAGAAAACTAAAACCTATCTAATGCAGATTATATAATGCTGTACAGTCAATCATAAAAGAAAGCTTTCTTAAAGTTGGAAGCATTAGTGTTTGGGGAACAGTCAGCTGAAGCAGAAGAGTGAGTCCTTCTAACTCATAGGAGTTGCTCTGTGGACCCTGCAGTGTTACCAGCTCCTGGTGAGATTTTGAAAGGAAGATGTGTTGTGGTTTCACCCTGGCTGGCTACTAAGTACCACACAGCCACTTGCTCACTCCCCTAAACCACAACCCCAGGTAGGGAGGAGAATTGGAAAGAAAATATAAACCTCAGGGGTTAGATAAGAACAATTTAATAAATTAAAATATATAATTAGGAATAACAACAATAATTGGAAAAATAATTTACTAATAATGATACCATTATACTAATATACTATTATACTAATACCAACAACAGCAATAATGATTATTATAATGATAAGAAGAGGGAGAGAGAGTAACTGAACTCAAGAGAAATACGTGATGCACAATATAATTGCTCACCACCCACTGACTAATGTTAATCACATTCCTGAACCACAATGAGTGGCTTCTGGCCAGCTACCCCTGGTTTGTACGCTGGGCACAAAACTCTAAGGCATGGAATACGCCTTTGGCAGTTTGGGTCAGCTCTCCTGGCTGTGCTCCCTCCCAGGTTATTGTGCAACTCCTCACTAGCAGAGCATGAGATACTGAAAAATCCCTGACTTGGTGCAAGCACTACTTAAAAAGAGTGTGTTATTAACATTATTCTCATACTGAATCCAAACCCACAGCTCTGTACCAGCTACAAAGAACAAAATTAACTCTGTTGCACCAAAACCAGGATACCTAAGTAACTGTCTGGAAATGGAAAAAGCATCTGCAAGAATAAGTATAGATAGCTTTTATTTTATTTGAGCTCTCAACTATGCTTGGTATCACTTACCAAGTTATTAAATATAGAAAAGGGAAACAAATACATTCTCCCAAGCTGCTGTGAAGCTTTACCATTTCATGTTAAATGAAAACTTGAGTGCCACAATAAAGCTGATAGCAGTTAAATTTTGTCCCAGAATTATGTTTATCAACGAAAAAGTAATCAGTGTGTTAGAGTCAGAAGGATAAAGTATCAGGTTTTTGTGATACTTGCAATCAAGTATGAATGCCACACAGCAAGAACATCAGCTACTGGTGAAGCTCATGTTAATGTCATACTCAGCACTTAGAAAACATCGACCATGTAGTCAGCTTTCTTTTACTAGGGCATGAGAATTCAGAAGTGGAATATCTGTCAAAGTTATTTCATTTTCTTTTGTGAAAACCTGCTCAATTTTTAATTTTTTATGTATATAAATTATGCTAACAGAAGGCATCCTGTACTTTTATTTTCTCTTTGCCTAAGCCCTGGTTAAAAGCAATGGGATGAATTAGGCAAATGACACATTGCAAGAGAAGATGGCTGTACTACAGGGTGCTGTGGGATTCTGTGATATTCATGTTTCTGCATAACTTGATTTATCCATTAGAAGATAAATAGGAACTGTTGATACTCAGGAGATTGCTCAGGAAGTTAGAGTGGCCTAGGGTGTTCTGGTCCATTAATGAAGAAAGCATTGTTCAATTCCTTCTCTTACACAACAGACAGTGTCTCCTGGGGACCACTGAGGCCACTCTGTGACGTTCTAGCAGTAAAACTGCCTTGAATTAAATTATCCAGTAATTAGGAATTGCTCTGGCCAGGAAAAAAAAATTCAGTATAAACCAGGGACAATGAAAGAGCCCTTTTCTCCTCCCTCCTGTGCTCCTGGGGATGGAGAAGCCCTTTTGGGAACTTGTATGTTGTGCCAAAAGACAACGTACCCACAAGCAGAGTGCAGAGCAGACCTCGTGCTCCTCTAAGGTGTTGCATGGGATTTGGCTGACTTTTGGTAAATGAGTCACAGAATGACTGAACTGGCTCATATTTGTCATCGCGCTGTCCATTCAAATCTTTAATGGATAAAGAAATGCTGATCTGGGAGGTTCTATTTTCCATAGAGCCTCATATTCTCTTCCTGTCAGAAAGATGTTCATGAATATGCATGAAGGTTTCAATAGGATACAGTTTTGCATAAACATTAAGGCAAGTGTTGTGCACCTTTGATAAACATACATATTTGCTGAGAAAGAAAGATAGGAGGTTTTGGTCCTATAAACTTTCTATTTCTCCAAGCTCCCCTATAGTCTGCATGGGAAAATTTTACAATATGTTAAATTGACACAAAACTTACTTAGAACCTGCCAGTTTCACAGGAAGTTTGGCAGGACTGTGTAACTCAAAAAATACTTGTGATTTGGGGCTTTAAACGGCTCTTTGACAGAGCCAGTTATACCAGATATATGAAACTACTTCTGGCTAATGCAGACGATTACTTCAACACAGCAGTTGTCTTCTCTTTAATAACACATTGCCCAAATTTCCCATTTCATATGGCTATTTTCCACCTTGTTGTACCTGAAAGTACAAAAGAAAATCAGTTGTCAGTCAAGCCTATCACTTTTGACTGTAAAGAACAATCTGAGTGTATGATATGCATGTACAGATACTTGGAAAAAGACCCTATCTTTTTTAAACACAAAAAACAAGGGCTTTCCATAATAATTCAGTAGGATCGATTTATGCTGTCATGATCAATCTGGACATTTTACACTTTCTCTTTCTTAGGGCGCTTTTTTTTCTGTGAGATTAATTGTTTAGCATTGCTAATTTCTAGTGAACATCACATTAAAATATGCTGAAAGCTAGGAAAATGTGTAGAAATAATCTGAGATTGACGACAGCAGATGCTCAAATGCAATTCAGTTTTCTAGAACTGTACAGTTTGACAGAGCAGCAGTGGAGCACTCTAATGTATTGAGGAGGAGTTTCCAGTAGGCACATTACCTAGAAAGATGTGAGGCACCCCAGCAAATCAATATCAATTCCAAAATACAGCTTCAGACTCTTGAGATGGAATTCTGGTGGCATGCAGGAATAAATCTGAAGATGACTCCCAAAAATACAGAGGTAGTACAGGCAGTCTAGATCCTAATTTTTCATATGTTGTCTGTATCATGTTATTTACGCTCACTGCTTTTCTGCTGCATTGCTTGCTGATAAATAAGCTATAGGTAGTGAAGGGGGCTGCAGTGGAAACGCTCATTGCACAGTCCCTACTTTCTAGGGGATGCCTGGTTGCCTCTGAAATTATCAGCACTGACTGGGTGAGCAAGACCACTGAAATGGGAGTCAATGTCAAAACAAATCTGCAAATTTTGGTACACAAAATAAAGAGGCTTCACTTGTGGCTAATCCAGATATGAACTAACATGCGAAACAGTCAAAAATAGTTTAAAAACTTTTGTTCTGGACGACTATGCAACAGATCTCAGGTGATGTTATGTTAAAAACACACAACAAAGCTAACAAAGATGACAGAAAAAAAACCCAACTTCTTTTAGGAGAATATAGAAAACAATAGGAGATTGTAAAGGTAAGAGTAGATGTTTACTATATAATTAATTTCAAAGATTAAACAAATTTCTCACTGGCAACCAGCAACGTATTATTGCAAATACTTAATAAAACTACATTTCTTTTCTTTGTTTGTTTATTTTTGTATCCTTAAAAGGACTTACAGCTGCCAATCCGCAGACAAGCAGACAAGTGTCATGTGATCAGAGAGAACTTAAGCTCAGGTTTATCAGCCAATAGCAACTAAAAGAAACATAGTACATGTCCACATTTCAATCCACAACTCCAGAGTTTCATCATCCTCAACTCTTTAAAAGAATACTGCCTCTCTTTTTTAGTTACCTCTACTCACACTTGGAATTGCACAGCTACAGCTAAGACTATAAAAATTTCTACTGCGAATCACCACATCACAAATTACATGGCTGGATAAAAGGTTCAAGTTTCAGTAGAAAAGAAAATGTTTCTTTCTGACATTTATTCTTTGAACATAAAGGTGGCTGAAGAAAAATCAATCAATAATTAAAGAATTTCTAGCATTATAGATTATTTTAGTCCAGTTAAGACTTTTTTCCTTTTCCACAATGTCAGTATTACAAAAAAATCCAAATACATCCTGAAGTAATGAAAAGAACCACAGTGGTTTCAAAGTATTATTTTTTTATGGGTTAACCACAGCTAATTGAAGTAATTTACAGCGTATACATTTAATATATACTTAAAATTTATTTAAACACGCACTAGTAGGTCAGTAAAAACACTTTTGCTGTAATCAGAGAATAAGTAATATCACTGCATAATCCAGTGGAGTAGAAAATAATTTAGTTTAAATTATTAAAATTAAGAATTTATTTGTCACATATTTCTTTGGAAATTGTACATGTGCACTGTACACTATACATTTTGTATTTAACGAATGTTTTCATGAGTTACCCACAAATGCCATTCATGACATACAATTTGCAACTACCTCACAGACACCAATAACAAGACAAACTATGCTTTGCATAGTTCAAGGCATCCACAATATGTTAGTTTGTGGCCAAAATACTATCTGCTGATGTGAAAAGACAGTAACAGCCACTTTTGCTGTTCATATTTCTTCTGAAGAGTAAAACACCTAGTCATCAGAAAAAATGAGAAAATATTTTCTATCATCATGCATTACAGAGATAGTGGAGTTACTTATTAGGATTACAATACATATTCATATATGGCATGAAGAACACCTTTATTTCCTCATGTGATTTTCACAATTCTGTTGCACTCTCAGTAACTGCTCTCTTTACTCCCCCAAATGCCCTTCCTGCCTTCCTGCTGCAAAGCCACACTGAGATGCTGTGAACCAGGAGAAGCAAAGAATCCTAAGAGTGACCAAATGGTCAGTGACTATGCTTGGTACCAAGTGCTTGCTTAGAAAAAAAGTTGAGAGAAACTGGCCGCAGTTTATAGTGCCACAGATTAGTAGAAATTTAGTCATTAGCAGCCAAGATCAGACAAATTCAGCCTTCAGATAAAAGGCCCATGTTTTTAATAATAGGGGCAAATTACAAGTATTATCCATCATTTCTCCATTCATAATTGTTTTAAAAATTCAGGACACAAAATTTTAAAGATGATGTGCTCATTTAAACTCAAGACTTCAGCTATTTGCTACATATACAGGTCAATCCTCCAGTATTAATTTTTTTTTTAATTGTAAACTGTTAAAATACTTCTTAAACTTATTTGAAACGTTAACTATTTTGTTAGGTTATATTTAGGTATCAGAATTTTTAATCATACACTGCAACTGTAAGTGGACTAGGAATTTTTCACAGCCCTGAGTAATCTTCTTTTCTGAAATGGATGTAGTGTCTCATAAAACACATAAAACCACTGCATCTAATTAAGTAAATACTAGAGATAGACCTGGAGTCTAAACAAAGGTTTATCAACAAAATTTAGGGGCTTATTGAACCAAGAATAGAACTACTCACACTGTTTCAATGACTTGGCCTTTTCTAATCAAAATGCATTTAATTTGAAAATAATTATTCTTTGAGAGACACATACTGGATGGAAGTGTGAATCTCAGTGTATTTCACCCATCCACAAGAGTTCCTATGTGATCAGTGGAAATTAAACTACCAAATTCCAATTTGCCTTAAAGCCTTCACGTTTTTTGTACCCCAATGTTTTTAGTACGGTAAGGTACACCTTTCACCCAGAAAGCTTCAGTGTAGTCAGTACAGTCAAAGTTCAAATTAATTTTGCTGACGGTGAAGAGAGTTTATACAACTAAAGCAGCTCTGATGACGCATTTTTTAAAAACGATAAAGCTTCCAGCAGGTGTCAGTCTCAGAAGAGAAGTTGTTGGGAATAAATGGATAAAAAGGGAGAAAAAGTCTACTTGAGTACTACTGAACATAATACAGACCTGTTAATCTCCTTTCAATTACTATTAGCTCATTATATTCCCTCACTTCCAATGCTGAAACATGTAGATATATTGTAGATTCATTATGTTTCATTAACATAGGTGATGAGGCAGCTGGGGTGACTTCATTTAGGAACTACAAAAATGATGCTGAATGAAAGAACAGTAATTATGTAACATAAACCTGGAATATTTATGAAGTACCTTTAACAGAGACAATCCCATAATAACATTAGATTTTCATTATTTTAACTTATTAACTGTACTTTATGTATACACTGTCTAATTCTGCCTTAGATATGACCTAACAATTTTCATGTGATGTTAGTAACAGTAAGGGTCCATCTTAACTTTATTGTGACTATTTCATAAAATTGAATTCATACTTGAAACACAGAGCCAGCAGTCTAAGCATCTATAAAAATGAAAGCTCCACATAGTGGCTTATGTTGGCCTTTTAGTTGCAAATACCAAAATAAGTTCTAAGGTCCAGAAACATGGTGTTCCTGCAATTGAGAACTGCTTCTCTGGAAGAACCACCCAAACAAGCCGACCCCGTGGAATGGAAACCTCAATCAGACCTAAATTCCAGCAGTTGTTATTCTGAGGCAGCTTAGAGAAGTCAATTCTATAGCATATTTGCCCTGTAATGAAACAAGTAATAGAAGATAAGGGAGTAAACTACTGTCTATTGACTGTTGCTGTGTTTAATAGGACACACACTGCAGTCCTCTGGACTGAAGTTCTCTAAGCTCAAAAAAACCACATCATAGGAAAAACATCTCTATAAATTCCTACTCATGTAAAAATTAGCTATCAACCCCCTTAGTTTATATATGGCTGGATTAGTTTCTTTGACTTTCTAGTGGTTACCTCTTGCACTAAACCTGCCTAGAAAAGAGATATGCCATTTGCAATGGTTATAGTTAATGAAAGAGATAATATTCCATCAGCATGGTAAAATCACTAAATAATTCAATCTTTCTAAAGACCATTAGCAGATTGTAACTTTCAATGATACCAACATTATTTGATAGCAACCTATTTATTGCCTAATGCCCTGAAATCCCTTGTACCTCTTGCTCATGCGCTCCCATGTACATTCGATCCTTTCTTCTTTCAGTGGTGTAGTGTAAACGTTACTTAAAGATTAAAACTATGAATTACTATAATTTTAACATTCCAATACTTATATTACTTTTTGTAATTTCATTGTTTTATGCACTGATGGCCAATTCAAAGGAAGATTTAATTCCAGCGGTGATCTATCATGTTGCAAATGTAATTTTTTCACATGCAGTAAGAATAAATCTCATCACTTTACTATCTTTCAAGGCATCACCCCCCCAATGACAAAATGATTTACCGACTTGGCTGAACTATTTTTCTTCTAAAAATTTAGAACCATCAGAAATATTTAATGATGCGATTTAAAGTGCTGAAATAGAAGCACACTAAGAGAATATCAAAATGCTGGTGTTCCCCCAGGAATTAACACCTGTCAAATCAATATGTTTTGAAGTGGAAGACATCATGTCCATTTCAATTGCAAATTTGCAAGTAAACACTGTAAAAGGAATGTGTTTTATTTCTGAAGAAGCATGAAAGCACCATGTTCCTTTCTGACTGCAGGATTTGCCAAGGCTTCAATATTCACATTCCTCCACATTCTTTTTACTTCAAAGGCTAATCCTGTATGAGAGGTAACCCCTTGCCCTTGGAAACTACTGGCCATAATTTAGAGTGATGCAGAAGATAATTCTGATGCTGATTTAACTATTACAGCATGAAAATAAGGCTTATAAGCTTTTCCATACCACTTCTAATGGCAAAATGCCACCCTTTCTCAGATACATCATACAAAAAAAGATACGTAACACATCTTTAGTCTCAACATTATGGAGCAAAACATATCCAAATGTTGTATCAAAGACTCTTTGCCTGACAAAACTTGATCCAACTACTAATAAAATTATTGTTTATTTACAGGCATCAACACTTTTAAACAGGAATTCAAAATACACACTTGCAATACCACCCTTCTTAGGAAGATAGCTTTTCTAGGCAGCATAGTTGCAGCTGACAAGTGTTAGCCTACACTTGAAAGAAAAATCACACAAAAGACAACCCCCAAAAAACTACTACCCATTTCTCTTTAAACAAACCAATTTCTGCTTTGGGTTATTTTCTGTGAATTTGGGCCATATAGGACTAAAAGGTAACGTGTTTGCGAATATCTGAGAAATGTAGCAGTGTTTCTCTTGCAGAACATTTCAAGCAAATATCAAAATGCATTAGAGTAAAAAAAAGTGGAACATTAGGTTAAAGATGCAGTAGAGGAACAAATCGAACAGAAACCAAGCTTTTACTTCTATATATATTTATATATATGTATATGCTCACATAAACAAAACCCGCAGCTAGAACTAATGATTGTGTATAACTAAACACTTTTAAAAATTAGAAATAGTTAAATGGATCAGCCCTTTTCACTGGACAAGATGAAAATATCAGCAAAGAATCCAATTTTTTATTCAACTATTTATGCATGAAACCTCTTATGCACGCATGCATTCTCCAGAACCAATATAATGATGTGTGTATTTATGCGACTTCATGCTACTGACAACATATTTGATCAGCTCAAGGTTCAAACAGAACAAACTTCACAGCTGGTAGCTTGAAAATAATGGAACGGATAGAAAAAAAAAAAAAAATCATACTTGAGGGCATGGGAGTTGGATATTAAACCAGTGAGATAAAATACATTTTCTTATAAAGTTTGAGTGATCACCAATTTTACATAACACCTTTTGTTTACTACAAAAGGGAAAAATTCTGAAATAATAGTGACAGTACTGTTATCAACTGTTTATGGACTTCAGTGGTACACTTCCCAGAAACTAGCATAAGACAGTGTTAGAACAGTTAAAAGACTGTTGACAGTGTGAAAAAGTGTGAAAAGAATTTTGGGACATGGCCAATGACTCTAAAAAGCTCATTTTGACATTAACTGATCTGTGGTTTCCTGAACATAGCACTGAAAATAGTTAAGTTCTTGCAGACACCCTTTAACATTTTGATGCAACAAAGTTCCTTTGGTAGCTATCTAATGCCTGTCCTTGTTACACTCCACTAGAATTTTGCTTTTTCTCAGCTGTAGGAAAAGAACTGTGGTATTATAAGCACACTCTAAATTGTCTGTGGCTGTTGAAGCTGTTGAGGCAATACAAGCTCCAGCATCCTACCTAATCTTGTGGCATATGTCAGGCTTTTTTAGGAAGGAGGTCACCAGCTCAGCACTACATGAGCTCTGGTTATAGATAGGAGCAACCGAAATTGAAACACTCAGAGCTACCTTTCTACTTGAGTATGCAACTGGCTTACACTTAACAACAAAGATCACTGTTCCTGCATTCCAGAGCCTACTCAAACACTGCTCTTTGAATTCGTACAAAATACATCTAATCTACTGTTGATTTTATTACTGTTCTAATATTTATTTTCAAAATATTTTTAATTTGAAACCATAACTTCTATCCAAAACATTACTCTAATTCAGGTTCTCTATTTATGTATCATTTTGCATACTTTTGCAACATCCTTTATTTTTGCTCACTAGTCAAGAAATTGAGATTTCCTACATTCCTTTTTATTTTTACAAGCTTATAATAGTGGCAAAGGCAAAAAGTAATTCAGTATCTTTTTGTGTAATGCAGCTCTCATTCTATGTGGTATAATTCAAAATGTGTCATAATTCAAAAATAAGTAATTATTTTTTGCATAGTGAAAGCTAGCAATATATGCCAGATTATCTGCAATATATATCTTGTCATTAAAGAAATACAATATGGTTTTATTTAGGGGGTTAATAAAGCCTATTTAAATGTTTTCTGAAATATATAAGGAAGTTTTTGCTCCACTGAGATGAGGAAAGAAGAGAAAAAATGTTCTAGACTGACTTGAAATTTCTTTTTCCTGTGTTTTCCTTATTTTGAGAAAATTTTAGATTTCTAGTTGCAAGTCAAACTGTGACTTTTTCTTTCTCCTGTCTGTGTGTTTGTCATGTTTCATTTATAAGGAGGTTGGATTTAATTTTTACAAAAATATTCTCACCTTTTCACACCAAAAAAGGCATAACATTAAAACCCAAAAACAATAAACAAAAGACCACACAAACCACTCTAATTCTTTCTGCTTGGTTGTTTTTTTTTTTTTNAATTTGAAGGAGTGTGTCTCACTGTTTGTATTTTTTCGTTTGTTTTTTTTTTTTTTTTTTTTTTTTTTTTTTTTTAATTTTTCTGTGCCTTCACAGTTTTTTAATTCTGGTTGTAACAAAAAAAAAATTCACAAACCATTTTAATTCCCAACCCTTTGCTGTACCAACACAAGGTTAAGTAAATTACTTCTGGGGCTTCTTGTTCATACCAGAAAAGGAAAATGACTATCCTTTCACCTTCAGTTAAGGGAAATAGTTTTTTTCTCTTTGTCTAATTGGGCTTGAACAGAAAAGCTGTTGACTTCACTTCTTGAAGTAATGTATCTTGAGATCATAGGAAAATTCAGGTAGGAATGGACATCAGGCGGTTTCTAGTTCAAGCTCCTGCTCCAAGCAGGCTCAGCTGTGACACCAGACTTGGGTGCTTGGGGCTTTGTCCAGCTGGGTCTTGAACACTTCAGAGAACAGAGCTAGCACAGGATCTCTGAGCAACCCAGTGCAGTGCCTGGTTGTCCTCAGAGTGAAAATGTTCCTCCTTCTATCCATTCTAAACCTCTTGTTTCAACTCACTGCCATTAACCTGAGCTCCTGCCTCTGCACCTCAGTTTGCCAGCACATTTTCACCGGCATCCGTTTCAATCCAAATTTTCATGGGTCCGCTCTTGGAAAGTTCTCTTTGGTATAGTATAGTAATGTCAGATACCTATGAAGGACCACAGCAAACAAGACAAAACCTAGATGACTTTCCTCAGTCTTATTAGTTCTCTGCATGATTCTCACGTCAGTGAGGCTGTTTTCAGAAAACCCAATAAAGGCACTGTTACATATCATGGAGTTCAGTTTCAGATTAACACACCCAGAATCTGTCGTCTACATGGAAGAAAGATATTTAAGTTTGCTGTTACCTAGACATCTAAGACACAGCTCAGTTGGCCTCAGAGATACCTTGGAACATTCCTTCCTGGCTCCAGCAACCCCATTAGGAGGCTGCAGGTCTCCTACAGGTCCTGTGGCATATTTATCTATTCCACATGGATGTCTCAAGTACACTGCCACACTTTGAATGATCATACAAAGGCATACAAAGGTGTCAGTCAATTGAACCTGTAGGAGGTAGATATTTGAATCATTCTTTTGGCTTGACTACCATGAAAATATTTAGTACAATGATTATATGAGAATCTAGACACCTAGCAAGCATTTAGACACCAACATATGCTTGCACTAAAGTGTTCTCATTGCAAACTAAAACCTAGCCACAGCCTAATATCACGATAGATGACAGCAGACAATTACAGCTCATTAAATGAAATGTCAGTGCTATGTGGTATGGGTAAGAACCATGAAATGGCATCACCGTATATTGGGAAGCAGCTTCTTCACATTTTGTCTCAGGCCTTCAATCACATACACATTTATGATGAAAAGTTCCACAAAAGAGAGTAACAATATTCTTCTAGTCCCTTCTCATTCCTGACCACGTCATCTAAGGAAATACTGCTCAAAGAGCAACAACAAATGAAGGCCAAACATGGTCCCTGAGGTAGAAGAGATGAGAAGTAGAAGTCAAATCCTACATAGGCTCTAATTCCTTCTTTCTGTGAATTTTATAATGCTATGTCACTCAGTAAAATGTCAAAAATAACATACAGAGCTACCATGTACCTTTTGAGAAACAGAAGATAAACTGAGTTCTCAAATATTCAGAGTTTCCATACTTCATGGAAAATTGAAAGTCTTCTAGAATACCTTCTCTTATCTTTAGAGTAGCAGAGATTTTCATCTGTTGTAGCTTTGAATTACAGTGGCATCCCCTGACCTTAAAAAAGCTCCAGATAAATCCAATAACTTCTATTAATGCTCCCTTTCTTTTTCCAGTAAAATTTCCATGTGGATGGAAAAAGTACAGTAATAATGCAGAAATCTACCCTACAGATGTGGAAGAAGTATGAACTAGGAATGAACATTCTAGGATTTAAATTAAATATGATAATGTTGTCAAAAGCAGAAAATATTTCTGAGACACAGGCTGTACTTTCTGCTGGTTCCTTTTTTGTTCTTGTTGGTTTTATTTTCTGGGATTTGTTTTTGGTTTTTTAGCTTTTGATTTGTACATTTCCTCATGTTTTTCTCAATTTAGTCTGTTTATCTCAACAGGATAATCTGTATATACCAGACAGGTGCCTAATTCTGCCCTACACAACCTTATGGCTTCTTTTGAGATCAAATGATGTACAAATAAATACCCAAGCTACACAGAGGTGCAAGCTGAGGTTGAAGGGTTGCTTTGATATTGCTATAGGTACAACATTGTGAAAATATTTACATGATGCTTTGATTAAATTCCTTTAAAAGAATGTTCATGAATTATTCAATTGATTAAAAGTGCGACTATTCATTTAAACAATATTCCAAAATGGTTTGAATAAACTACTTTATGAGAGAATCAGAACCACCTCTGACTACAAGTATTCTCAAGCCATCTGAACAAATTCCTAGATTTTCCTAAATATTTCTCTGTGAAAAATTTTGTTGTGTTCATTTGTCCTATATCTAGGCCGATACAATTACTGAAAGGTAATACTCCACTGTCTTTCTGATAACAGTGGGGTCTTATAAATCTACAAGTTAGCTATTGCTGGTGAAGAAACTCATCTTCCTATGAAAAACATAGTTTTTCCTAAAGTAAATTTTCACCTAAAGCATAAATTAATACTAATTGTGAACACCATGAGCAATACTGTGGGATCCCTTTATTTGAGGAAGTTTTCATTTCATAAATGAATAAAGAAAATGAATTTTTCTTTTTGATATTTTCAAAATACTTGTTTATGGCAAACTGTCACTTGTATTCAGATTTAGAATGTAGAAACTACAGTGATGGTTCCTTGGAAATGCTTAAAATAGATAAGATGGATTGACTGATTGCATATTCCTTTGAATTATTGTGAAAGTACCAGATCCATCTAAATCATGCCATGAAAAAAAGTGGAGTTAGAAGTTATGTAACTTCAAGTTGCTATAAATTGCTTCGTGTTGAAAGCTATATAAAACATTTTCAAATCTGTCATGTTCCACCTCTTCTGCTTAAAAAAATAAATCCAAGTGAAAATGTCCAAGAAAAGTATGAACCAGGCTTATGTTGTTAAGTTGGAGCAAAAGCTACCATCAAGACTGGATACTCTTTAGCAATTAAATCCAAGAATCTGGTCCATTTTTATGTCCAGAATGTATTTATTACAGTAAGACACTATATTTTATTGGGGTAGCCAAGCCAGTGTAAGTAAATAAGCAACAAAACCAGATGAGACACACTTCTCACAGACACACTACCGTCATTTTTTGTTTAACCCAAGTTTGATTCTTGAATACATATTTTATCTACCTTCTTTCTGCTGCTGAGATTCCCACATGCCCTCAGAACAAGATATCTGACAAAGAAGCCAGGAAAATGCATTTTCTACTTCTCCTCCCACAGCAGCATGCAAGATGACTGCGCAGCAACAGCATCCCAGAGAACATGCTCTACAAGGTCTGATCTGACCTCCAGACTTTGCCAGAAAACAGTCTCACATTATGGACCAGCCTGACCTACCACAAAGCAGGAGGAATGGAGCATAAAGAGAGCAGGAAGGAGCCAGAAACCGCTTTATTTGTAGCACTGAACTGAAGAAATTAGCACAGCAGACAGCAGAAGATAATACAGAGCTTCAAGCTGTCGGGCAGCACACAGAAGATGCTTTTGCTAGTCCTGAGAGTAACCACCACAGCCAGTAGGAACTGCAAAACCATTGACAGTGAGATGAATGTCAAGCCCTTCTTTTCGAGCCTGAAATATATTTTGAAATTTAGGAAGGAACGGCTTTTCCCTCATTTGGAGTTTTTACTGGCAGTGAAACTTTAAATCATTTCACAGTTTCACTGGGACCAGAGACTGAAACTACTTCAAGTGAGGCTTTGAAAGAGACAGCCAGAAAAGACCGTCATCATTTTCAGGACAGAATACCCCTCTGCAAATAAAAACTTGCTTACTAGTAGAGCTGCCTTCCTCAATTAAACACAATGGCTGGCAAAACAAAATAACAAGGGATCATGGCAGAATTGCTGTTGATATGTTGAAAGTGTGTATCACTCAGCACTGAGTACCACTCCATGATTATATCCTATTTTGTACTCTGGAAAACAACAGCCTCCTACAGCAACAAACACAATTTTAAGACAGATACCATTTATCCCAGGAAAACTCTCTGCTATTTAAAAAAATACTAGAAAGGAAAAACAACCCCTTGTGGTGAAATTAGCTGCAATTAGCTCTGATGATGATCTGTTCTTTAAATTGTGAAAGAAAAAAGGATGTTTTTGTTCGGCATGATTTATTTTTAGACTGGCAAAGACACAATGGTAAACAGAACTGGAGCTCTGTGGGCACCTTCTGAGGTTAAATTACCTTTCATGCCATTTGCACAGAAGACTGTTCTCAAGCAGCTTGAGCAGATGGTCGGGACACCATTGTCCGTTTACTTGTATCCACAAAGATAAACGATTGCTCTTTGAAATCCCGAACAATATGGCCCTTGTGACGCTTTAGGCTGCCAAGGAAAAAAAAAACAAAAACAAAACAACCAAATAAATATAAATTTAGCTGAGGAGAACAAAAGAGTTTTGATTGATGAAATTTCATTTTAAATAAGTACATATAGAATAATATAGTTTTTTAGACTATAAAAGATACCTAAAATCATCAAGTCCAAATGTTAACCTAAGATTGCCGAGTCCAGCACCAAACCATGTCCCCAAGAGCCACATGTCTTTAAAATACCTCCAGGGATTGTTACCTCCCAACTTCCCCAGACAGGCTGTTCCAGTATTTGACAACCCTTTCCATGAAGATATTTTTCCTTAAAGCCTATCTAAGCCTTCCTTCGCACTACTTGAGGCCATTTCCTCTGGTCCCATTGCTTTTTACATGCGAGAAGAGACTGACCTCCACCTTTCTACAACCTCCTGTCAGGTAGTTGTAGAGAGAGAAGGTCCTCTCTGAGCCTCTCTTTCTACAGGCTAAATGCTCCCAGATCCCTCAGCTGACTCTCATAGGACTTGTGCTCCCTTTCCCTTTCCCAGCTCTGTTGCCCTTCTTTGGATATTCTCCAGCACCTCGATGTCTTTCTTGTAGTGAGAGACTCAAAACTGAACACAGGATTAAAGGTGCAGCCTCATCCAGTGCCGAGTACAGGGGGACGGTCACTGCCCTGGTCCTGCTGGCCACACTATTCCTGATACAGGCCAGGGTGCCATTGGCCTCCTTGGCCACCTGGGCACAGGTTGGCTCATGTTCGGCTGCTGTCATCCAACACTCCCAGGTCCTCTTCCACTGGGAAGCTTTCCAACAACTCTTCCCAAGCCTGTAGCACTACATGGGGTTGTTGTGACCCAAGTGCAGGACCCAGCATTTGGTCTTGTTGAGCATCATACTATTGGCCTTAGCCTAAAATACCAGTGATCTGGGATGATTTCACTGAATGAACACAATTTGTTCCTGAATACTTAGAAAAGTAGGAGATGCAGGTAAAAACAAATCGTACGCAATAACTGTGACTGAAATAAGAATCTACCATCTCTGCACAACTGCTTCTACTACATATAACATTTGCTGACACACACTGCCATGTAACAACCCGTTCTGCCTACTGGGCCAGTGAGATGACCAAAGATATCCAGAATCATGCCAGAGCAGACAACCGTCAGGTCACAGTGATCCACCCAAGTATTGGCAGGGAAGGTAATTTCAGTTGTTTTAAGAACTTCCCGAACTTCTTTGAAAGAAGCCCTGGTTAAACATACCCAGTGCGAGCATTTTGCCAACAAGCAATTTACTAAAAAGACACTTTTATTCTTAGAATAATTTACTCGTAAGAGAGATGAGTTTAAAGGATTGGAGACAACATGTACAGCTACGAAGAAAACTCTAAAATCTTAGAAAGAGTCTTTGGGACTTAGGAGTAAAGTGAGCAGACATTAGTCTTTGGACTTGCAACTAATAATTGCATAGCCTGTCAATCTTAAAAGCTCCCAAAAAGAAAAGGAAAAGCAAGGTTGCTGAATATGGAAAGAATCACATGGAATCAGTGAAGGGGCCTAGATGTGGACTTCAATACACACAGCAAAATAAGACAGAATTGGGTTTAGGAAATAGCAGTGAAATTAGATAACTATGACTCACCAGCCACTCAATATCCTGAAGAGAGCAGGTATTGCAAAGCATTTAATTAACTAAAGTTTCATATAAAGGTGTATAGTTGTTTCTGAAATAGCTGCTTATTTAAATAATGACACAACAAATAAAATTCATATCCTCTATCTAATACCACACACTCCACAACAACAGCAAGCAAACAGTGGATATATTTCTCCCTTTCTCATTTCAGTCATCAAATGACTTGTTTTAATCTCTTTTTGCTGTGATGCTGACATATTCAGTGTTCCTTACAATAAATGTACCATTTAGACATTTAAGATTCTTGTCAGATTTTTAGAAATTGTTAACAGTCATTGGAGTAAGGAAAGACAGGAAAAGACAGGTTGAGATAGACATCAAATAGTGGCATCCAGCAACACAAAGTAACAAGCTCTGATAATGAGGGTTAATTATAGCTCAAAGAAGAAGAAGTAATTGGGAAATAATGTAAACATGAACAGGAACTTAATAAAAAATTAGGTTAAAAATTTAGGAAAACAGAAAAGTTTGGTTTTGCATAAGAATGAAAGAGAAAGCACAAATGGGAAGAATTTTCCTCTCTGCCTTTGGAAAGGAAGGAAACCCAAAAGTGTGTTTGGTCTAAATATCAGTGTCTCATGCTAATGCTATTTCCATTAAAAATAAAAAAAAAGCCAAGGCCTTTCTTCCCCCAAGGAAGAACTCTCTCTGCTTTACTTCCACAATTTTTTTTTTTCGCAAAATTAAAGGGAAGGCCACTTTCCCTCAGCTGTTTGCCTCCCCTTAACATCCTCAGATACATTTGCCTATTTGCAGATAAAGTATAATGAAAGTAGTGACTATGCTCATGAACGTTGTAGGATCACTGAGGTTGGAAAAGACCTTTAAGATCCTTGAGTCCAACTATAAATCTAGCACTGTCCACCACTAAACCGTGCCACCAAGTGTCGCGTCCATTTAATGTGAACTCCATGTTTGAGAGAATAAGCTATGAGAATAACCATCCATCTCCCAGTAAACCAACAGTACATCTTCCAATATCAGAGGACTTCACTAAGAAGTATCTCCATTATTACAAACTGAATACTATTTTTTCTCATAAAATAACTGATAAATGGTAAAAATTTATCTTTAATTGTCTTTACATTTATAAAAGTGTATCTTCATATGAAAAGTTATGAGGTAGTCTGTGAGGAACATGATAGAGATATTCCTAACCTCAAAAATAACATATTTTCACTGAAAAAAACCCACAGAAGTATACTTTTTTGCTGTCCAGTAAAAAAAAACCAAAACATTGAATAATACAAAGGCAGCTGCATTGTGATCAGATATCCTGTTTGACCGGTATCAGTTAAAAAGAACCTGACATTTTATAGGAAATATGGCAAACCAACATTACTCACAAATGTGCTATTTGAAATGCATTTTACATAACTTCTGTACTGACTAAACTGAGGCATCCATAAATGTTTTAGCTCTGTGTTTAACTCTCTCCAGACAATTTCCCGAAAACATATCAACAGAATGGATTTGAAACTGCTGTGAATAAGAATTCAGCAAAACAAATGAAATTTCACTTTGTTTTGCTGCCCTTACCATGAGCTAACAAATGCCATGAAGGGTAGACAGGTAAAAGCAATTACACTCAGAGAAAAACAAGTGCACACATGTACAGATGGATTTTCAAGAAAGCCAGGATAAAACCCAGGTGCAGAAAGGTTGACAGTTAAAACTGGGTTTTTTTTCCTTTTTCAGTAAAGAAGTAACAATTTCCTTCACATAAATTATCTCCTAGATCCTTCTGTAAACTAAGCCATAATTAATGTACAATAACAAGTTGTCAGCTGCTGCAAAACTGAGACACGGATTTAGGCTGTCTTTCCCTTTATACAACTGGGCATATACATCTTCTGATTAGCAAAGATAGTTTCCTTTCTGCAGGTTTAGAAGTGCAAGAGGCCCCAGTGGGAAAGTCAGGAAGGTGTTCCCATCTCTCCATTATGCAGTAAGTTAAACTGATCATTATTTATGGAGAGGGGATATGCTGCATACGCTCAGAAACAAGACTCAATAAAAACATGGAGATAAAAAACAACTTTAGTATTAACAGTTGTACAGCAGCTGATTCCAGTAGGAATTACTCAGTAGTTAACTCCTTTCATACTGCACCTCATTTGTGTGTCAATACAAAGGTAGAAGAATTCAGTGAAATTACTGAAATCTCATGTATCTTCCAAGGAGCTGCAGATACAGCACGTATTATTCCATAATCACAGAATGACAATAACACAAAATGGAAAAGCTCTGTTTAGTCACAGTACCATAAGTGACCAGCCTGAAACACATTTCTAACAGACAGCTAGTCTAAATGAGGTGTACTAGGGGTAGAAGAGTTTAGGAGAAAAATGCCAATCAGAAAAGCAGGTAAATCTCAGCTAAATGACAATTTGGTGCTGAAATTAGTAAAACTTGCCCATTAAGTCTTGCAGAAAATGGTTTATGAAGTTTTCAGCTAAGACGTAACCACAGATTCAACCTCAGTTTAACAAATGTATGCACTGAGAAGGAAAGACTGCTTGAAACTGCATCATTGCAGAACTGTAGTTATTTCTCATTTCCTAAGCCTTTCTTCCACTAGATGCAGTGCTACAAGATGTCAATCTCCACTACAACATCAGAGGAAGAATAGATGCCCATGTCAGTGGGAGACAGAATGAGCTCCATGATAACATGGACTGATCACAGAACATTCCCTTAAGACCAAATAAAAACTTCTCCCTGAGCAACCAATGCCATGGTTGTTAATATCA
Organism: Eulacestoma nigropectus; assembly: GCA_013397775.1. NCBI lineage: Eukaryota > Metazoa > Chordata > Aves > Passeriformes > Eulacestoma > Eulacestoma nigropectus. The sequence continues at coordinate 157,757 of VZTE01004530.1, forward strand.
TACTGGCTTCTGATGTGCTGAAACTAGCAGATCAAGAATTTAGACTGCTTGACACAGGATTTTATAGAGGTAAACGAAATGGAAGCTTTCAAGTATAATATACATTACTAAGGATGGAAATATTCCTGACTTTAAATAAAAATTAATACTATGACATATTTGGAGCAATTTTTCATTTTAACGTGCACATTTTTTAGATACTTGGCAGAAAGCATGCCCATTTATCCAAGGTTAGAATTTCATTACTCCAGTTCCATCACCTAAGGAAGCAGAAAGAGGAAATTAATATAACATCCAAGCCCAAACAAATTCTAGTCAAGTATGTAAAGACCCTAAAGTGAATAAAATTTTGTGATAATGTCTAAGAAAGTATAAAATGCTTGATTACCTACTGTTTCCTACATTGTGCAAACACATATACTTTGTGCAGAATGGGTGCTAAAAGAACTACCAAATCAAAATAAATACACTACAAAACACTTTTTACAGGTATAAAGAAATAAGGAAAGTAAAAAGAAATTACTAAGATATTAGTAAATGATGAAACCACGTACCTTTCAAGAAGTATCAAAACGCAGGTCAGTGTAACCTGAATTTTATAAACTGTGATAAATACGAATGAGTTTCAGGATGTCTTTTCTAAATGTACACCTCTGAAAGCTTTAATTGCACTGCCAAGACCTCTAAGCTTCCAAGAATTTGTTTCAGAATTTCTGTAATTTCTGCTTGCCCTTATTCTGCTGTAACTTTCATCAGAATAAAGATCTGTTTTCAGTACACCCACCATCCTGCCATTCTTGGAAGCAAAGGCTTCATTAAACTTAAAGATCCACTGATGACAGGCTCCACTGAACACAGGCTTTACTGACTCAGTTAATATTTTGGACACCTGAAAATCTTCACAGAGATAAACCATGACTAGCTGGACTCCCAACAACTTCAGTACTGTTAACCTGGAGGTCCCTAAAGCTGAAGCAGTTATACTTCATCTGCAGGCAGGAGGCAGTATGGAAACAAGATTTAGCTGGGAAAAGGCAAAGCAACTCTTCTACTTGGAGCATTTGCAGACCAAGAGATAGTACCCACCTCTTTCACCATCAAAGTGGCCAAACCGTGAAGTGAGATACTCTGAGAGATTGTGGAACCTGCACCTTTGGAGATATTCAAAACTAAATGAGACAAGGCCTTGAGGTACCTGATCCAGCTTTTAAGTTGTCCTTGGGGTCCAAATGTCCCTTTAAAACTAAACAACCATTTTGATCTATACAAAACTACTTTTTCCTCAGCTGAACTACCACAACATCCAGATGACAAGGAAAGAGTTTGACTTGCTCTATCTACTTCAGGCACTCTCCAAAAAGAAGGGAAGCTGATCCAGGGTGTTCCAAATTATCTGAATTGTTTTGCAATGGCTGTAAGAGAATAGCACCTCAGCTTTATGATTCATAAAGACAATAGTTGCTCCAGTGCTATGAAATCCTTAACTCCCAGCTCATGCTGCTGTATTGAGTACAAAGAAGGAGTGCTAGCAGGCAAAAAATCAGCAGTATAGTTACCTGCCAAATGTCAGTTTTCCTTTGAGGTCTCCCATCTCACTAATGATGAGGCTGACTTGGCTTTGCATACGAGATATAGCAAAGAAACAGCCTGAGGTGACACTGAAGTGGAAAACAGAGCAAATTAAACTGGTTGTCTTCCTATTTTACAACCAGCTGCAATTACCTTACTGGGTAGTTGCCATCCAAAGAAAACTGTGAACCACACAAACAGGAGTAATTTCATTGGCATGCACAGAGTGAACCTTTCCCCAGGTGTAATTTAAGGAGTCCTTAAAATACGCAATTCTATCCAGCACTATGAGCCCTCAATCACTTCCTACTGTAGTTCTGGTTTTCCTCTACATGAAATCCTGCAGTTAAATCTACTTTCAGGATGACTGCCCTGATTAATAACTCTATAATGTCTGTACTCTCTGTGGGATAAGACATTTCTTTGTTCAAAAGTGATCTTTTTCCTCTGAACGCTGGCAATTTCAGTACCGAGGGAATGAATCACCACTGCTTGGTGCTGCCATTCTCACTGCTGGGAAGTGTGGTCATGTGAAGTCATTCTGAGACATAATTTCTTCCCCTCCTCAGTTAGCTGGGTATTAGGACTGTGGAAGGTCTATATGAATGCAAGCAATCCACTGTTCATCCAACATGTCCATCAAAGAGACCTGAGCAACTGCACAGATAACAGGATGAGTGCTGAATACTTCAAGTTTTTAAATTTTTAAAAGAATGTTTGCTGGACTGAACCAAGGCAACAAAAAGGCAGAGCAGAGTAATAGAGGATGCAGTCCTGGGGAAGAAATGGAAGAGAAAGCACAGTTTGTCATATGTTAAGTTTCACTACAGTTTGCTGAGAAACAAATCTACTTGGCAAAACTGGTCAGTATTTTGATTTCCAGTCCACATCCTGGAATTAAAAAGCAAAGATCTCTTGAGTTTTCACACATCAGTGACAGAGGTACCCTTTGCAATGGGGAGCAAATATTCAGTGGCCTGACTTTTGTATCACAAATGATCATTTAGCTCACTCCGGAAATCCAAGAATGAGACAGTATCTCCAGGTGGCAACCCTACTGATGGGCAATTATGGGTGTCACTGCTTTTTGAAAGGTCATTTTGACTGGATGTAGAAGAGGATCATTTTAGAAAACATATCTCCACAGAACAGGCTAACATTTACCTTCCTATTTCTATCAGAAAAAATTGTATCTTTCAATAAGGGGTTTAAAGGTAAATAAACAAGTTTATTAAACATATATTACAAGGATCCTATGGAACAAAACATTATTAAATTTATGCTGATTACATCATTGTATAATTGTATAGAAAAATCCACCGAGGAAGAAAGGCTGAAACATGCATTGTCTTATCTGCTCAGTGGGGCCTATTTCACCTGAATTTAAATGACTTGAGTAAGATTATGTAGTGAGTCAGCTCAGAGCCCAGAATAGAACCCAGAATTGTGGCTCATTATCTCTGTATTTAACCATTAATTTGCACTTCCACACAGAGAAAAAATGGATGTTACTATTTTACTAAGTCCCCCAATATATTTATATCATAACTATACAATGAACAGTATCAGAGGAAAAACATAGACTGAGATATAAGTCTGACATCCAGTCTGAGCTGTGGGTCGCTATGAATATGGGTAGAAAAGTAGCAATACTTGTGTAAAACTGATGGACCTACAATCTCTACCATTGAATCCTCAAGCTTTGATTGTGCTGGGGTTTTTTCTAACTGAAATATGTAAATGTCACTTTCAAAACAAAACAAAAAAATTGCAGAGGTCTTCAAAAACAGAAAAAGCACTTTAGATAATATGTTAGGTATGTATTTGTTACTGTAAAGGTTCATTCTATCATAAATGTACATGTTAAACTTTCTGGCATGATCTTTAAAATCTCATGAGTGCATACTACTGCTTAGGATACAGCACTGGTAACTGATTCCCAACACCAAATGAGTCACTTTGGTCTAAGGATAGTAAATGGATGCCCTGAAAAGCTCTATTTATATGGTGCTTTGCAGTACAATTTAATGAAACTTTCCAATACTTAAATAAAGAATGTATGTTCTGATAATACGTACCTAAAGTTAGCATCTAGTAAGGAAATGGATTAAGTCTTTATTGCTAACAGAACTCTTTCATTTGATTAAATACAGATTTTTAAATGAAATATACATTCTGGAGAACTTTCTCTTTTTTTCTTCTCTCTTTCACACATTGTCTTTTTCTTTCACTCATTTTGAGATTTTACACCTTTTTCATCCTGAAAATGTGAAGGATCTATTTTAGAGTCTGTCAGGATAGTAACAAGTTTGCAAGTGCTGCAAAACCAACTTAGTATAGACTGCATGTGCTCTGTTCTAAAACCAGTATTGACTGGTTCCACTCTTCTTCTGGTGCTGCATATTCCCAAACCTATTTTTCACATCTCAAATTCAAATGCATACTTGACTGCATTTTAAACTATGAGTAGTTGCTAAGAACAGGCAAGCCACTGGAAAAGCCAGTATGAGTAAGTACTTTACAACCTGTTTCAGGTAAGGAAAAACTTACAGCTTCTCTAAGAAAGGCAGAGATCAAGCATTTTGTTACATCTGCATCAGTTCTTCCCCACCTGCAACGTGAGGTGAACTGGGATGAGCCGGCTGCATTTTCCCTTTTCACAGGATTCACCCTGTGCTCTCAGTCACTCCTCCTCCCAAGAGACAGTAGGGTGCAGCCAAAATGCTTTCACTCCCACTCTCTCCAGTTGCTCATAGCACATAATAGCAAGTAAATAGTCATCATTCTCTTCCCCACAGCAAGAGTCAGGGCCTGATCATTGCTGAGTTAAGGAAGAGCAATGACTCTCCCCAGTCAGCCAAGAGGTAGGTGAGATGCTCTTCTACAGTGAGTTTTACAACCAGAAGATGTTGTTCTCAACAGCTTCTCACAGGGCAGAATTCTTCAAAAATTTTAAGCTAATGCCTGAATATCTTTTAAAATGTCACACACAGACAGAGCTATATAAATATATGATTTTATGTTTCCTTGTCACCTTCAAAATTTCCTTAGTAGACAAACATCTGAGGCCTGTGGACCACACAGAAATGATCAATTAAAGATATTTCAAGACCTGAAATAAGGAAGAAAACAGAAGAGGGAACTGAGAAGGCAACAGGGAACTGTGATTATACAGAACATGCAGGATTTGCATATTGTCAGCTTGCAGGCTCAAGGTGAAATTTTCCTGAAAGATGCAGATAGACAGGAATTACAAGTGATATCAGCAAATTATGGCCATCTGACAGAATCATAAGGTTTCTAAGCTATAGATCTCTTTCCTGATGGTGAGAGAAGGGGGACACACGTGGTGTCATATGCCCTTGCAGAACCTTTCTAACAACTGTGCTTGGTAGAAAGAGTGGTTTAATCGCTTCACATATTTTCTCGGAAATCATCTTTATTGCTGTGTGTACAGACTCCTTAGAGTGAGCTGAAAGATTATTTTGATATTCTCTGTGCCAATAGATATAACAAAACACTGCTTTTTGAAAGCTGATAAAGGCAAGGCAGGCAGTGAACCAGTTGAGCTCTGGCACAGAAAAACAAAACAGCTCGCCTAAGGTGAAACATCAAATCACCAGCAAAGTTGGGAGTACATTTGAGATTCCAAGAATCTTCTTTGGAATGATCTTCTGGAACATGCTTTCTCTGTAATATCAGACTTTTTTTCCTTAGGATATAAAATACTAGTATATACTGATATATGCATGGATGAGGCAACCTGTAAAACTGTAGTCTTCAGAAGACAGTGAACTATTTTTGTATACTGCTTAAATATCTACATACCACTGGGAATTCATAAAAGATGGCCAAAGAGCCATTATTCTCTTCTATAACTTAAAAATTTGGTGCTGTCTTATGACCAACCAGAAGGTTTAAAATTAACTAAAGGACAAAATTTGCAGAGATTGTTCACATCAATCAAGGAACTCATAAGATATTAAAGAAGTCAAGACTATAAAAAATTAAAAATGAGATGGAAAAATTCACGGACAGTAAACAACCTACCAGAGGCTGTAGGCAAAGCCTACACTGAAAGCCTAATACTGAAAGGCATTATCAGCCAAAAGCCAATTTGAAATGCAGTGTAATTATCACTAACAGTATAACACCAGCTAACAGTGATATCCGTGCACACATACCCAGAACTACTTCGCTTTGGATTCCCTTAGCATTTCTTAGAGCATTTGTTTCCTTGGTGGGAAGAGTTGAGGGTGTTGAAACAAGGGCTCAAATAGCGACATGAGCTTTGAATTTCAAAACTTTGCTAAATGGGTTGTTTGGGCCTAGCTAAAAATCTCATGAATCTTGTGGGAGAGTAAGAGACTACTGGAAAAAGTCCCAAAATCTGAGGCATTAGAGCTTGATGCCTTTCTGGGAAACATAAATAAAACCTGGCAAACTGTTACTTCACAGCAGTATGATTGCAGAAAGAAGCATTAGTTGCCTTTGACATTTACTGCCATATCATTGCTACTTACTGAGCCTGAATTCCTGAGCCATTTCTTTGTCCTCTAACAGTTATCTGAAAACAGATAGGTGAAGACACTGTGTGGCCCTAAAGAAGCAGTACAACCTGCACAAGAAAGCAGAATAAAATTTCCACCACTTTCTTTCCCAGAGAAAAATAAGGCAGAAATATATTTTCATGATAAGAAAATGTTTATTTGTTAATCATTTAATAATTTATCAGGTTTGACATGAACAAATGTTCTAATTATGGCAGATTTTGATGTATGTTACACATAAATGCCTCCTCTACACAGCTCTCTGTTTTCCTGCACACTTTTAAATTCTTCTAAATATGATTTTGATAATGCAATCAGCTGCTTGAACAAACATAACCTAATTGAAGTAGTATTCCAAAGAGCATTATTTCTATTATTATGACTTCCCTGGTGCACAGCTGTAAACAGACAGCTGAATGATAGCAAATGACCTAGATAAATCTGTCTCGATAGCTGTCACTCCTCAGTCTTGACCTTCTGACACTGTTCCAGCTGTGCAATAGCCTGTCCTAGCATTAAGGGAGAGACAATCTCAGGCTCATTCTATTCTCGGAAAACTACTAGTATTTCTCTACAAAGACACACAGTCTCATAAAATTAGTGGACTAAAATGTATTTCTAATACTAAAGCAGAAGAAACATTGAACCTTTCTATGACTTCTCATCTTGCACCATAAAAATAAGTAATAAGTAAAGAGTAAAGGTACTAAATTAAGTTTTAATCATCTTTTGATTAAAAGCTATCTTTTGATAGCTAGTTGATTTTGCATTTATTTCGTAAAATCATAGAATGGTTGGGTTGGCAGGGACCTTAACGACCAGGAAATCACAGAACGAGTCAGGTTGGAAGGAGCCACAGTGGGTCATCTGTTCCATCCTCTCTGTTACATTGCACAGGATTGTGTCCAGAACATTCTTGAATATCTCCAGTGAGGAAGACTCTACAACCTCTCCAGGCAATCTGTTCCAGAGGTCCTCTAGCTCCAAACTCCCTGCCATGGGCAGCAACAGCATCCACTAGACCAGGTTGTTCAAAGCTCCATCCAACCTAACCTTGAACACTTCCAGGAATGGGGCATCCACAACTTCTCTGGGCAACCTGTTCCAGTGCCTCACCACCCTCACAGTAAAGAATTTCTTAGTAATTATCTAATCTAAAATCTGCCCTCTTTCAGTTTAAAGCTATTCCCCCTTGTCCTGTCACTGCATGGTAACAGCTTTGTAGCTCAGAAAGTACAGCCCTCATCAAACCTCATTCCTAAATAATCCTATTTTCAGTGTCTTTTAGTAAACAGAAGAAAGGAAGATAAATGACAGAAAGTAGTTCTGACAACATATTCAGAGTTGTAATATATATTCCGTATAATTTAAGGCATAATGGCAACTCACCAAAATTATGCTGAGCTATGAAAGAAATCCCAAAGTAATCAGAGAATATGTAAAATTGGATGAGAAACTATGACCAGTGCAGAATCCCAGTGTAACTAATAATTCACAGAGAAAGGCGTATGTTATAAAATATATGCTATATTATACACACACAATAACCACGTTTTTTACCTAAAAAATCAGTCTTAGAATGCCAGATGATGCCTGCATTCAAGCATCATCTTGCAAACACGGTTAAGCAGTTTAAGACAAAACCACACCGTTAAAGTACATAACTGGCGAGTGAATTTAGGTGTTATGTAGCCCCAAATACTACTAGATTTTAAAGCAAAACAAATCCCAATTGTTAAGTGGCAGAAAAATTTTACCAAAAGTCTTAAAAGCAAATAAACCAGATGTGCAGGAGAAACATCAGCAGTAAAACCTAGCCAAGCCTCTGCTGTTTTCCCACATTCTGCTTGCATAACCTGGCGAGAGTGAATAATATATTGTGATGAAGAAGAGAAACTGGAAAACTTTTCTTCAATCTTATTAATCATTGCAGCAAAAAGCCAGAAATAAGGCTTTCTGCCTAGACCATTACATTTTAAAATTCTGCTAGAAGGAAGTTCTCCTAAGAAGAAGTCCACCATTTTATCCTTTCATCTTCACTTACTCCTTTACATCAGGTAAAGATATCACTGCTTGAGAAGTGTGGTGCGTAACAACAGGCCCACAAGACAGGAGGGCATATTTTTCTGAAATTGCCAACTACTGTAGGACAGCACAACAAATTAAATGAAGCTTAACTATAAAGACTCGTGATAAAAATTTTAAAAATACCTAAAATACTACTATGTAATTGAATTTAGATTAAACAAAACCTAGAGAATTTTCTTGAAGTATTGTGTATACATGACTGTGAAATGTTCAGAAGTCTTCTTTCAGACTGACACCTCCAACATCTTTAAGTGTCCTTAAATGATTATGAGCAATGCGTGCTTCTCAAAGGCTACAGGAAGGGAAGTCCTTATTCTGTAAGATTATATCCTTCAGGTAAAAAGTCACATCCTAACTAAAGAGTCTGAGTAAAAGGTGAAGCAGCTGTAATGACCGTATTATTTTAAAAAATGCACTACACTAAACTACTTCTATATCTACTGAGATCTGAAGTCCTTCTACAGACAAGAACTAGAATTCAAGGTTCATTTTGAAACCTAAATTCCAGTGTTAACTTTTTTTCTGACACATGTGATTTGGAAAAAAGAAAACAAAGAAACTTCAACTTTATTTTTGGCTAGGTTTTTAGCTATTGTATTAAAATCTGCAACAGAGTAATTTTGATACTAAGATACCTCAGTTTTGAATTTGGATGTAGTAAGATGGCACCTTCCCTGGGCCCTTACTAGATGAGAGTGCCCCACGTGCCGCTCCAAACAGAAGAAAGCTAAAAACCTATGAGATCTATAGGAAGGAAGAAAAGAATTACTTGATATCTGCAAAACTTCCCAGTGAAAAATGTTGGAATCTCAGACTATCTGAATTGTCTCTAAAAAACCAAGATCCAGAAACAAATGAAAAAAAGAAACCCCAAGCCCCAGTGAACCCATGGCTGGGTAAATGGTAACTGCCCACCTAGAGTCCTCTCAATCCTCTTCACACTCAAACTGCATTGGGCAGTGTCATGCAGCCCACAAAAAATCCCCAAACAAACCACTTTTGGCCTCATTTAGTTTCATTACAATTCAGAACAGCGAAAGAAGTGCAACTGTGAGATCAAATTCTAGATTGAAGAATAGAGATCATGCAGAATTAATAAACTATTACATTTGGTTTCAAAGCTTATCTAAGCCACTCAGGAACTCTCAAACTAAAAAGCCTCTACCCATTTGATTGGCACTTTTCTCTCATAAGCAGCATGCTCATATATGACTTAGCAAAGTCAGTAAATACATATCAGTTTTATTCTGTGGATTTTTTTCTCTGAATAATTGGTTTTGCCTTTGAAAGAGTGACCTGTATACATAACTGGGCAATTAAAATGTTCACTTTGGAAAACCAGAGAGCAAAGCAGAGGGAGACAAAAAGGTTGAATTTCATCTTTAAAAATTTGCTATCGATTCGCTGGGTCCAGAATTTCACAAAGCTATGTTTGAGCTGATACTTTTTTTAAAAACAAAATCAGTATTAGCAATAAGATCTTTCAGTCCTCATTCCTTCTCATTTTACCGGAAATTAGTGATAATAGAGCCTTTTGAGGTTATCACCTATCATTCTGGGGGAAAAATACTTAAATCCATGCATTTTCTGACTGCTTTGCTAACAGTGCTTTTACTTCCTCGCCAAGCTAAAGCCAAAACCAATCTAATCCACTTTCCTGCCAATACTGAATTGATTCTTATTGTACTTATACCCTAGCTAGGTTTACATGACCAAACATCAATGTTTCAGGTCTGTCTTTCAAAGATACTCATACAGAATCCTTCTGCCTAAGAGTGTTCACTGAGAAATGGATTATCATGGCAACTTTCTACAGAGTGTCTTGCCCTTGTGCTTCACTTTTATCTGTGCAAAGAGGTCTTGGCTCACAGAAGCTATCAAAGGCAGCATCATCTAAGAGTGTCTGTATCTTTTTCACAGAGAAGGAAAACATAGCTAATTTCACATTAATGGGAATTACAGACAGGTCCTTTAAGTTCACAGAAAAAAAGGATATAAAAGTTGCCACAAGGAAAACAAAGCAAATCAGACAGAGAAATGAAAGACAGGGAAAAAGCTTATTTCTTTCCTGCATAAACTTTAATCATTCCAACAACACATTTTTGTCTGTGGCTTTATGAACCAGCCTTGATCTTAAGACATCCTAATATTTGCATGTTTAATAAATATCTGTTGGAACTAAACCCATATATGCTTGAAAGCTAACCTAAAAGAATTCTCAACTGAGTCTAGACAAAATGTTGTGACCTTTATTGTTTTAAGGCCTTGACATCACTGGTAAATCCTACTGAAATGAGGTAGTCCAGGCTCCTCAGAAACACAAGGGGTTTTTTAGTCAAGGACACACAGACCTGCTGTAGCTCCTCTCATTTCTGTACGCAGTGTTATAGCAATAGATAATGTGCATGTAGAGCAATGGAGGACCTCTCCCCCAAGGAGCATAAAACTGAATGGGCAAAGCATGTTCAATGCGAAATAATGTAGTTCAAATAGTGATATTTTCTTCTCCACAAAACAAAGATAAAGTGATCATTTGGGTTCTTGAGGAAAGGGAGTCTAGTCAGTATCTGCAAAATTCATCATCAACTTTTAAACAGACAACTTATTGCCACTGTGCTAAGAGTTTGCAACAGAGGTCACTAAGTGACCTCTATAATGAATAAAATAAGCTACAGATGAGTAAGGTGGGAATGTCTTCCTCCCAAGGCAACTTGGGCATCCATACAATTGGAAATGCATGCCCAGGACATTGCTTTAGAGCCAAGATAGTCTCTTTCTTGGGCTGTGGGTATTAAAAGGCATTGAGACACAGAATTTGGTTGCATTTCTAGAGGTCTATGTTTGACAAGACCATAACAGGTATAACTTACACATTGCAAATTAAGACCTTAATTTGCCTAACTACTCCAGGTAAGATGGAGAACAACTGTACTACAGACTGCACGAAAGTGAGTCTTAGTTGTTAAGATTATACATTCTCAGTGAACAAGAGAATAATGAAGACTCTGGCTCCCCTGTAAGAGAAGCAGACTTCAGACACAGAAATGATAACTCACTGGCCCAACACCACATGGAAACTCTAGGGCAGAGTGTACCCTTTGTTTGGAAGGTTGCTGCCTGACCATGGCAGCAGTTGGTAAATCACAACTCTGTTTCAATGCATTCATCAAAGAAAGAACCATGGACAAATCTGACCGTGCATTGACTCTTTTAATCAAAATACCTGAAGTGTACCAAAATCATAACATTCTGAATTTGATGTGAGTTCAGAGCAAATATAAACAGACAGCCTTGTGACTACAAACTGGAATATACTGGACCTCAGATATGAAAAAAATATTGGCAGATAATGAAACTTAAACAGAAGATTGTGACAGAACAGGAGTACTATAAGTTAACTTTTAGCCTATGGACATACCATCTACATAAATTATGAGTATGTTAACTCTTGTTAATTAAAGAATAATTGGAAGAACAAATACTATGTAATATTGTCCAGCAACATTTCCCAGCTGAATATACCTAAGTAGAAGAAACTTCCTTTTCTGAAGGAAAATCACAATAGCACAACCTCCAGTGTTGTAATGGAAATAAAAGAGTCTCTGCTTCCTCTCCAGAGGCTCTTGACAGAAGATTTTACAGAACAGAAAGATGAGACCACATTCCAAAACCACAGGGTCCAAAGCCTTGCAAATAAGACTCGCAATTGATCATCTTGGTGAGAAAGAACAAGAGGACTGGAAAAAAAGCTGTACTTTAATTTCTACATGAGACTTTTAAGAAGGAGAACAAAAAACTTGCTCCAATTAAGAAAATATCAACGCCTCAAGCTACCGTATCTTTGATCTTATTCTTTGCCAGAGAAAGGAAATTTCGTCTCTTCAAAGCTTCAACCAAGTAGAACCAAGTTATTAAGGAGCAAGAAAACTTAAATAAGAACCCTTTAGAGAGACCAAGGACAAACTGACAGGTGGAGTATCTTAATTGATTGTCTACATCAGAGGAATTAAAATAATAATATTTCACTGTTGGTACAACAGTAGTCATATATATTCACTTGAGAATTGAGAGGCATAAAAATATGCAAAGTTTTTAGGAGCTTCATCCTTCTCATTTCTAATTTACCTTTTAAATTTGAAGAGCCTATTTTTTTCTTAACAATATAATTTACCACCCCTTAACGCAGTATTTAAAAAGTATCATAAAAAGTAATTTATTAAATTATTAAATCATTGACTTTTGAGAGAATACTGACTATAAATTTACAGCATTAGACTGACAGCCACAGAAACTCAGAGGCTGTAGAGATCCTCAAAACAAATTACTTCCCAGCCAGATGCAGTGCGAGCTTTTTCAAACCAACTGTGAAACACATCTCATCCCTTACCCACCAGCAACCTTACCCCTGAGCCATACCACTTGGAACTGACCTCTCCTAAAATGCTGGCACAGGAGCCTCCTGGAAGGGTTGGGGCAGGTGTCACTTAGAGCAAGCTGCAATGGTCCCCAAGCATGCCACAAGGCAGCCTTCCCAAGAGCACCTAAGTGACAATAATTTTCAGCCACTACTGGTGACTGAGCACCATTCAGTGGTACTCAGAAGCCCTGAACAACTGCAAACCGATTTTCAGTCTTTCAAAAGAGCTGAAAACCTTTAAATGAAAAACAAGAAAAAAAAAGAAACAACTCAGGGGGAAGAAAAGAGTTGGCTGTTGCCAAGTATGAAGAAAAAATAACAGGATGTTTTAACATTTTTAAGGTACATATAAGTAGCCAATCCATGTGGTAAGCTTACTTGTGCCATCTGCCTGACTATTAAGCTCAGGTCAGGAAACCAGTAGCAGTTTCTAGGCTTCAGCTATCAGCTGTCTCCTCCAAGCCATTCAAACAGCAAGGGCTGTAGCAAAGGCTAACAGAAAGAAAGATGAATTTGGTTAAAAAATGATCCAAGGGTACTGTATTTTAAACAATTTAGATGAGGAACTTGCCTAATATATGCTCATGTGTGAGCCACTAGAGCCAGATTCTGGTACTCGTGCTTGGGTTCCTGCTGCCTCAACCATGCCACATTTACATAAAACTCTTCTAGTGTGGTACAACCTGGAATCAAAGTAAAGTTAATCAATCCAAGGAAATCTCCATGGTAAGCAAGTTTAGAGTCAGATTTTGAAAGTTTTTATATGACAGTTGTTTGCCTCAGTGTGGGGCAGCACATTGTCCTCATCTGGCTCTTCAGATGCCTCTGCCCTCACTGCTGCTACTAAGGATTTGTAATATTTTTGTTTCCTGTTTGGAATTCTGCACTGGTATCTTATGGACATGAGTAACTGGTGACTTGGATTGCTGTTAGTTTTACAACATCATGATGCATATCAGACAAAAGTAAGGTCTTTATTTTGCCTTTTAAAATGCTTGTTTACAATTTATTTGAAAAAAAACTCAGTAAGGCAGTGGGCTAAGTAAAAGAGGAAGACACCAACCATTTGGGTGGGGGGAGAGCAGCGTCAGAATATTAAAAATATTGGCCACAGACAACTGAAGCAAAAAAAAGAGTGTGATTTCTTGCATTATGAAATCATCAGTTTTGACTTTCATATTATTAAATCCTTCTTGTAGACAAACTAACACTTATGGACTTAGTCATTCTATAAGCTAATCAGCACCTAGTATCTTTTTTATCTGACTTTGAATGATACCTTAACAACTTAATACCAGCTCGTACTGAAAGCCTGATTACCTTGACAGGTGACAATAGCAATGATTTCTAGTGTGTGTGGGACCATTACTATGCTGTTAAAATATAAAAGGAAAATATTACCTCCTACAATTCTTGCTTCTGAATTTGAGGAAAAGCCCATGCAAAGATGTTTTATATGGAATCCAGTTTCATCTCCCTTCCCTCATCTACAGTCTGCACCTGGATCAAATGAATGAAATATTTTTCACTTCCCCAGCACATGGCCTAAATCAGCATTCCATTACCATCACAAATCAATGCACTCGGAACCTTAAATATGCACAAGCAGTGTTTTTCTCATCCGGAAGATGCAATACGCATAGCAGTTCATACAACCTCAAACCTAACAAAGGAAAGGCTTGGTACAGCTACATAATGCAAAACATAAATTTTGCCTCTAAAGGGGCCTCTAAAGGGGCCTCAATTTGACTGCTAATTTCACAGCTCCTATTAGTTTTGAGGAAATAATGCATGTATTTCAGGATATTATTCTGCATTTTGAAGACGGTCTCCAGGCATACTGAAGAAAGTTGTTATGGAATTTACACTGGTACTATTTTGCTGACCATGAAATCCCACTGTCCTTTCCTCAGATGCTGGTGACAAATGGGTCTTGATGACACTGGTACTAACAAAACTTAGTGAACAAGACCACTGTGGCTTCTACCTTCAGTACTTTACATCACACTGCCATAATGACGGGAAAACCAGCATCAAGATATTTAGACGTAAGTTTTAAATTTACTTACTTTGCAGAAGTAAATAAGAATGGTTATTCCCTATTTTATAGCTGATGAAAACAATGCATACATTGTGTGACATATCCAGGAACACAACATATGACTTACTCATGGTGCTAAGTCAGGATTCTCTACATTTTGATGCTATGTTTTCTAGATTGTGATGGTGCCTATATCCTTTACATTACACAGATATTGTCAATTAAAGTATAATTTCATTTTTCATCTCTATTTCCTCTGTGTATGTTATGTCTCAAGTCATTATCACACCCATTAAAACACAGCAGTTCTGTATCCCATGTCGGCACTTAGATGAACTATGAGGATATATAACAATACAATTAACAGAAGTATTCCCAATGAATGAGACCTTGAAAAACAAAGTGAAGTCTTGATGGGAATGATTTTGCACTTGAGGCCTACACAACAATCGCTAGGGCTTTTCATCACGTTTTTTTTAAAGAGAACTGACAAGTTTGACAGAAAGAGAAAGAGAGAGAAACTACAGTTTTGAAGCTTCATTTTTATTCAAGATGTAGCAGCACAAGGACATCCAGAGGCAGCCTAGAAAACACAAGTTACAGTCAAAAATGAAGCCTGATTTAGTAGCTGAATCCATTTATTCTTTCCAAGGTTCTGCATAGCACCTGACATAAGGTCCTCTCTCCTGACTCATGTCTTTCAGAACTTTAGTGATAAAAATAGCGAGTCTCTCCAAGCAAAGGAGAGCCCCAAAAGACAAAACAAACGGTAAGTTTGCATCTTATATTAAAACTTGTGTACTTTCTGCTCATGCAGAAAATATGTCTGTGTATTTATTTACCTTGGACAAGATGAAAGGTCACTCATTATGTGCATAATAAGCTAATCTCAACTGTAATTACACTGCAGAAAAAACTCCACTTTCATTTGAAGGCTAACTAGATTCAAAATAACCCAGTTCTCATCAGGGTGCTGCATTTACTTCAATTAAGTCAATCAACTTAACAAGGATTTAATTAAAAACAAGTTAGCAAGTCAGAAGAAGTATTTGAAATGTAATTAATAAATATTTTTTTAATAAGCACGGCATAGCTAAATCAAACATATTATTATAAGTGCACTAGCCTATGACTTCTTTGCTGATGCTTGCTATTGGTCAACAACAAAAAGCCAGGGAATCCTGGCATCAGCTCATCCTTGTGAAGGCATATGAACACAGTGTCCAGGAGGTGCAATATTGAACTTTCAAAGAATTAGGTAGAGAGATGAGTACCCATTTCTCATGAGAGGGAAAACACAAGGTTTGCCCACACTCTGCTTTATTTTAACTGTTGCTGTTGGTACAAAATAGCTTTTCAAGGCAGTTAAACAAAATATAAAGTGCCTTTTCACTGAACCTACATGTTTCCATGTAGTTTCTTTCCTCTGCAAGCACTCTGCAAACTGGAGGAGAGGGGAGCAAAGCACTACCAAACAAAACGAGGGAACAATCAATACAAAGAGGATAGTGCTCATGACAACCACACAGTCTCCCAAAAAACACCAGTAATTTACATCAGACATGTTCTCGTTCTGTGCCTTTCCATTGTCTTGTGGACAATTATGCAACTCATCCCTGGCTCTGCAGTCTAAGAACAACAGTACTTTGGCCTCTGCTGCCCACAGCATCCTGACTCAGTCTTTTCCAGGGATCTCTATCCTATGCAATTCTATGATATTCTTCTCCCGGCGTCTGACATCCCTGGGGAAAAAGAGGAAAAGAAAGAAGCAGCACTCCTTGCCCTTAATTCCCCAACAACCCACAAGCAAGGCTCCTGTTCTTCTTAAGCCATCCTTAAAAATACTTTATTCTGTTGTCACCAGCGAAGACTAATAATATAATATAATATAATATAATATAATATAACAGATATAAGCATATTTCAAATAAATGTACATCGAAATTAAGGACATGTGTATACCCAAATAAAAGTTTTTGTCTACCTCATTGTTTACAACTGACTGAGCACATTTTCTTTCATGTCCCTGACACACTGAGAATAGAAGCACAAAGATTAAGACAAGAATGATCAAACGTGTCACCTCCATTTGGGAAACCAAATTTGAGAAGCCTATCTTTCAGATTACTTCATGTTTTATTGCACTTTTCACCTTCAGACCATAGCTCCTATTAAACTGGCCCCATCTACAGATATAAATATTCCCAACTTAAGTTAATCAAGCTGCAGTTCTTGATTAAAAAGACCTCAGAAAATAAGCAACACTGAGTGAGATGTTATGCTTGAGAATCTTCATGTCTATATAATTTTTCCAGCACCATAGAGGAGTTCTGGGCCATAGGCAAACCAGAAACCAAATTAGCCAGGTTACAGAGCCCTCTTGGAGTCCTCTACTTTACTTTGCTATGAGTTGCCACCTCGGTATACAGTCCTAAAGTAAATCCAGCTCTGAGCCAGCAAAGGTTCTGCGGAAAGCAGGGACGAGAGCCTCTCTAAGCATATAATTAACCAGATGCATCATAATGTGTATATACAAAGGTCCTAAATTAATCTCATATGATTCAACTACATGCCCAGCATTTCTAATTTGCAAGTGCTTGACCTTATGCATTTCACAACTCCTTGTCAGAAAAGAAGGCTTATTGACTTGAATAATGAGTCCAAGTCTAGAGAAGGACATTGAACAGGCCATCTGCAGTCCTGTTCTTATCAGCATTTAGTTTTGTAGGGGTTTTTTCCGATATCCTATTGCGTCCCCACCTTATGCACCCTTCTCCCTAATCTGCCCAGTTCCATCCATTTTTTTCACCAGGACTTCTCAACTTAATCAATTTCTTCAGAAAACCCCGGATGGGAAGTGTTCTTCAAGAGCTCTGGAATGTACAGATGGCTTGCTCCAAGCGAGTGATCTGAAGCAGAGCAAGAGAGCAAGAACAGGATTCTTTAATGACAACGATCTTACACCATGCAGGTGACAACCTGCAAGAGAGCAAGACACCTCTACAAAATCTCTGTAATATCCCCAACAGTTTCTTACCCCTTTTCATCCAGATTGCTTTGCAACCAAGCAGCTGTAAATTGGCAACCACAACTTATGCTTTGAACCTTCTTAGTTCAACTTTGTTGAGGGTACTCCATTGGAAGTATTTTGAAAAATACTGGGCTGATATGCAAGAAAAGACATGTATCTGTTAACCCCACCCCCCCC